>OX103974.1:8524045-8982375 GCA_944470395.2 Schistosoma turkestanicum | reverse complement strand
TTTTAGTGATTTTAGACGTTGAATTTTATTTTTGTCTAGAAAATGATATTGTATTATAGTATTCACTTTTGTCTCATTCTTAGAAATTTCGTCGACTGAATACAAACACAGACTCAACGCCTTCAACTCAGATCTCCAGTTTTAATCAACGTTCCCAGGTGTATGATAAATCTGTCGGTGTTCGTCACCAAAATCCTACTACGTCAACCTCAAATGACGTTGGCAGTCAACATTCTGTTTCATCTAATTCTGAAAATACAATTCCTCCTCACAAACGTGTTAGATTGGATGTGCCTAATACATCTTCCACTTTTACAGATCAACAGATTGACCTACCATACTCTACTTCGGATAAAAATACTTCAAGATCATCCATTCTGCATTCATTTCCAAACCAAAATAATGATGATCATAACAATCAAACTAACACAATTTCTCCTCCACTTCACGATAATCTCCACCCACTTGATTCGTATAATCGTCCAAATCAACCTTGTACATATAATACAGCCGGTGGAAGTGAAGGGGAAAGTGCTGAGCACACTCCATTCTCTAATTCAAGTACTGGTAGCAGTGGTTATGGGGGTTCAAACAACGGCTTGACTGCTTCTAGTGGAGTAGTAAACGGTAGTATTAGTGTTGATGATCGCCGTGAAGAGTTAGCGAGATCTACATCTCGATGCCCTTTGACAATGTCTGTTCATTCTGAATGCTTATCTAGTCGTTTACAAGCTGAGGATCAATTGTCTGATGGTAAGTTTCAGCTATTTCTTGATGTAGTACTATCAGTTTAGAAAATTAATAGGGTTAATTTGTACAAGAGTATACAGATCATGCGGTGATGAAATAAAAGAACTAGTTCCCTTATATCATGCCAAATGGGATTGTGGCGAGTGTGATGTGATTAAAACCAAATATCTATGACAAGTCAGTTACCACTAGATAGTTTGTCGATTCTGTGTTATTATTATTATTATTGATTTTCAAGGGGATAAGTTTGTTTTGCTGTAAAACAAGCTATCAATTACTTCTGTCCGAAATATTGATATACTCAGTTGTCTTTAAATGTAATACATCGTACAACTGAATAGCAATCTGCAAGTGTGTATACTATTGTTTGAGGTTTACTAGTACCTTGCAGTCTCAAAATCCTTGCCTTAAAGCTCAGTAAATTTACAAAAAACTTTTTTTATTTGAACTGTGTAACAACTTAGTTAATTTTTGATTCACAAACTTCCATTATCGTAGAATCAATGGAATTGAAGTCACTTGTTTATTGTTAATGGACCTTACTATGATTTTTGCTTTTCTATCCAATCGGTTAGTCATAATCAGTATAGTCTGAGACAGATATGTGTTAGCTCACACCATTCTGACAAGATGGAATCAACAAGAGGAGTACCAAAAGTCCAAGTAATAGTAGTATCAGTAATAGTAAGAAAGATCGAATAGTCAGAATGCTTCGAAAAGTCAAATGTAAAAGTTATGTATGCAAGTATACTAAAACTCAACATCTAAAATAGACAAAGAGCGCATGCATCTGCACCATTATGACCGATGTTAAGCTATGTGACTCAACATTTCTTGCCACTGATATGGATTATTATGCAGATCCCAACCCTATACTTACGAAAATGGCTTGGTCCCACAGTCAGTGATCTTGTGGGCTGATGATTTGTCTTAGTTTGATAATCGGTAGTCGTGCTCCAACCTGTTCTTACTTCAGCTAACGTTTCGGAAAATGGTGGTAGTGGTTGAATAGAAGTAATTACCTTCTACTAGGAGATTCACTTGTTGAATTAGAATATGCTGACGACAGTTTTGTTTCGTAAAGACGCTGATAAAATCAGTCTTCTGACCAGCATGTTCGGGTGTCGGTTCTACCCCTCGAAATGCAAAATGTTGCTTCAGGGTTGGCTTGCATCGGCACCCGAACTAGTGATAGGGGGTGGAGTAGTTGAGTTCGTTGAGTGCTTCACTTATCTCAGGTGTCTCATCAGTGTCCATGGCCTTGTGTGTGGAGAAATCTCAGAGCAGATGTGGGAGGCTCGAGTAACGTTTGTCAACTTGCGTCATTTATAGTGTAAGTGAGATACCGTTCTTCTAACCAAAGGATGTCTACTGCTCAGTGATTCACTCTGTCCTATCATGTGGGTGTGAAACATGATCACTATGAATACAGGATATGAGTAGGTTACTAGTATTCTGTCATAGGTGTCTTCGAAGCATTGTTCGTCCATCCTGGGATCGTTGAGTGAGCAATGCTAGCTTTAGGAAAAGTGTTCTAGGTAAAGATGGCACATCAATTAATGAAGTGGTGAAACCTCATCAGTTGAGGTGGTTGGGACATGCGTTACGTACGCCTAACTACCGACTACCTCGTCGAGCGATGTTCGATGTACGGGTAGGCTCGAAGAAAGCTAGGGGTGGCCAAACCAAAACATGGCAGAAAACCATGAATTCACGGACAACCTGACTGAGACATGTTAGTAGGTGTAGACCAGCAGGTTGGTGTCCGCGAGACGATAGTAACCGATGGTTAAAGACTCTGAGTGACGTAGCTCAAAATCATTTGCTATGAAGCAGATGAAATTGTTGTTTGTCTTCTCTCAAATTCCATCTTTTCGATTACGACTGATATGGCTACTACCTGTACGACTGTGGGATTTGAATTGGCAATGCCATCTCTCTGTGCTTATATGGTATGGCAACTTGAACCGATGTACGTTCACACGAGGTTCTACGTTGTTGCTGATTGACTGACCGGTTCGCCCAGTGCATCACGTCAACCTCGTTATTACTGGGTTTGTTCTATTAGTTTTCATCATTTCAAGACATATATATTATCTTTTCACACAAAATGTTTGGCATAAGATAAGCTTCTAAACTTTAACCTAGTAACATATTTACATACACGTTTTTCTTCTATTACCTGACTTGTCGCTCAAGTTATGCATTTACATAATTCGTCTGTAATTTTGAACTTGAAGAGAAAATCAGTGGTTATTTTTATTACAGGACCATCAGTAACATTATTCCTCCATCTAATCCAATCCCCTTTAGATTCCTTTTACTTTACATTTGATTAACTGAAAGAGTCCGAATAGCTATGTATTTCTGACATAACAGGAACTGATTCATATCCACCATCTTATCGATTCATTAACCATTGGATGCGTGCCCAGTGGTCTCGAGGTCGGGCCTATGCGCGCGAGACCGAAGTTTCTGGGTTCCATTCGCGAGTACTGGCGTCGTGGATAAGTTCCATACTAGGATAAAACGGCAATCCAGTGCTTACACGTTTCTATTAATGGTCTAGTATTGATTGATTCATAATGTCAAGGAAAAACAATCTCCACAACCATGTAATGATGATTAACAGTAAACCGGAAAATCGCTAAATGGTTTCAGCTTTTCTTGTCCCAACATCCATAGTTCTATAATTCTCTATTAGAACAGAACATGTTACTCCTGATTGGACGAGTTGAATGCGACCTAGTCCGTAACTAGTTTTATGGTTTTGTATTCGAAGGTAGCTTACATGTATTTCAACATCCCTTTGATAGTTTTTCGCCCTGTTTTAATTATATTATTGACAATATGTATTATTAAATTTTTCATCGATGTATTTGGTAAGACAATTAAGTGTTCATCAATCCATAATAAAGGTTATATGTTGCAAGTTCTGTTTGCTGACATCGTTGTTTAGCATTTAGTCACATGATTCGCATAAACACGTGACTTGCGCGAAGCGCCAAACTTTTTATGGTAAATAATTATTTATTTCACTACGTCGGGTACTACATTATTCCTTTTTAGACTAAAGTACGTTTTTCTTTTTCTGGTAAAGTACAAAAGGGCAGGAGTTTTAAACTGTTTAAGACATTTTCCGACAAAATGTATTAATTAGTCAAACTGGTTTCTCTTTGGAACGTGTTCGTGAAATGACCGTTACGAATTTATGGGCTGACCGATCATCGGTCTTGTTAAGCCTTTTTTAATCTAATCCTAAATACCCTTGTTACTTAGTATTCTTCAGACACTACTTCACTCGAATACTGAAAATCAGAACACAGCTTGGACACTTGCGTAATTATATTGCAAATAAACCAAGTTGAATGGAAATAAATCCCAGTATGAAGAAATTAGTATATTTATAATTTTGTACGAGAAGATTCCAGTGCTAGTGCAGAAATATTTTGAGGTGTAGGAGTAGGTTGGAAGAAAGCAAGGGGATGCCAAGCCAAAACATGGCAGAAATCCATGAAGTCACTGACAAGAAGACTAAGTGATGTTGGTAGGTGTAGACTACCTGGTTGAGGTCCGCGAGATGATAGTAGTCGATGGTTAGAGACCCTGAATTACATGGCTCAGAATCGTTTGCAACGGTGCAGGTGCATTCATTCATTATGTACTCTCAAGTCCTAATATTCTGAACTCATCATCATTTCTATCTTTCTATTTCAAAATTAACCTCATTGAATTATACTTCTTGAATAACCTCTTCGAATCCTAATTTTCTACATTACCACTAATACTTCTACTATCTCTACCGCTATGGGATTTGAATTTTCAATCGCGTCTCTGTGCTAATGTGGTATGGGAACCTGAACTGATGTACTTACGTACGAAGTTCTACGTTGTAACTGACTGACTGATTGCTGAGAGAAAAGTCATCCCAAACGTCCAACTCATTTACTGGATTAGAAAAGAAGACCTTCCGCAGTAACTGACAAAAGTGGAAGGACGTCTTCTTTGAACAGTATTGAATTATAGTACCGAGGATGCTTCAAAACGGAAATGCACAATTCTGTAGTTATCAGTTGAAACGTCAGGACTACATGAAGAATCTCAAAAAGAAATGAGACCGGCGATAGTACTCTTGGCGCGGCAGAAGAAAGACTATTGTCACTTGCCACTTAAGAACAAAAGGCTCTAAAGAAACTGAAAATAGGGAAAAACAGTAGTCGTTGATAAATAATGCATTACGAAGTGTATATCAACCAATGGAAGCTGATCCCATCCAAAACCTGTATAACCCCATCAACAGAACGCTTAATAAATTTGTCAAAGAGTGACAAATAACACAAGAACATCAATGGTCAATAAAAATGAATGGATCCATGATTCCTCGGTTTTACGGTATATCGAAATTGCTCAAAACAAGCATTCCTCTGTGATCAATCGTCGCACCTCTATAGATATATAATCTTTCATAAAATATCTGGTAGACTCTTTTGATCACTTGATCAAATATCTGACATGATTCCTAGATCAAAGTCACTGTAATTTCTAATACTCAATGAATCCCTACTTATATCCTTCCATATTTCCAGGTAATATGATGAACACATTGGCGTATGATATAACCGAGCAACAAGCTTTGTCTCAAAATATTGTTGGAACGGATGGTTTTCATGTGGGTGATTTAAACAGTAAATTAGCTGAAATCGATCGGTATGTTCTCTTAATTATTTATACACTTGTTGAAATTTAAACCGATTCGACATAATGTACGTTTAAATGAATTGAATTGAAAAGATTTTCAGTTGATGATGTACGTGTTGTTTAAAGATTTGGTCACATGTTTCTCTGAATGATTATATCCTCTTCGAAAACTATTGCAATCACCTGTAGAGTAGGTTTCCAACTGGTTCATGTTTTTTATCTTGTACATAATTGATTCGTGACCTTCAAATGGAGTTCTGTAAAGATGTTACTGACCGATAATTTTAAATCCACGTATGAGCAATACATCATATTAATAAAATATGTTTGAGGACTATGTACTACTCGTTATTGATTGTAGACGTGTGTGGACTAATATTTGCAATATCTTAGAAACTAACTGCATCAGGTATTTATATCGTGTTGACTAATAATACTACTCTGATGTCAAGACGGAAATAGGCGGAGGGGTTCAAACGTAGGGCTTATTAGGTGAAAATCTACTGCCTTAACCACTGAACCACCGCAACGATACCATGTCAAAAGCACTGGTTCTTGTCCATTTACTACAGTTAAACAATTTTGAGCCACGGTAGTACTTGTAATATCTCAAACTATAACAGCTAAATCCAATCAGCAGCCTGAGATTTCCACTTCACTCAATAGATGCATTATTTTAACAGTATCTGAGGTTGTAATTTAATCAATATGTTTCTGTACTTCTTCAGGCTTTATCCAGAAATCTCGACACCAGAACAAGCTTCAATGTATTTATCTGAATTTGAATGTACCTATCCAACTTACCTTCGAATGTATCATTCCTTCTCAGATATATGGAAAACTGTCAGCAACTTACGAAGCCAATTGTTGGAAGCTACCAAGACTGAAGGTTTCGATAGTGCCACTACAACACATTTAGCGAATCAATTAGATAAATTTATGCGTCGTTCCCGTTCACAAAAATATCGTGATGATGAAATTCAACTGACATTGATGGTGCATAAACTACGATTACTAAAACAAAGACTTGCTGATTCACAACATCACAACAATGGTGGTTGTGGTCGTGTCTCTTCTGTTACTAGTGATGATGCAACAGGCAACAAAATTGGTCGACGTCATTCTAAGAATAACAGTAATCACAATATTAAATCTGTTTCAATGAAATCGTCAACTAATCAAACCTTTTCCTTGTCTAATAACAATGTTGTTCAATCGTCTGTTGGTAATAACATCAGTATTAATAGCAGTAGTACTAATATTAAGAATAATAGTAATCACCTTACTGATAATTGTTATCGTCAATCGTTAACTGATCTAAGCGATTATTCAAGTCTGCTCCAGTGTAATCAGGTTTGAACGACCACGCACGAATAGGCTATTTTCTCCTATCATTTTTTACCTGTTAACATTGGGAAGACTCAATTCTCTGAAATATTGTGTTGTGTATTAGACTCTCTCTCTCTCTCTACTGTCTTTCGGTTGAATTGATGTCTCTACTATTTCTATTGTCTTGTAGCAGTTGTTGTGTTTTGTCTCCTGTTATCTCTTAATTGTTATTATTCTGTCATCATGATTCCATTCATCATATGTGTATGGTTTTGGCTAATTCCTGCAAACACAAACAGCATTGCTACTTTTGACTGATTTGTGTACTACTTGTTTGTCTCTTTTGTGCTAATGTTTTGTTTGACTTTGTCTTTCTTTTATCAGTTTATTTTTTTATTGAATTTAACGACCATCTGTGTTATTTACTGGTGTTGGTGTTGTTTTTCAAAATTATTGACTAGTTCTTTCTTTAATGACCTTTTTTGTCTTGTATCTATTATTATCCCTTGTCTTTACTTACTGCTGCACTCCAAACGCACACAGTTCTATAATTAATCAGTTGAAAGTATATAAAAAAAAAGTAGTCACATTTTATTTGCTGAATTATTCAATCAACAAAACATTCCTCCATTTAATGTTTATATGTGTGATATCAATCATGTTATTCTTATATATGAGATACTATGTGTTTACTGCTAATGTTCTAATGACTGCACAACCCTATTAAATAGTCAATGTTATTGTTTACATAAAACAACAAATGAGTTATCCAACATAACAATAATACTAATGTTATTATTAGGCATTTCCTATTCCAATCTAATTAGAAGTATTTCGTTTTGAATAAATCCATGAGCTATATACATAGACAAGATGTAATGAGGCATTTATTACCTTATATTTAATAAGTGAATGAATTAATGATTTTCTTGTGATGCTTATTGGCCTAATGGGACTGATAATATTTATTAAAATATTTAAATCTATTTAATGCACAAATTATCAAGATGTGTCTGTATTATTTCTGTCTTCTTTTGCTGTTATTGAAAGCTGCGTTATTTTTATGTGTCAATTCAACTCTATAATAATTAAGTTGAAATGTCAACATTTAATACTATACAGATTATGAGCTCCGTGACAGTGTGTACACATGTTAATTATCATGCATTGTTTTCGATCTCCATTTTCTTTATTCTACACTTGATATTCCCGTGATTATTATGGTTATTTGTATTCCATATTACGCCCTCCCCCGATCAAGTCTTCTATTCTGTGTAGTGTTCACTTCTTAATGTGTGTGTATGAAAGAGAGAGAGAGAGAGCGCTCGATTTTAATATACTTGACATTCTCTTGAAGTTACTATATATTAATTTTTAACATAATTATCTCTTTTCATTGATTTGTCCGGTGACTTTAAGTTTGCCGTTGCTTCACATCTGTGCGAATACAAATTCCTTTCCTGATGATGGTGGATGAGTTTATCGTAGTATTGTAGTTCAGTCTGATGAAGATTAATTCACTGTTCATAGTTGGTTTACTCTCTCTCTTTCTCTATGGTCCTCTACTTTTTAACTCAGCATTTCATCTGAACAAAATCATAAATTTATTGACATGATCATCATTGTATAATGGCTGTTAATTTGTTTTGGTCACTTTTTCTTTACTCACAGATATCTACATTTGTTCATCTCAACTGTTTGTATTGTTCTACCTTCACTGCTGCCTCTGTTTCTGTTCACACATGTGTTTCCTATAAAAATTGTACTAATTGTATTTGTTGTGATGTAATTAATAGGTCTTTCATAGCATTATATTTATATACTATGTAACAACTAAATTTTATGTACGTGCTCGTGAGTTTGGTTTTTTGTGTTTCTTCTTGTCTTTTGTTGGCATATCCTCTCACAAATCTCTCTTAATTTCTTTGTCTACTTACACACTATTTTTTATGTGTAAATATTGTGATTATTTAGTGTGGTTTTATGTGTGTAAAATGATGGTTATATATATATATATATATGTATATATATTTGTTTGTATGCCAATTTGATCATGGTTCAACCGATTTCTTTTTGTGTCTTGCTTTTTGACAACAACAACAACAATAACAAAAAAAACAAACAATATTTTTGATGTGTAATCAATGAGGTTTAAATACATAGATAGATCAGATAATTTGTTTTATAGAAAATATAATAATAATAATAATGGGAAAAAAGACATCGGCAAAGTGCTATGGTGATTTACTTTAAACAGTTTAGGAATTTGTGAAAAGAATAATTTGTTTGTGGATAGCAGCTATGATTGATTCTATAGTGCCGTAAATATATATATATATATATATGCTGCTTTAATATTCTGTTATTTGTATTTACACTGTTGTACAAGTTAAAATTGGCTTGTATACCTATGATGATTCAAATCCATATTGTACAAAATAGTCATTCATTCGTAGCGTACTAATAAATTCACTTAATGCTAATGAGAAATTGAAAGATTTTTATTTAGAAATGTAATGACACGTTGTTATATTATTGATTGGAGGTTGAATATTTAAAACACTAATTAACATTAAATAATCAAGTGCTAGGGGTTGATTTTGCTGAGATAATTATAAATGAATTTCTGCTAAATATATCTAATCATGACAATTCATTAACACTGACTTTGGAAGTCTCCAAATCATGCTTAGTTTTGGTGGAAACTATGCTGGTAGTAGAGTTAAGAACGACTGATTTACTCCAGTTGGTTAGATATCTTATTGTTTGGCGAAAAATTATATCTCGAAGGCAATCTGTTTTTAATAATAGTACAAATCATGTATTATGTTTAGTTCGAATGACCTTAGGATACCTGGGCATATGATGTGTTACACTTCCAGATCAGCTGATTTTTAAAAACTTGTGTCTATTACATATGACTTGTAATTAGTTTCAAATAAGTATTATATTCACTATTTTGTGTCTGTTGCTGCAACCAATTTATTTTAAATTGTCAACATTTCTCCCACTGTTAATCACATTTCATCTGTTCTTCGTAAACTTGTTTTATAATGGCTATACTGAAGCAATCCTTAATTAAATAGAAAAGCTTGGTTGTGAGATGTCAGTGAAAATAATCTTTTCTCTCAAGTGATTTCGATTTATAGTAATTCCACTACCTATGAAGTGGTGTAGTATTTTGTATCAGCAAGTGTTTTATAATGCCATATGTTGACCTCTTGTAGAAAAATCCAAATTTCCTTTTTTTTTTACAGGTAGTTTACCTTTTTCCAAGCTGATATTGATAATTAATTACATTACGTAAGAAAGCGACCTCGAAGTTTTCTTGTCAATTAGATTATGCCAATTAAGACTTGAACGTCTGTCAATAATCAAAAAAATTATGTAAAAGTTCAAATCTATGAAGTATTTTGTGACTGATTTTTTATAGATATAATTTAGTGAAGTATTTCTCATCATCTCAATGACGTTTACACTGGAAGAGGTTTTATTATTTTACAGTTTAATTCACGAATCGATCTTGGCTAGACTATCACTGAAAGCTCTGAATGGTTATTGTGACCTAGTATGGGACTCCTCAATGCATATTCACTACTACGGTCGCTGGAATCAGACCCAGGGCCTTCAATTCACGCGAACACCTAATCTCTAGAACACAGTGAACAGGCATCTGACGTTATTAATGTCTAACTTCCGCTAATTCGCGCTATTGCGCAATCTTTATCCGTCGCCTGCAAGTTTATATGCTTGAATACGAAACTAGTTCTTCATATTTGGCAACTAAATCCGTTAATCAATAGGGCATGGTACTTATCTAATAATACTGGCAGGTAACTGCGTCATGGTTTACAGTTGCTCAAAGTGAATTATTGATACACTGACCGAGGAGTATAATGTCCGATATACAACATGACGCTTCTCGATTCCATTTTATTTGGGCCACGATTTAAACTGTCCTCTGAATTGTCGATCAGCAACAGAAAGATTATATTATACGTCTAGACCATTTTTATAATTGAGATAGGAATATTGAAGAGCTATCGCAAGTAAATGAATTATTTATCTAGTCTAGGTTACTATTCTGATTAAGCCATTCCAACCATATATGAATAAACTGTAAGTCTAATTATTTAATTTTTGGCAGTAAAGCTTCTACATTCTGGTCTGTAACCCCAAATATTTGTGTTGATCAGGCGTTCGAGGCATGTATATTGGCAATCGACGTAAGTATCAAGTGGAAGTACATTTGAAGACAATACAACTGGATATAATCGACTTAATGTCTCAGGTGTTTACATTCCAAGTGAGTTAATTACTGTGGTCTGATTTAGTGAGATAGTTTAGTAAGTTGATGGCCAACTATACATTGCCGAGTTTTATTTTGGTCACCATGTGGATAGAAAGTTCAATTTTTATCCTTTCAGCAAAGTATATATAATTGAAATCATGAATCGATCATTTTTAGACCACTACTGTAAAACCGTTTCGTCCCATGAACGGAGGTAGTGGATGCGCACTGTTGAAAAGTCACATAATGGAACAAAATGGCCGTCCAGTGTTTCTAAGTTTCTAACGGTGGTCTAACAAAGATCGATTTATGATTTCATCCCAAAAAAATAATCCCCATATCTCTATGAATTATATCTGAATGAGGTTTATTTTATAATATTTCAAATAAACAGAGCATTGTGTTTGATTGTTTATAATAAAAAAATAATATCTTCATGATCGCCCAATAATTAGAAATTAGAAATACTGACATTTATCGACTTAAATCATATCTATAAAAAATAAACAAGCAACCAACTTAAATTGACAGAAGTCTAAACAGTACAAAAGAATGAGATAGAATATTTTAATTCCACCAAAATCAAAACATGTTCGATCATATCGATAGTAAGTCATTTTGGTTGACGTGATTTTACGTTACACCACGAGATCATGTTGACCAAAATGACATGATGTCGATAAAATCAAACCTGAATTTGATTTCAACCGAAGTGAATATTCTGCAATACTCAGACTTCCGTTCCATAAAGTTTGCTGGAATGAATTGTTGAAGACTTCGATTTACTTCAAACATCCTTGATGCAATGAAAATTCAAAGATTTATGAACTTCAACCAATGTATATATATATATATATATATATATATATATATATAGTACCTGACGATTTTATCATTGACCCTCCTCTTTTCCGTTGACCTTGAGGGTTCCATGTGGCGGCTTCTCTTGTGACGCAGTTGAGTGCTTTCCTTAATGTGTGTCCTATCCAATCCCACCGCTTCTTCACGATTTATTCCTCCACTGGAATCTAGATTGTTCTCTACCACAGTAGGTTGTTGCCGATGGTGTCTGGCCAGTGGATCCGTATTATTTTGCGTAGACAACTGTTGGTAAACACTTGCATTTTGTGGATGATGGCTTTCGTAGTTCTCCAAGGCTTCGTTCCATGTAGTAGAACTGTTTTGACATTTATATTGAAAATTCTGATTTTGGTGCTGGTTGATAGTTGTTTTGAGTTCCAGATGTTGTTCAATTGTAGAAATGAAGCCCTCGCCTTGCCGATCCGCGCCTTCACATCTGCGTCAGATCCACCTTGTTTATCGATGATGCTGTCCAGATATGTAGAGGTGTAAACGTCCTCCAAGGCACCTCCATCAAGTGTGATTTGGTTGATGCGTGTTGTGTTGTATCGAAGGATCTTGCTTTTTCGTTTGTGGCATACTGCTGTAGAGTCTGCTGCTACACTGTTTGTCTTAACCTGCACCTGTTGTTGCCTGTGGGATGGAAGGGCTAGATCATCTGCAGAGTCTAAATCGTCCAGCTTCATCCGAGCTTTCCACTGTATTCTGTGCTTCCCTCTAGATGTTGATGTCTTCATAATCCAGTCGATCACCAGGAGAAAGATAAATGGTGAGAGTAGGCGGTATTTTCATCTGAGGTAGTTTAGCACTCGTGACGTACAGCCAACCCCCAACTACCTCGACGAGCAATGTTATCTGATGTAGGAGTAAGCAGGAAGAAAGCTAGGCACATCCAAACCAAAATATGGCACAGGTCCATGAATTCACGGACAGCTTGACTGAGACATGTTAATAGGTCTAGACCAGCAAGTTGGGGTCCGCGAGCAATAGTAACCGATGGTTAGAGACTCTGAATGATGTCGCTCAAAATCATTTGCTATAAAGAAGATGCATTATTTTTTGTTTGTTTTCTCTCGAATTCCATCTTTTCGATTACGACTGACTTTTCTGACATCGGTCTTGAATTGAAATGAATTTGTGAGCTATCTTCCACGCACGAGTTTGCAGTTTAATTCAACATAATAATTCCGTATGATATCGACTATCTTCCCAGGTACACCATACTGTCGGAGAATTTTCTATATGGTCATCCTGTCAACACTATCAAACCTGTTTTTCTTTTTTTTAATGTCATTTTGGAAATTTATTATCATGAACTCATAAGAAATCGTCAAAAAATGCAGAGAAAAACTAGCTAAGTTCCATTAGAATTTTGTAAATAATCTTTTTATGCATAGTAGAGAAATTGTTTTGTAAATATTTGACTACTGGACAGTTTCAGACTGATCGACTTTTATGTTTTTTGTGAAACAGATAGGATGTTAACATTAATATGAATTTATCTATTCAGACAGGTGTTGAAACTGAATCTAACTCTGTGATAGCTTGATCTAATAGGAGAAGGTGACAGATTTAATTTTACGCCAAAACTAAATCAAGATGACATATATTACATACACAGTAAATTTTATTAACACTGATTCACAGTAAAAGTGAATAAACTGAATTGATTAGTGCTAGACATTCCTCAATTAACAGGTAAATATATCTCCACACCGTTTCACAATATAATAAAATGAAACCATCATACTTAACATATGTAACTAATTTATTGAGTTAAACAT
This sequence comes from Schistosoma turkestanicum, assembly GCA_944470395.2. Classification (NCBI taxonomy): domain Eukaryota; kingdom Metazoa; phylum Platyhelminthes; class Trematoda; order Strigeidida; family Schistosomatidae; genus Schistosoma; species Schistosoma turkestanicum. The sequence goes on along the minus strand of OX103974.1, from coordinate 8,968,662 downwards.
CTGATTCTTTCTAAATAATGGTAATAAACCATGAGAACACTGAATTTATTTCTGGTAGATTTTTTATGCTGTTGAAGAACACCTCAAAATTAACCATAAACATCTTTTCAAGTTTTACTTAGTTTTCGACAAATTATCATGTTGAACTTCATAATGTATATACTGATGAAATTTTCATTTTAGAATTGCTTAGAAACATTTTTCGCAATTATCATATTAGGCTGAATGTTTTCAGTTTAACAACTGACTAAATGGTATATGACCTTTGGTTTTCCTTTGATATTATCTATTAACAGATAAATAAACAATTCCCGGTTTTAATATTAGTCCAAAGTATATATATATATATTAATAAAACACCAATATGAGCTCATTCACTATTCAATAATGATGATCTAATTTAACTGAACAAGACTAAACTAATTCATTTGTAATTTTATTTCTTATTAATCATTGAACACTTTGAATGTGTTTTCTTTTTCAAATACAACCTGTTTATAATGAAAATGTTTTTATCGTATTCTTGTCATTATGAAAAGAAACTCAATTAGTTATACCATTTTTCTTTGAAAATCGAAATTCTACAATCTGTAAAATTAAATAATTATTCCATCTGAGAGATCATTTCTAGTTAAATGTACCTATAAACTAAGTTCGGTTACAAATAAGTGTAATCAAATAGTTCGGTAAATTATGTGGTATGTTAGATGTTGTGAAACTATTCATTTTAAGTGTTCATTCAATAGGAATTGTACTTTACAAACACGATCCTAAGTTTAAACTACATTGAGGTAGTGGGTTTTTACTGATTAAGATCCGTATGCTAGGACAAGACTGTTATTAGTCACTTCTTAATTTTCGGTGATTGTCTAACTAAGATCAGTCTGTGATGTAAAATATAACATTCAACAATCATCTCATGTCCTCTTTATCATAACTTAATCGAGACTCAAATCACAATTGCCATGGTCTACGAAAATCAAGAAAGATCATACTATCTGTGTATGAACGTTTAAATTAAATCGTCTGTATTATCCTATTCTAAAACTAATCAATAATTTAAAAGACTTATAAATTCAACATATATACGTATACACTGACTGACAAACAAGATTTCATAACTAACTTTCTGACAGATCTCAGCTAATCACAAAACAGTTTTATGAAACAATATAGTTAATGGAAATGAACAGAAAATCATTAGAAAATGTAAATAGATCTTACGTTATTATGAAATCACTTAATGTTCCCTACAGGTCACTGTATGTAAACTGAAAACACAGGTTAGCTTATTTTTATCGAGTTGATTTTATGCGGAATGAAGTCGCTGACCCCACACCTAACGCTCCTCCCTTATCTGGGCTTAGGACCTGCAGAGCTAAATTGACAACATAACTAACTATATGTGGATTTGTTCCTATAAATAAAGATTATCGATCTTGAAGAACCGAAATAGATTTTTAACAGTCCCTACATTGTTCTTGGGTAGGGTTAAATTTTTAGAGTAAGCATTAGGAGTTTAAAGTTTCCATAACGGATTAACACCATTTGTAATCTAAAATTATCTGTAACCATATGTATGAATGAATCTGGAGCAAAACTTCAAGAGATGCTATCTGATTAGTCCATCCATAAAATGTATTATCACGTGATCCAAGTCTGTTTCAGGATTAATGGTTTAAGGTTAGTATTCAGGAATAGTTTTATCTTGTTTGTTATGTAAAATCTACATAGATTGAATTGAGTATTTGTTACGTTTAATAGTATCAATTTTACACTATGGTCGCACAAGTGGAGAAAAACATTAACTTACTTTAATCCTTTGATTTCTGTAAAATCTTTAATAAACATAATTATATTCATGAATATTTTTAAAATAAATTGATGAAACGTTTCAGTATTCTGTTAAATTTCACGATGGTTTGCATTAAACAACAGTACACTCAGCCTATTACAGATCAAATCCTTTGGTTATAATGTTTATATTACAATTATGTTTTTTACATTTATAGACTTATACATTTCGCCTAAAATGTTTCATTTCATTCTGCTTACTTAAAATTCGGAGGATGGTTGTTGTTATTTGGAAAAGGTTTGATATTTGGCAATATTATCTCAAAAAGTACACATTAACTGACTTGATGCATAGCAGTATAGAAAGACTTGAAATATCAGACCAAAAAATTACTTATAAATGATGGTCTCTGTAAATAAGGTAATAAAGAGTTGAATACTTGGTTTAGAAATGTACTAACCAGTACTTCAGCACATAATATAATTTAAGGATTCTAAGTTTAAAAATACAGAACTTTCGAAATTATTATGACATCTTAATCTACGTATAATAAACACTGGGAATATCTGCTGCATTGAATAGCAAATACTAAATAAAAATGTAATTATTTAACCACATAATCATATATCTTCCTGAAGAGGTCATACATGTGTAGTTGAATACCTTTATGAAGAAAACGCGATTGGTGTAATGAAAATACTTATTATAATCAACTGTACCTGTGATTGTTCTACTGTACCTCTTTGTTTAATTGTACCAAAAATGCTCATCTTCCTCTTGTTGTGACCTTGAGTTTGCTCACGCTCTGTCGGTAGTCTTGTCTGTAAACTTTGGCACAATTTCGGTATTATCTCGATACCACGAGATCGACAACAAATATATTCTGAATCCAATCACAACTAGCCTAATAATATCTGCCTGTAGAGGGACTTAATTTGGCTATTGATGTCACATTGTCTCAAATTGCTATACATCAATCTCTTCCCAACCATAGCTGCTACACTGACATGGTGGTCTAGCTAGCCTATCTTGATGACCCAAACGAGCTATATTGGCTGGAACATATGTTCCTGAAGGTTCTACCATGCCAGACAGGTCGATTGGAGGACGGTGAGACTAAAAGCAGCTACTCAAGGTCTGAGGGTGAAGTCGTATTGCTGAGTGCAGAGGGCTGTGACAGCAGTAAGGTGTTTCCCTCGGACAACCAGCATCTGCAGCGATGCTGCCTACTCATCACAATGAAGGAAGGGTTAGACAAGGTCGACCCTAAAAATGTCACACCTCAGCCTACCTTACGGATTTCCGTCTCCGGCGGTAATGCCTTCTAAACAAGAGCGGAGCTAGCACTTTAAGAACTTCCAATAACAAAGGCCGCGCGTGAACAGCCTCAAGCAGTTATCCCTTGGGCTCTGCGATCACGCTCCCAGGTCTCTAAGACCGACACTAATCTGCCCTCCTTTTCAGGTTCCTCAAGAAGCACCCTTCCCCGGTGTGGGCAGCCGGGAAGTGACAACCGCCCGTAACGGCACGCGAGACCGAATCGGTCATAGTCAAATCCTCTCTACACCCCCTAACATCTGTCTTATTTCCACAACTAACTCTTCTCACCTTCCTTTATCACCCCGTACCGCTAATGCAAACGTGCGAGTTCACGAAACGTTATTCTTGGTCTCTCTCCCAATCGATGTATGCTGCGTCTCGGAAATGCACGTACAGAATCCTAGTAAAATTATCAATCTGATTTCACCTTGTCAAAATAAAGAAGCAGCTCGATATACTATTCGTGTAACCGGTTGCTCTGATGCTTCTTCCCGGGGTCTCGCTGTGTTCTCTGAAATTCTAATCATCTGAATTGCTCATCATCTCTATCTTTCTCTTTCTAACTTTATCTCACTGAATTATACCCTAATCTTCTCCATTACCGCTAATACTTGTACTATCGCTACCATTATCGGATTCGAAGTGACAGTTGCGTCTCTGTGCTAATGCGGTATGGCAACCTGAACTGATGTACATACGTACGAAGTTTTGTGTTGTATCTGTCTGTCTGGCATTTATCTCTTTAATATGGTATACAAAGTTAATAATACTTTCATTATTCATTGTTCAATATACATTCCCCTGCAAGTCTATATATATATATATATATATATATATATATATATATATATATATATATATATATATATATACCTTTATATATATATATATGACTACCTTTGACTTTCACTTGTCAACTACACTTATGTATTGCTACTTACTATATAGATGTCCTTTTTCATACTTCATTGCTTTGTGCATATAAATATGTACACTTGTTTACGATAACGAATGTTATCGTTAGTTTTCTGGTTTGTACATGTTTAGTATTACAATGCATTGTTGGTGATAATATTGTCAACTAACTTTCTGCTGTTGCCTAGGCGATTACTGAACTGTTTAATATGCTTGGTAATATGTTTGTTAAGTTATTCAGATATGAGAACGATATCGTCGTTTCATAAAAGTAAAAATAGTAATAATATTATTTCATATATAAAAATTACATCTTGTCGCTCTCGAAACCTAACTGTTGCTTCCCCTATAGGAAAGGATTCAATGTGACAGTTGTACCGTGCTGTAAATCGTTAACGCCTGTCAGATACAGTCACTAGTCTCAGAGAACAAAACACCACCACAATCATCCACCTGAGCTACAAGTTTTCCCCACCATCTCAGAATACAAAGTATTTTAATAAGATTGACAACAGTCTATGCCTCCACACACTCTTAGTGGTTAACCGTTAGAAGTAGTGGAAAAGTTCATGTATCTGAGTAATTATTATGAATACTGGTGGTTCCGTGTATACTGAAAGCCGAATTGACCTGTGTGTATTTTTTCAACCTGAAACGTATTATTTCATTATCAATTGAATGTAATGAAATCACTGAAAATAAAGGAATCATTACACACTTACTAATGTTATGTATGCACTTTGATGAATGCTAAGTATTTGATTTCTTCAACGTGTTTACATAATAATGGAACTCAAAGAATAATCGTTTCTATTTATAGACAAATAAAATTCAATAAAATGATGTGTGTTTTGTGTTTATGTTGTATATGTGGGAGTGAGTATCTTCTATTATCAGTCGTATGGTAATGCTTCGTGTTGTTGTGATAAAGTAATTGAGTGAATAAAAGTATGCTGGTGATAGTGAGGTAGTGTAGGAGAGAGATAGAAAGAAATAGGAATGTATAATGCATAGAATAGTCATGTTGGTGATTTAGCAAGATGGGTTTGTAGAATGAAGTGTATATGGTGAATTATTATTATGTATGTCAGTTTCGATATGATGTAACTGAAAAGGAATGATTGTGAATTGTTGTGGAGTGAGTGAGTGAGTGATTAGTTTTATTTTTGTTCGTTGTTGATATGTTAGATTATTATTGATGAATTGATTGGTATCGTTAAATCATTAAAACAAAAAAAAATTAATATCTCAAATTGCTTATCAAAAAACAAATTCATGGTTTTTTTTGAGTCGAAGTTTTGTAATAATTAAATTCATGAATTTAATCTGACAATACTTTATCATTGTTGTTACTGGTATCAATTTAATAGATCAGATCTATCAATTGAATTATCATATACTGAATAAACTGAAAAAATTTATTAATATCGATTAATATATTAGCAATGGTTATTTGTGGAGAAAATAAAATTTTAAAGTCCATTCGAATAGTTAGTATAGGATTTTGAAGGAATTATAAAATTGTTATGAATTTCAAACCATGAACAGATGTTACATAGATAATCATTGAAAACCTGAGAGCATTGAACGGCCGTTTTATCTTGGTACGGAACTACTGAGCAGTACTCATCGACGACCCCATAACCAGGTTCCAAACCGAAGATTTTCGGTCTCATGAGTGATCACCTCAATTCTAATCTACTGAGCTGCCAACTAACGATGTTAATACTTAAATGCAATCAATCAAAGTAATTTTATGCCCATCTTTCATTGTCTGCCGTAGATAACTGTCTCACAACTCGTATGGTTGAACTTCATTAGTTAGAGCTTCTTACTAAAACTCCAGAAGTTGAATCTAGAAGACAATAATTAGAGCGTTTCTTCGTATGCAAATATTTATTGCAAGGAAAAAGGAGTCTCGGTACTTAAGTTCATACTCAGTGGTTATTAATAGAAAGGTAAGTACTTTGGATATTCTAATCTTTATTTAACTTTTAGTGCTCCGTGAATTTGATCAACTTAGACATTAACACCATTAGATACCGGTCCAGTGGTCTAACGGTTAGGTCGTTTGCGCACAATACCGAAGGTCCTGGGTTCGAGTCCGACGGGGTGCAGGAGTCATGGATGCGCACTGCTGAAGAGTTCCATAACAGGACGAAACGGCCGTCCAGTGCTTACAGGTTTTGAATGGTGGTCTAACATTGATCGATTCATGGTTTCAAAAATGTCTAACTTAACGATCTTCGCAACCCCGTAATATAAACAATCTATCATCACCTCTTATCGATTTTATTTATTCAACAGGAATAAAAATTTACAGCAGTATGTTTAGAGGTTATGCTCACCTCACTACACTATTCACATCATTATTATTTGCGATTCGAAAAGATGAATGTGGATAAAGCTAAGAATTAAAGTTTAGACTGGTTTTTTATGATTGTTTGATACAACATTCTCATTAATCTTCATCATAATGTTTGTATTAGATTTTGAAGCTGGGTGACACGGGATAACGTTCACCGGGGAGAATCGATTTTACCGGTGTTATAGGTACTTTTAGTGACGCACACCAAACTGTATGAAACCTAAATCCTGGGTTTCCCGTTGACTACATTCACCCACCGCCTTAGATCTCAGCACAGAGAATGCGATCTCAAGTCACTCTTCTGCACTGAATGTTAAGGTGTATATACAGTCTTAACAGAACTGTTGTTCCTTTTTCAATTTGAACCAACACCACGTAAGTACATTTTCTGAGAAATTAACACTCAGTAATTCTAGTTGCTACAAAAACATTTTTGAACTAAGATATTTGCGTGGATTGATCTTTCAATGATGTCACGTTTGTTGAGCACTTTACAGCTAAGTGAATCTTATCAATCAAATTCGAGCCTTAATTGGTTGAATATGCAAAAGAAAGTTTCTCCATTATATTTCAGCACAATAGTGAACAATAACTAATATCTAGTGGTTCCCAACAACAATAAAACAGTTATACAGTACTCCAGTAAGTGTAGTCCTTAAAGTCAATATAGTAGAAGTTATCCAAACCATCACTTTGAAACGGGTGATATATATTGAGGGAAAATTGAAGTTAAATTTAAGAATTGTACTAAACTTACTGTTACCTATGACCACTGCCTTTCCCATTTCTCTCGCCTTCGCTACCCACCACTGTTCGTGACCACTGCATAGGCTTTTCATCAGCTTATGTTTAAAGCTGCTTCAGTTCCTCATTGTGTTCAGAGCCAGATAGGATGAGTTTCCGATCATCTATTAGTTCAGTAGATGCTACTGGAATCCACTGCTTCTCCCTAAATTTTAGATTTATCTTACTTGCAGATATCGCTGCCATTTCCACAGGTTTTCTGATATCATCCACAAACTGACTTGGAGTGGGCATCACTTAATGGCTAGCTGCTCTCGAAATATAATCCTGGTATTTTTACCGTTCATTAGCATTCTAAGAGGGGTTTTCTTGCCCTGTCTTTTTTACGTCCAGTAAGCCGCATGGTCTTCATGGTCTAAATTCAAACGCATGCTTCAGAACGAACGACAGTCTTCTATCTAACCTCTCCATCGGTAGCTGATGGCGATATGGTCTAGTTGAGTTCAAAGTTTAGTTCATTTTTTGGGGGGGGGGTCGGCATGTCAAAAAATGTTTTCTTATTTTGAAAATTGGTATTCGACTGAAATAGCCAGTTATCTGAGCAAAGCTGTAGCACACAGTCACAGTTCAAACAAGCTCTTTTACTTATCTAACAACCTCATTTCCTTTCACTATGTTTAATTTGGACACAGGGAAATAAAATCATTGATATTAAAAGACTTATTATGTTTTATCTATAACACAGACCACCTCTTTAAGTCTAAACGAGGATCAATATTAAATTACTCTTTGCTGACAAATGGAAATTTTTGAACGTCAGTGACATGCATTTCTAGCCGCTCTTTCATAGACACTTTTATTTTTGTTTTTATGTGAAATCACTCACCGGAATATATCGAACATGAAAACGTATTATGTAATAGTGCCTATAGTAGAGTATATTGTGCACAAGTTAACGGCTGACTACATTTTATAGCTGAATGACACGTTAGATACTCAAATTGAAAGATATGGGGTTCGAGTCCCTGAATGCAAATCAACACTGGAATACAATTACATCCAGCTGATCACTAACAAATATGAAAAAAATTCTCCTCACGGATTTCATCACTAACCACTACCCAACTATGATTGAGATAATTTTGATTGCTCGTTGTATTCACCACACTTAAATTAGTCTCATATTAACTATTAATAATTAAACTCAAATTCATCACAATTATGTCATGAGTTTATTGATTTTTAGTAATATTATCAACATTGGCTTGCTTCATAGCGTATGTATGACATTTCTTAAATAAAAATTTTTGGAGTGCATAACTGAATCATATATACTATTTCAATGTAGAATCGATTTTTAAAAAATCAATAATGATTGTTTTGTTTTTTCATCACAATGACCTAACAAAGAAGTAGTTGCAGTTATATATTGTCAGTATACTAGTATGATTAGTATATATTACTACTCCCTTTAACTATATTTTTCGAACTAAACATAAACTGTGAGGCTAGGAAAGTTAATTGCATAACTAAATAAAATCCTATTTCTGATTGTTTTTATTTTCAAACTAGTAGAACCATAAACTTCTGTTAACGTTTCAATAAGTTAGATAGTGAATAAGATTGCATACAATTACTTCAAATATGATAGATATGTTGTTAGTCCATAAGTTTTTCATTTTCCTTGAAAACCGGAATTAATCCTACTATCGTCTGAAATTTATAAATGCTGCCTTCTTAGTAGTTGGACTTAATATTCGCATGGTAAAAATTAGGTTCTGATCGACAGCACACTGAATTACAGCCAAATCACATTTGAAGGTGAACGTTTGGAAGAGAAGTGTTGATGCAACTGGACAAAATCATAAATGAACGGTGAGGATCTGATGCGAGTGCGAAGACATAAAAAATAACAAACCAAGGTCTGAATTTTTACAGTTAATGAATATTTGGAACTAAAAAGAATAATCACATAGGGCCAAAGTCAGAATTTTCAGCACCAGCATTGTAAAACCTCTATTGTATAGATCTAAAACTCGGAGTATTATCACCAAAAATATATGGGTTTTCTTAAACAGCAGTCTGTTCAAGGTACTTCAGATCCACTGGTCAGAGACCATCCACAACAATCTACTCTGAGAGGAAACTTAAAAAATAACAATTCATGCGGAAGTTGAGAAAAGATACTAGTGGCGGAAGCGATACTTTACAGAGACTACCAAAGTGCATCACAAAGCAAGTCCTAACTTGGAATTCTCAAAGAGGGAAAAGAGGCAGGCTACAGAACACGTGTCGTCGGTATTTCAAAACAGACATCAACACTAAGAGCAGTAGTTGATAACAGATGGAAAGGAGAGCTCAGGGCATAGCTGCTTGGAAATTCCTAATCAGCAGCCTGTATCCTAACAGGAATCAAAAGCTTAAGTAAGTTATGTATGCTATTATAGTTTGGTGGTCAAACTAATATACACACAACTATGGACTTTATAAAAGTATACCAAAATTGTGGCGAAAATTGTATGTTTAAAAATCCTCTGATCGTTCATTACTTGAAAATTTGTTACTTCTATAGTCTAAATCTCGCGTGATATGTAACTTTGTTGTACTTAAAACATTATTTACTGAATATGATCGTAAGTAACTAGTTTAAGTGTTGTACTTTGAAATATTCAAAGAATTTGGTGTTTTTATTGATTATCTTCTTATTGGTAAACTCATCCTATGACTATTAATAATAGTAGTGATAATAATAATATTCTTATTATTGTAATTAACGTTTGAACTGAAGACTCAATAAAATAAAAAAAGTAGTTATTTTTCTTAACACTGGTTCTACCTACTTACTTACGCCTGCTACCCCTACCTGAGCATAGGCAACTGATCAGAATTCTCTATCCATTTATGTTCTGAACCTTCTTTTCTAATTGAACCCAATTATCATTCATTCCTTTCATGTCTGCCTCCGATTCTCGGCGTACTGTTTTCTTCAGTCTATCTCTTATCATTCGACACTGAGAATCCTAAGTTAGGGCCTGCTATGTGATGCAGTTAGGTGGTTTCTGCAATCTCTGTTCTATCCATTTCCAGAGCTTTTTTCTCCTCAGCCGGAATCTGGTTCTTTCTCCCACACAGTCGGTTGTTGCTGATGATGTCTGGCCAATCGACCAGGAAGACCTAACGCAGACAACTGCTAATTAACTCCTGTATCTTTTGGAAGATCGCCTTCTCATTTCTTCAGGTTTCGGCTACATACAGCAGAACTGTTTTGATGTTTGTGTTGGAAATTCTGACTTTGGTTTTAGTCGAAAGTTATTCTGAGTTCCATATATTCTGCCATTGTAGAAATACTGTCCTCGCTTTGCTAATCTGTGTCTTTACATCTGTATCAGGTAAAAGTAGCTCAAACTGATTGAAAATTCTTAAATTACTATCATAGATATGACAGATCAATAGTTTTGAAAAAAGAATTTATGTGGATCATAACGCACTGTGTTAGTAAGTTACTTGAAGCAGCAATCATGTCTTAAACGTCATAGAAGAGAATTACTGAAATGGTGCGACAGAAGACATCTAGTGGTTTGATATTATAAACAGTATAAATGAAATGTGCTTGGTGAACGGATTCACGAAGACGATTTATGTTGATATGAAAAATACCTTCTTCCTACCTGATAACACATTTCAATAAATAAAGTTACATTCAGGTAATCCCAACATGTCGAAAATTCTAGTTGGATAAAAAGATTTTGAAAGCGGATAAACAGAAACACAAAAAGAGACCTTCAGACTAACATATAAGATTCAGTTATTCTTAAAAATCTTCTTGGTCATTTAGGCTGAGGACATTTTTATTAAGGAAAGTAAAAACTAACCAATATAAAGACTATCATAATATAATTGAATCTAACGTCAACTGATCATCTTTCAAATATCTGTCTATCAAAGAAAATTTATTAAACAATTAAAATGAAACTCAAGTCACTGCATATAACACACGAAATGAAATTGAATCTCCCACCATCTGTATTTCTCTCCATTACTCATTCTTTTTGAAACACATGAATTAGTTACTCACACACTTCAGTGTTATTGACAGATGAGATCACTCAAATATTTGTTGGAATTTCCAACCATTTGATATATCCGTACAAAATTTAACAACGTGAGGAATAACGATTAGATATTTAGATCTACACTACGACGTTGAAAGTTGGTGGTTGTTACCGCTTTCAACCACTTGGAAACAAGAAACGAAAACATCTTGTTATTAATGTGGAGGTCATCACCGAAATTGTGTATGGTGAATTTGTCACTCATCAGATAAAATAATGTACAATTTTTATAACCATACACATCAACATATTTCTCATTCAACTCATTGATAAAATATTTACATAGAGAAGCAGGCACTTTTTTGTAGAGTAGTGGAGTGAATGATTGAGTGATGACACAGATAGTCAGGTAATCAAACCACTGAGTCCATAATTTGCCAACCGTTTCACTATTCGAAATCTAAATTGTACAAAGTGCAACGACTGATTATTCAGTGGTTGTGGATTCACTCACACCTGAATTAACCTTAATGCAAACCCAAAACTGTCAATTGTAATATTATGAACATCGAAGCCATAATGGTAACCTCAAAGTTAACTGAACAACTTTGATCAATCTAAGGTTTTTGAGCAACCTCAGACATTAACACCGTTGGATGTCGGCTCAGTGGCCTAGAGGTTAAGCGTTCGTGCACGGTTTCGAAGATCGTGAGTTGGATCCTCGCGAGCGAGGGTGGTGGATGCACACTGTTGATGAGTACCATACTAGGATGAAACGGTCTTTCAGTACTTCCAGGTTCCTAATGATAGTCTAACAATAAGTGATTCATGATTTCACTGAAAACAATCATTATTACTCTTGATGCAAATCTTCTACTCGTATTGAATAACATAACCAGCGCTAATTATCTTTGTAATTCGTGACTATCCCTCATTCTTATATTGAAAGTTAAACTTTTATAGATTTCAGAGGCTATGTCAACACATGGGTAAATATTTATCTATCTGCATAATACATTTCAGCCCTATCGAAGCCTTCATATTTACAATCACGTGATTACATTCACAAACTCTCCAGTCAATACATTTCTGGAAAAATTCTAATCGCCACTTCAACATGCTACAAAAATAAAAACATCCATCGCCATGGTTCATAATTTTATAAGGCTTTGGTACGGTTAGAAGTTTTAAATCAAGTGATTAAAAGCATTTCCCGGTTCATTGAATAAAGCATTGTTGAAGCATCGTTTGGATCACCGAGATAAGTATTCAATAATCTTCTCCTTTGTTTACCGTGAGCGCAAACGGTACAAAGTAAACATTGTTAGGATCCTCTAGATTTACCTGTCAAAATTCATCACTCAAATTCATCTTCTAACGTATATCTGTTCGAATCAAGCATATTTTCGTGAAATGCGAATCTCGTTGAAAGTGTTAAAAATATCAGATTAACCTAGTTGAACGTTGGGTTTTAGTCATTGAAATTGTCACTCCACTCCTAAGACAGCATTAAGTTGTTGATTCAAAATCATATTATCTGTCATCAGTTTGATTTTCGCTCAATAAGTGAAACAGTATACAATTCATTCTTTCCAAAGAATTTTGTTCGAAACAACATTCTCTTGAAACATGTCGAAATGCAACGATCCCAGATGTTACATGTCATTGGTGTCCACCAGCTAATATATGCACTAACAGCTGTAACATGTATACCGAAGTTCGGAAACAAAATAGTTATTTTGTAAGTACTTCTTTTGATCAAACATAGTGTTTTCGAATATATTATATTCCACCACAGCAAACTATTCATTCACAAGAAAACTTAACTATTATGAGTGTTTAATGACTGGGACTTATGTTTCATTGACTGAATGAAGTCAGTGTGTTAGTTTATGATACATTATCTATCATACATGAGTACAGAGTTTTCTATGGAAAGTGAGTAATGTGAACAACAGTTGCTAGAGGGAGTTTATTTTAAACCATGTATCAATGAGATCAAATTAGTTTGAGTGGTGGAGTACGAATTTTGCGTAATTAGTCCGAATTCGTAAGCCCCTAGTATTGATGTTAAGAAGTATGACTTCTGGTTGTCTGCCATGTAATATGTCTCTTGAGTGTATTGCTTCGCGACATTGTCCGTTTATATTTGGATTATGGTTCGATGTGACATCAGAAATACACCGTTTGTCACAAATAAGTGTCGTCAGGTAACTTACTTATAATTTGATTCACTACTTTTGTTTAACAAACAGAGTTATTCAAACATCAACAACTTATTTGTACCGTCGGACTCTCCTTATCGTCGCGTTCGTATGATCATGTGTGTCTGAACATTGCTTACTGCCTATACACACTCATTCTACTAGCTTTAATGTAAGCCACTTCCTATGTATATATCTTTACACTACAATCTTATTCGCTAACTCTTGGGCATTCGCATAACTCTTTCGTCTTCGCGTCGTATGACGGTGTTTTTGCGACTTGTCTGGTGCGATGATAACTTCACATTTATCTCCTGACGCATAAACGAAATCAAATGACCTACCATTTTTGAGCTATGTGGTTTACAGACGTCATCTTCTAAAATTTGGTTTGAGATGTTTTTGAGTAATGTATTTAAATAATATCAAACCATGTAAGCTGTCGCTGAAATTCCTAATCAATAGGTAATTTGTCTTTCTAGACTGCTGATTTAGTTGATAGGTATAGAAAATCTTGATGCTATATTTTTAAGGATAATTTATTGTCAAATAATCTAAATTACGAAGTACTTATAAAGAATTCTTACTTATTTTAGCTTGTTACCCCTAACGGAGCATAACAAGCCGATGTTACAACAAAAAGTATTCAGAGAGAATCTATATGAAAGAATGTTTAGCAATGGGTAAACTTCCTTCTCAGTTCCTAAAATTATTTCATTAATGACTTGAAAAGTGTTTGTTGAATTAAGTTTACTAAATTCGTCAATGAGCTACAATGAAAACCATTTAAATTATTTGAAAGCACACACATGAAGTCTTGAATGAAAAACAAGAATAACATAAGTACTCCTAAATTTCTTGGAAAATATATTCATCATCTTTCGGGTACAGCTGAACAGGATTTACAAATCGTATTGTTCTGTATGTTTATTGAATTCACTAAGTGAAATTATTCAAGCTGGGAAACTATTCAAATGACTTGTTGATTGTTGCTACTATCTTTGTATTCTGTATCTGGAAAATAACTTCTTATGCTGCTTATTTCACCCGAACAAGTCCAATATGGCTAGATACTTAGAAGAAACACAAGCCTGTGAGATAAAGATTTAGTATTTAAGCGCCAAACACTGACCTCACCACCAATCCACAAATGATCAATACGAGATCCGAATTTATGTCAGTTTAAATATCTGGCTAGTCGATAAATTAAAATGTATTAGATTGGCAGAGGTTAACTCTATTTAGTCAATATTTTTATGTCGATATAAGAATTTACAAAAACATTTGACTGATCAATTCGAAAAATATAACTAAATTACCGAGTTAGATAATATACATTTAATTAAATTCAAAAGTTCAACTGATAAAAGTTAACTGACTTGTCCTACATTTTAATTTTTTCTATAAAATTAGATAATATTTACTGTTGTTATTTCATAAGATGCGGACGACGTTCGTAAACTGTTTTATACGTGGTTCTTGTAATAGTTCACCAATCTTCCTGAAAATATGGCTGAAAAAGGTCAAAGGGGGTGTCATTAAAGGTAGAAAATTTAACCAATTAATTTTCATAAACAATAGATGATCGAGAAAGTTAGTACGAATATCTAAATGCTTGATCAAAGTGGGAAGCCGGTTGGTGAAGTTATAAACGTTTATCGATAAAGGTAGTTGGGACATGTGTTATGAATTCTTAACTGTTTCTTACCGCAACCCACAATATTAGCTTTTGTGGAAATAAACTAGCAGACGGATGTAACATCATTTTATGAAGTCATGGACTGTTGGTTTAAGATATATTGGTAGATGTAGACTACCTGTTTAGGATCCTGTTGGGGACGTTAGATCCCCAGAACTCACTTGGGAAAGTCCTAAATTTGTAGTTTATTTCTGAAATTTTCGATGTTTATGTTTTCGCGCCAAGAGACGCTTAGTTGACCTATAGCTTACATTTCCCACTCGAAAATCTTTGACTATGATTGGTTGAAGGATTTTTTTAGTATGCTATTTTGTGAATCTCCCAAGGGCGTTTCTATCGTTGTATAAATAAGCTTGATGTTTGTGCTTAGCAACCTCGTATTTTCTGGGTGCTTGTAGAATGCCTTATCAAGATATCTTGATCTAGTTAGCAGGGGCTAGGATAAACGGATTAAAATAGCCCATCGCATCACTGGGTCATTGCTCTCGTTCCGTTTACTAAGTAATGTGAACTCGTAATCGCATTCAGTCATAACAGGTCCGCATAACTATTGTAACCAGTGATGGTAGACGATCAGTGACAATCATCGAAATCAGTTACAGTTGTGTAGTTATATTGCCTCTCTATAATGTAGTAGACATTTAGTTTCAGTATTTCATTGTACATACCTTTCTAATCTATCTCGCCGAATTTTATTTTCAATATTTAGTTCACATTTACACAACATAATTTCGACTCGTCTACTAATGATGTTGTTAATTTGTTTCGTTATATTAATGTACTGTAGGAACTTAGGCAAACCAGTATCTGACAGACTTTCTTGTAATTATGCCTGACTGAAAAATTAAGGATTGTGGGAATGAAAAAGCAACACTTGAATTGTTGTTCATGCTTGCCTACTGTTTCCTTCCCTAAAAACTAGTTACTTGAAGATTGTACAAGAAATTGTGGTTGATATCAAGTGACATATGAAAATGGATCGGTTTACATTGTAATCCCGTCACAAATTTCTCATCAGAAATAACATCGATGAGACTTATAAATTTAATGCTATAAATAATGATGTTCATAGATAAAGCGTTAAACCCAGTGTTTTGGTTTTTTTTTTGGTCGTTTATTTTCGGTTGATCATGATAACTGTTTGGACAAATGACTCAATTCTACTTCTGATTTCATTCGTATTTCTTTCACTAGACTGTTGTCATTAGGATCCTTTAAAGTTGCTTTGTTTAACTTAAAAAAAATCTCACAAAATTACTCACTTAAATTAAAGAACACTTATAATCAGTTATGACCTTATTTAATCAAACACAGGCCATATTTTATGTATAAGGCCGAGTGTGATACTAACAAACTAATCATTATCCAATTGATAATTAATCGGTTTCCCACTATTCAAAGTTTTGTCTATTTACTTGGTCTTTTTTTTAAGTAGACTGTCATCGTCGATTTTTTTTCATGATCTTCTTAACGAAACATCATTATTATTATTCACTATACTGTCTAGAAACGACATCCAGTGACTATCACAATCCCAGGGATTTAATCGATGAACTTATTGTTTATAAAAAAGAAGGAATTTCATTTTTAAGTCATACTGCTAGTGGTAGTAGTAGTAGTAGTAGTAGTGGTAGCAGAATATTTATGTAGTTATTGTTTTAATTAACTAATTATCTCGTATTCTTTTTCTTATTATCAAAAGAATTCATTGCGTATTTCATTGTGAGTAAATAGTTTATGATAAATTATTATTTTTAATATTATTATTATTATTATTATTATTGATTATACTTTGTCCTAATGAATTTTTCTATTAATCAAGACACCTAATTTCTCAGCAGTTTTTTTGGTTGTTAACTGAACAAGTATATACTTTTGATATAATTTTTAAAGAACTATAAATTATGAGAATAATCAATAATGATAATAAATCATTAGCCGATTATGATTATTTTTCATTTATTAGTCTAATTGAAATAAACAGATTCAAAATAACAATTATAATAATTAAAGACCAGAAGTTAATTACGCGCTCTTTTTGTTTTGAAGTTAACTGACACTTTCAATATTCAATAAAATGTGTAAGTATGTGTCATGTTTTAAATATTTTTCTGTTCATTTATTCAGAGAGGGTGTGAGTTTTATTCAGAATTTCATTATTTTATCATCTAAAGCTATGCACATCGGTCTTCTATGAGTATGTCCTAGTCCTAATGCAATTCAACCTGGTCGTAGTTGGAAAATGAAATGAAATCCTTAGTGAAATTTCTGACTTCATATGCAGCACTCACGTATCAGATTAAGCCTCAAACTCAAAGCCATAAATTCAATTCTCACTTTTCGTTATTATTGAATTTGTAATTTCTATAAAAGTAAGCAGTATGAGAATGAGGCAATCACAATTCAGGAAAGTGCTTTTAAAGTTTTTCTCAGACATTCAGAATATTCGAGATATTTTATTTTTCATCACATAGAATTCTCGTTAAAAAGAACTCTTTACATTGATCAAAATTTATGAAACTTATGGAAAATTGTTTATTATCATTATAAAGCAAAAGTTACAAGATATCCTCCAATGATCATTTTTATGTGTACAACATGTGAAGTAATCAATTTTGATCTCAGTTTACCCTGTTTAATGGTCAGTTTGTAAAATATTCACTTGATTATTGTTTTTCATGAACAAAAAAAATCAGCTAGTTTGGTAATAATGTTAAAAATAAATAAATCTTTATGACACATCACTTCTTCATATCGATATCACGTAAAATAAAAAAGCAGTATAATTACTCAGGGTGTTTGTAATGAAAAAAAAATTTAACTATACATACAACTTGTTTTTACACTGTAAACTTGTTGAACAGTTTAACATTTATTCGTTAACCTACATGAAAATTTCCATACTTTTATTGTTCTTTATTCATGAAAGATTTGTTTGAAATTATTGTTTTCAGATTAGATAACATTGGGCTAAAATTTGTCACAATCATTTTGTAAACAATGTAAGTTCATGCATACTTACTGTGATTTTTGCCTGATCATAAGAATGGAATTACAAAAATAATAATTTTAGTAAAGTATGACGGAAAATGTGTTTAAACCATAAAAAAGTATTCTTAAAAATTAGCTTAATTTAAACGAAGTATTATATAAACAGCACAAATGACGATATGAGTAGAAGAATTCGGAAATAAATTTCATTTCTTTAAGTTTTTAATGAGTTGGGATGGGTAAAGTCGAAAGCCATACATTTCCAAAGTATCACTCTCATAAACTATCCGTTTATTCTCTTAATTCAAAAAACCGACTACAGACAAATTTACAAGTCACAAGTGATTGATTATTTCGTAGTGACCATCGACTAATTTGTCTAACCCTTTATTGATGATCAAATTGTATCGATCAACTTTCAATATGATCATTATCTTAAGTAACTCAATATTGCGTATTCTGTGTTTTAGTTTTAGTTGGTTATAGATAGTCGAAAATGACCAATTAATCGTAAATATCTCATTTCCATAAAATATCACTCAAGGCCTAAACAACATCTCGGACTCTGAAGCTGATTAACACAAGTAGCATGCCCACAGGTAGGTAGCACAAGTCACCAAAAAATTTCAAATACACACCATTGACGATGGCTAACTACCATGAGACCGAGATGTACCATGGTTTTCCTCTCAACCTTTTACAACTATTTGATAATCAATCAATCAATCAATCAATTTAGTATTCACTATAATCAAAGCTCTCCTACTTGATATTCCCCTATGCTTGTAGTAAATCTTTTTTTTTTGAAAAAAATTCATCAAAAAAAAAGAAATTAAAAGACAATTGAAAGTTTATTTCTCTCTTTTTGTTTCGTCTTCAATTTTGTTAATCACATGCTTTGAGGTAGTAAATTTATAAATCTATCTTTCTATGTATTTGTGAACAGCATATTTGTTCATTATTCCGACTGTTGTACTTGATTAATTAGGCTAGTTAAATAAGCACACACACACACATATATATATATATATATATGTATACGTAGGCACGAAAATGGTCATATGTGCGAAGAGAACGATGGCATGATCACTCATCTATATATGTGTATATATATACATCCATTTCAAGCTTGATCAGATGTGGTTTCAGCTGAAACTAGTCATATTCACAGAAGCAGAGTAATCATTCTCTTTTTTTTCTTTTCTTTACATAAATTTTTACATGCAGAGTGAGTGAAAAAGAAAGAACAAAAGCAAAGAACCAGCTTTGTGTGTGTGTGTGTGTGGGTGTGGGTGTGTGTACTTTTTTTAAAACATGAATGATTAAAATAACAAATAAAAATAATGATTATAAAAACTTGGAAAAAAGTTAGTTACACTAATAATCATGGCTATTTATTCATAATAATGATAGTTTAATACTTAACAAGTTTAACAGATTAGAAGTTTTATTATTATGTCCTTTCCAATTATCTTTGTCAGTCAGTTTTCATCATTAAAGAAGTATCAATAATAAGAATAGAAATATATAACATAACATTTAGTCTCCGTATTAAACAATATTTTATCAATATGTTAATCATGAAACTAAACACTCTTATACTAAACTCCTATCTAACCTTAATTTTTATCTGATTATAGCAAAAGTACAGAAATAATGATTTTTTTAGCATCGTCTAATGAACGTGAACAGTTTAGCCCAGTTCTTAATCAATGATTTTCATGAAAAGTTTCGAAAAACTCTGAAATGAGAATTTGAAGTTGTATGATTTATTTACATCATGGAAAAGTTTTAGTTCGACACCAATAAAAAAGCAGAAAACACTGAACAGATATTCTAACCTAGTTTACGACTTCTTATTATGGTGTATTCACGAACGCACTAGGAATCGAATTCAGAACAAATAAGTTTCTCAGTTACCTCCACAAGCCCTCTTTACTAACAATAATCATATGTTGGCTAGTGACCGACTTTGAGAGATAATTTCTGGCGTTCATTTCAAGAACCATCATCACTGGTGTACAACCATGATGAATGTGAGACAGTGACCCACCGATGACACTGGTCAACATTAGTGCAGTATCAGGAATTGATTGAGTTTGGAAAGTAAATCACTGAATGGTGTTTCGGTGGTCTAACTATTGAACACGCACCGAGAGATCTGAATGTCGTGGTTTCATCGTGCAGTGATGTTGTGACTGTTTCATGTCCCATATTAAGTCAAAGGGGATATCCAGTCGTACTTTTGACTTAAACGGTTGTTTAACACCGTTTAGACTATGATATAATCTATAACATTTGAAAGTTTTAAATCAAAAGCCATTCTTGTAAATAAAAGGTACCATTTTAAATTGGTTATCCCGTTACAGTAGAACACCGCAAACATAATATTCATATTTCTTAAAGGTAATAATGATCAAAGAGAAAAAAGGGATCTATTCTTTTCTAATGACTTTAACTGTTCATTCAACATTGAAATATAAGGGGTTTTACTTTTAAAGAAAGAAATTGAAAACAGTCTCATATTTAAAATTGAATTTAACATCCTTTCGAAATTTTAATATTGTTGAACCAAGATCAATCCGTTGTATACATTATGAAGATTCTATCATATACAAAAACACCTTACAATAGTGTTACACTTTTATTCAGTCATTAGAAATCATCTTAGAGATTATCGCTGAAGTGAAAGAAATTTTTTCTTATAGTTGAATAATTTTCATATAATATACAACACAAACATTCAGTATAACAAAACTATTCGAAATTCTTGAGCAGTATTTTTGTCACTGACTTTATCTTTACGCTGAATAACAAAAAATAACAATACTTGCTTAATGTAATTATGTTTGGACTTTGAAACAATTCATTATCCCTTTAAAAGAAATTTATCATGTTTTATTATCGTATAAAATGTAGCCATTAATGCATAAAATAATCGATTTCGAACAGCAAACCCTTGATGAGTGAGTTTATTTGAAAACTTGAAATGTTACTGTGTTTAGTTACAGAATTAAAAATTCCTGAAATGTAGAAAATTTACAACTATTAAAAAAATTTCCATTGTTCAACTTCGTTAATAACAGTGTTCATCTACGAACTCACCGGGTAATTAAGTGATTTATGTTAGTTATTTACACCACTGGATACTGACTTCGTATTGGAGAAGTTACGCGATCTAAGCGAGACTGGAGATTCTGAGTAAGTTCCACGCAGTGACATTAAAGATATCCGATGCTTGAAATAAACTTCTGTCCAATGGTTTCTAGTTTTCAGTATTCATCTAGCTAAAATCAGTCTGTGATAAAAATTATGAAAATTCTACAATCACTTCACAGACCGCAAGCTACATTAAACATACATGTTTATACGAAAAATTTAAAGGTTGCATGAGGCCTTGGATAGATTTAACACTCTTGAATATTGGTCCAATCGTCTAGGGGTCAAGCAATTGTGCGCGGGACCGAATGTCTTGTGTTCAATTCTCGCTCGCGGATATTACCATAGAATACTGACATAGCATTAGTCTCAAAAAAATAACAACGAGATAATTGAATCCTTCAATCACTATGCCTCAAATCATGTTTAATTTGATGCATGAAATATTTTCCATTCAAATAGAATACCTAATGATTAAAAACCTGATGCACTCAGTGTCTATGGTTGTTTTCCAAGGTTTACCATTAGTCATTAAGTTTGTAGGGCGTGGTTATTTTGTTCGTTTCTGTCTAATTAATAACGTCAGTTGGTTTGAATATGGTACCACTGGTTGCAAAAAAGTATTTTTAACAACACTTCAAACATTCATCATATTCGTAATTATCGAATTTTCATACAAATAAACTGAGTATATGCCTGAACCATACCTAATCCTAAATTATCACATAAACATGCATCTATGAATGTTGTAAACTAAATTACGACATCATTGTCGATTACAAATTCTGATGTTACTTAAACTTCGCGAAAAACTTAGCACCAGTTTAATCGGTCTAGTATTGATCACACAACAGTCTATTTAAGGAATACATCCTGATGTTTTTCAGTTAAAGCTGTTGGATTTATCAAATTAATCATAACATACAATGTTGTTATAATACACATGCTTAAATACTATGTTGCATATGACATCTTTCAACTTATTGAATTTTGATTAGCTCACAAAATTGAGAATTGTCTGATTAGTCATTAAATGTTATTATTAATTAAAAAAAATCCCTTATTTGGTGATAATTAAGTGACATCACAAATGTGCACACCCTGTTTTCATGAATAATGAATAGCTACGCTATCGACTGAAATGTTAGGATTATTTTCAGATATATAAATATATATATTTATGAATGATTTATGTCAGCCAATGCAAGATTTCTAGTGATTATCGGTTTTCCGCTACCATAAATGAAGCCTATATATTAGTATCAGAACACGGGTCTTATTTAGTTAGGTATTTATTATTAATATAGCAATCAGTTATTTATCGAGTTCAAACGACTTACAACACTACCATTAGTACCAGCTGTTGTGACGTAAGTTGTATCAGTCAATGATGATGGTTATTAATTGCGGTAAAAATTCTTACACTGTTTATTATCTTAGTTGTGAATTCAGTCATTAAAGTTCGGTAAAATTGATATGAACTGACGATCTAAAAAAAAATCCTATAAACTGATAAATCATTTTCAAAAATCGGACTCTGTTGTGCAGTAATGACCTATATATATGTAGTATACGAAAATCTAGACCTACACGAGGTCATTGACAACTCAAATATTTCAGTTTTATTATTATTTCATTATAATTTCAAAATTGAGTTATATGGCAATTATTTTCACATTATGATAATAATAATAATAATAATAATAATAATATGAGAGTATGTGTGTGCGCATACAAGTTACACGTAAATCTGGGTTTTTCAAATAATTAAACAATTAGTTTGAAGTTCCGAAAATTCCTTTGACTAAAAAATAACACTATCAGCAATAAACTGAAACCGCACGTTAAAGATGAAACTCAGTCATCTAAAGTAGCGGCTACATAGAACTTAATTACTGCAGTGACTGTAATCTAGATAACTAGTAATCTGTTAATATTAATAAATTTATGATCAACAGATTTACTGATGAGAGACAGTGATGTCTGATAAATTACGTTTCTAAAAAGCTATTGATTTCAACAAATAGCGTAACGCTGAAATAAATAAAATATATGTTGGTACTCGTCTAATGAAAACAGTGTTTACACAGTGAATAAGATGGAGACCGAGAAAGGAAGAGAGTTCCAGATGAGAAAGAGTTTCAAAGATCGCTTGAGTAACAAGATTTCTCACCACATTATTGTAAAATCCCATCTGTTTCGTGTAAAGTTCACAAGGTAACTGAACTGAATGTCCACTGATCATCCTAATGATAGTCTAACAATAATTGATTCATGATTTCACTGAAAACAATGAATAATACTACTACTATAATCTTATGACCGTCGAAACACAAAGTTAACTCAAAAAGGTGCTTTATTTTGATAAAACATATCTATTTTGGTTGCTTCACCAACTCAGGTTCTGAATATATATATATATATATATATATATATATATATATATATATATATATATATATATATATATATATATATATATATATATATTGCTTTATTAACTTAACTCTCTTCATTCATGTACTTCAAATGAAACAATAGCAATTATTATTTCGTCTACAGTTCTTGATTTTCAATCATTTCCATGCAAGCAACTATCACATTTATCCACAGTTATTTCACTGTCCGTATCTGTAATAATCAATCTAATCAAACCGTTTACTGCTCACATCTTTTGACTAGTTTCCTGCTAGATTTCCGAAACTTATAGAGGAAATTTAGCCTACAAAGTGAATAAGTAGGAAGTCAGTAATAGAACAGTAACCCACAGGTCATCTATTTTTTTTCACAAGTAAAACAAATTCCTAAATGGGTCGGCCTTAGTTTTCCATCTTTTGGGATTCTTTGAAAAAACCGTTAAACATCCCCTTTAGATGTTTGTGCTTTCTCTATAAATATTCCACAATCAATATCTACAATGAGAATTTTTAAACATTACAATCAATATTTTTAATAGCTAGTCAACTGTACTAAATAATTGATGAATATTTAATAAAAAGATCATCAGTATATAATAATAATATGCACAGTTAAACAATAAATCATCATTTACAAATAAACTATTCAATGTAAATAAATGCATCATTGGTGTAATTAACGGCTAACAGATGAATAGATGTATGTATGGACGGATCGAGTGATAGATTGACTGATTTGTGAACACATTGATTAACAACTAACTGTCATTAAACATTATAGGCGCAGTTGGATGGAGGTTAGCAGTGTCAATCAAAATATGGGTTTTCCCTTACTTAAGACTCGTACGCTAAGTGTACCTGCTCCTTGGTGTTAATACACATACTGAAAATCGTACCCAATGCGATTCACTTTGATCGTTATTTGATTATTCACTTAGCTTGTATATTCAGCTAGCTGCTTGTTTGTGCGATGGCATATGGCATAATGCTTGCAAATTATTGATAAAATCAAGGTTATCCGAACAGAATGCTCATGTCATAAAAGCCTAAGTGACTACAGTCCTCAACATTGATGGAAAAACAGCATTAGCTGATACAGAAACGAGATGACACTGGGCCTTTTTAAGAGATTTTTCTAAATGCTAATCTTGATATCTGAAAACTTTTCGTATAGTATTAGGAAAATTAAATGCGCCTGGAGTGCCTCTAGGGTTAATACTGGTCCCAATCCCTGATAAAATAGGAGGATTAGGCATTGGGTTGGCCATCTCATCCCGTAGAAAACTAACTCGCTAAAAGAAGCTAAACAGAAAAAATAATTCAAACCATTTAAACTCTGCCCTGGGAGTTGCACGGTCTTCATTTGGAAAATTTATGACGTCTCATGATGAAAACCGAGTTCCCTCGGAAGTCACGAGTCCGATGTCCCTCATAAAAACCAGAAAAAACATTCTTTTACGTACGTGGAATGTTCGTACAATGTAGGCGACTTTTCCAAATTGCTGCAGAGATGAAAAGATACAACCTTAAGGTGCTTGAAATCAGTGAGATGCATTGGACACAGGTTTTACAACAAAGACTAGCCTCAAGAGAGCCACCGTTATACTCCGGCCATGAAGAAGAAAATGCCTCACACACACAAGGAGTTGCACTAATGCTACCCAAACAAGCACAGAAGGCACTTAGAGGGTGGGAATCTCATGGACCAAGGATCATCAAAACATCCTTCAAAATAAAGAAAGAGAGCATTACAACGAACTTCATCCAATGCTAAGCACCTGCCAACTACTACAATGAAGACATCAAAGATCAACTCTAAGAAAGATCGCAGTTAATCTTCGAGAGATGCTCATCAAAGGACCTGACAATTCTGATGAGAGACCTAAATACCAAGGTTTTCATGGACAACAATGAATATGAAGACGTCATGCGTCGACACGGACTGTGAGAAAGGAACGAAAACGGTCAGAGATTCACAAACCTATGTGCCTTCAACAAACTGGCCATAGGCTGCACAATATTCCCACACAAAAGCATACACAAAGCTACATGGATTTCACCGGATCACACTAAACAGAACCAAATCGGAAATATCTGTATCAATAAAAGTTCAGGAGGATCATGGAGGACGTAAGAACCACAAGAGGTTTGATATAGCCTCAGATGATCACTTTCTGGTCGCCAAAATGAAATTGAAATTCAAAAAGAACTAGACAACGAGAAGGACAACATCACAAATGTTTAATACCGCGCCTCTTTGAGATACTGGAAAGTTCAACGAATTCAAGATAGCCGTCAGAAATAGGTTCCAGGCTTTTCACGATCTACTGATACAAGAGGAAACTACCATGGGGAACAGTTGGAAAGGGATCAAGATGGTAACAACTTCAACAGGTCAGAAGATTCTTGGCCACACGAAGTACCATATCAATAAATGAATTTCTGTTTGTACACTTGAAACAATTGAAGTAGGGAGGAACAAGAAGGCAGCAAATAGCATCAGCCAAACAACAGCAAAGAAATCCAAGGCACATGCTGAATACACAGCCTCAAGCAAGGAAGCATCAGAGCTGACAAACGAAGATATGTGGAAGATCAAACAATGACTGCTGCAAGAGAAAGAAGCTTGAGACAATCGTACGATACAACAAAAAAGCTCACTGGAAACTATTGTAAGCTAGAATGACCAATGAAAAGCAAGGAAGACAAAGTAATTAGCAACATCGAAGAACAGCAAAACAGGTCGGTCGAGCAATTTAAGGAACTCTTGAATCGACCGGTCAAAGTGAACCAAACCAACAGTGAAGCAGCGTTGGCGGACCCCGCAATCAATGTTGGACCACCAACAATTGAAGAGATAAGTATGGACATCAGACAGAATAATTATGATGGATTAAACTGCAAAATCGTGCACGGAGGACAAGTAATCTTTGTTTCATGTACTCATCATATTTATGGAAACTTTATACATATTCCTTATAACATACGTTCATTTGTAAATAATGATTTATTGTTTAACTATATTATACATTACATATTGATTATGTTTTCAGATTTTTATTGATTATTTAGTCCAGTTGGCTATCTATTTATAAATATCAATTGTAGTTTTTAGAAATTCTTATTCTTAACAATTATTTCACAATATATTTAGATTAGATTTCATATTGATTATCGAGAATTTTTGTTACAAAATATGTTGAACAGGCAAACTTCTGAAACTTAAGGATATCGGATGGATAATCTGTACTTATTGCTACTGACTTATTATTGCTACTCTTTGTCTGTCTGCTGGAATTGTGTGCCATTAGATTGGATTCACTCAGATGGCACTATTATGTTGATAATATTCATGCTGATTCACAGGTACTTACTAGCTGAATATACTAAGTATTTTTCACTGTACAGTCAGTTATTTTTACCAGAGGAACCTTTGATTATATTGCAGTGGAAGATATACTTTCGAGGTTTTTTCTATTTTGGCTACAATTTGATGTAATGTCAGAATCAAATTAATAAAACCGAAAATTTGTGTTTTGATATAATAATTAGATGTGAGTGACTCATAGAAGAACGTTGTTTCGCATTATCGAATTACCATTGGGTGGTTGAGTGGTTTTCTGAGTTCAAATCATATATTTGAAGTTTGATCGTGACAGTATTGATTGTTTTGAGAAGTCTGAGTTTACGTTTTCACGATTCCGTCTAAACTACAAATTCATTTTTTTCAAAGGTGTGTTATTGAGATTATATCTTTGTACGAAATAATTATCAGATGAAAAGCAATAAACATCACTCAGCGTCACACATAGCTTACTGGGTGTAGTCTGTACCGTCAGTAAGATAATATTGAATATAAACTACGTTCTCAGCATAAAAAGAAATGTTCAGAAATGCGCCTGCGCAGCTAGCATCATTGTTGTTGTTACACCTAATCTAGACCCCGATCGAGCACAGTCAACCAACCAGCATTCTCCAACCTACTCTGTCCTAGGCCTCCCTTCCCAGTTCCATCCAGCTGCTGTCAATTCTTTTCATGTCTGATCTCGATTCTCAGCGTAATGTGTTCTTCGACATTCCTCTTTTCCTTTGACCTTGAGGGTTCCATGTGGCGGCTTCTCTTGTGACGCAGTTGAGTGCTTTCCTTAATGTGTGTCCTATCCAATCCCACCGCTTCTTCACGATTTATTCCTCCACTGGAATCTAGATTGTTCTCTACCACAGTAGGTTGTTGCTGATGGTGTCTGGCCAGTGGATCCGTATTATTTTGCGTAGACAACTGTTGGTAAACACTTGTATTTTGTGGATGATGGCTTTCGTAGTTCTCCAAGGCTTCGTTCCATGTAGTAGAACTGTTTTGACATTTATATTGAAAATTCTGATTTTGGTGCTGGTTGATAGTTGTTTTGAGTTCCAGATGTTGTTCAATTGTAGAAATGAAGCCCTCGCCTTGCCGATCCGCGCCTTCACATCTGCGTCAGATCCACCTTGTTTATCGATGATGCTGTCCAGATATGTAGAGGTGTAAACGTCCTCCAAGGCACCTCCATCAAGTGTGATTTGGTTGATGCGTGTTGTGTTGTATCGAAGGATCTTGCTTTTTCGTTTGTGGCATACTGCTGTAGAGTCTGCTGCTACACTGTTCGTCTTAACCTGCACCTGTTGTTGCCTGTGGGATGGAAGGGCTAGATCATCTGCAGAGTCTAAATCGTCCAGCTTCATCCGAGCTGTCCACTGTATTCTGTGCTTCCCTCTAGATGTTGATGTCTTCATAATCCAGTCGATCACCAGGAGAAAGATAAATGGTGAGAGTAAGCAACCTTGCTTGACACCGATCCTCACTTGGAACGAGTTTGTGAACTGTTCTCATGCAACGAAGCTTAATCTGTGCATATCACTGTTACGATTACAGCTAGTACCATCAACACAAGGGTTCGCGTGAGAGATAAAAGGCCTAGTGTTTGATTCTCGGTTGTGGATCTTACATGATCTATCATATGTCAATAAATCTTGGTAAGATCATAATTTAGGCACGAGTTTATAGCAGCAGTCTCGATGAATTATCACTTAATTCTTAGTCAATTAGAAAAAAATCTCTTTTTGGATAGTTTGTAGAAATGAAATCAATAATATTACAAAAATGAACCGATTCTACATGGTTAATGAATCCACTAATATTTTATTATAGGTTGCTCTATATCTATAATTTATCCATATGGATATACATTAACCTCCTTCTAGCACTCTGATAATGGTGAAAATAAGTCCCGAGGGTCTTTATACTTATTCCTAATTAAGATTAGATATATTTAGTGGCAAGGATAAAAGTTTAAAATTAGAAATTTAGGATTAGAAATTTAAGTTAAGGGTTACGACGATACGTTTCTGACATGAAGATTTAGAAATGTAGTTGATTTAGGAGTTGTGCACAATTTACGTTAGAAAGAATAGAGTACATTTTTCCATATGAAGATGATTTCATAATGCCAAAAACTAATTTTTTCTTATAATTTTAAATGCTTTTATGACTGCATAAAACTATATCTCGAATGTGTACTTTACGTTATTTTTGAATTTTTGGTTAAACATGAAAGTCAGTTTCTTAATTAAAATTGTCTCTTCCTCATAATATTATGCTTTGATTGAGATCTTTGTACACAAACCAAAAGTAGATTAAAGCGTTTCCAAAAATATGGTTTCTTCAATTTAATGGCCTGATAAATTTAATTTACACTTATAGGGTGTGAATATAATAACAATAATAATAATAATATTAATCATGATATCGACAATTGTCTTTTTTTATTGACTAAATAATCGGTTTAAGTGTAGTTTGTGAATTAAAAATTCTATAGATTACATGAAAATCATATTTAGGTCATTTCTATTATTCAATATATGTAATTGAAGGAATAAGTAGGATAGTTTTACAAACTAATTTAGAAATAGTTAAAATCACAAGTGAATTGTACTAGAAGTTGACCGATAGTTGGGCTACATTAACTGATTATGGTTTCTTGATGTCAACAAAGCATCCTGTGTATAATTTCTATGGTTAGTCACATTCTGGAAATATGATCTGTATGTATTGGCACACATGGAAATGAAGTCTTTCGTTTCTTAGTTTTAGTCAACTTAGTCCAGTGATAAAAGATATGTTGTCACAGACCTGATCACTTTTAAAAGCTGGAGATGCTATGTTCTGTGCTTATCCTTCGTGCAAATCTCTTTGCAGCGTCTCTAACTTTAACGTTGAATGACTGGAGGTGAACTACCCTGAATTGACAGACATGTCTTATTTTGTGCCTATCGATCATTACTGAACATAGATAACTGATTTATTTCCCTCCAAAAAATCTAAAACTCAGAATAGTTGTATACATAAATCATAAATTTGTGTTTGAACCAAAATCAGTACACGAATGCTTCGATTTATTTACAGATTATAATTAGAATGCTCATTATTATAATTATTATGAATAACTCATCAATTTTTAACCAACATAAAATGAATGACTATACAAATGTTTGAATTATCTTTCATCTTCACAATTCAATAATCAATGAACTAAATTGTTTTATCAATATTGAAATAACTTGTTAATAAATAATTATACCGATTGTTATTTATGGAAAAGCGTTCGATGATAAACATTTAGTGATAGCGATGATATTAATAATAATACGCGAAATTCGGGTTTATTAATTATCCCGTTTTTTTTCAGCTGATTTTTGCATTATCTTGATTTTTTCTATTTCATGTAGCACATTTAGGCATAGTAACTAAAAGACTCTAATAAGTTTATTTTGTGTACATTTAGACTTTGCTTGTTTAGAAACCCTCTTCCAGTGACTGCTTTTAATAATTTTTGACCATATCATATCCATACCATTCGTTTGCTACCACGTATGAACCTTGTTAAGATATAAATCTTGTCTATAAATCACTCTCTTTATATGTGATTCGATAAATACAAGTTCATTTAGTAATAATAACAATAGTGAAAATAAACAATCTGAACATGCATATCATGTGTTAGACGCCAAAATCTACTATATGTTCATAATGGTAATATTAGAAAAGTACTTGTATATTAGGAGTGAAACAGGATTTTAATGTGTTCAATTTTAATTAGTATTGAAACTCACTTATATGGTACACTCAAAAATGCATGAAAAGCAAACTACTGATAACAATACCTGCTACCAGGACATAAAACATGATGTATACTTCTTTTAATTTATTGTATAAAATGTCACCTTACCGGTTTAAACAAAATATGGTAGACAGTATTTGCTTTTTACTTGTATGACGAATCAGAAGAACATTACTGAAAACAGTAAATTCTATTGTGTTGTGATGATTAAGTATTGAAGAAATATTTACGAAACTTATAAAGTATGAAATATGTATTAGAAACTGATGATGTAGTTTAGGATAACAATTAAAGTTATGCAATTAAACCATCTTGTTGATGTACTCATAAACAGGATGAAATGCAACACCAATAACAGACATTTTTTATTTGACGAATAGTTAACAGTTCTCATAGATAAAGAATTCAAGGAATAACATAAAGTTGATAGTACAAATGATGACTGAAGTTCCTAAAACCGGATTTGATTCCAGTGTCAGACTTTACTCAGTCTGCTACGACAGAAATCGATGATTAGCAAAGATTTTGATAGAACAGTGAGAAGACGTAATTGATCTTCTCACTGTTCTATCAAGATTAGCAAAGATCTGTATCGATATGAGTTAGATCACAAATTGATGCCTAATGAATGCTAACGAACATAAGAAATGGTCGGCATAAAATAAAGTCAGTCAGTCTACAACAAAAACATAGAACTTCATTCGTACGTACATCAGTTCAAGTTGCCATGCCACACTAGCACAGAGATGCAACGGTCACTTCAAATCTCATAGTAGTAGAGGTAGTAGATAAAATAAAGTATAATTACTTATTAAGTGCTGAAATACAAGATTATCAACTAAAGGAACAAGTTTCTTTGTAAATGATATTTAGCAAAGTGCACTAAATAACCAATGTAACTAGATTTCTAACCGGAATTCTCGATATTGTTTTAACTGATAAATCCAGTCATATCTCGAAATACCGGCTACTGTAAGTTACAAACGATCAATAAATCGCTCCGTTTTTTTCAACCAGATCCTATCGATCTGTGGATACAGAATCTGATTTTTACGACTAAGAAGCTTACTAATTTAAGTGAGGATAACTTAAAATTACACTTGCGCAGAATGTTAACAAGTGTGTTCCTAAATACCTCTAGTCGAATAATCCAAACTCTAATAACTGTATCTTCAGAAAGAAGGGAAATATTATTACTACTACTACCACTACTACTGAGATGAAAGCATTCGTTAAGGAAATGAAGTTTAATGGCAGAATGTGTACATCCTATCTTCAGACTTCATTAGCGAAAGAAGCAGATTCTTTGCTGTCTTCTTTCATACGTCTTTTAGTAATAAAGAAACTTTGATCACACCATACATTCGGATCCGACGGATAACTTCAGGATTGATTATTAATGCAATTATTCAGTGAACCTATTTGAAAGTAAGGGACAAAGGAGAGGATAAGGTGTACAATTAGATTTTTGTCTTTTAATGTAAAACGAGTTAATGAGTAACGGTAAAGCATAGGCTAATAGACAAAGAAAGAAAATCGGTTGATGAAGTAGTGAACCATCATGAACTGAGATAGTTTGGACATGTGTCTTGTCTTATCGAAGCTAAAACACATCTGTCCCATGCTTCACGTCTACTATGGCTAACTGACTTACTATCTGACAAATAATGTATGCAAGGCAATACTTGAAAAATACTGGCTAATCAGTTTTTCGGTGAGAACGCTGTCTTATATTACTAGGCGTAATACAGAATTGAGACATTTGATAATTTTGACCATGTTACAAAATCGTAATTTTTAAATGGAACTAATAGCTTAATAAATGGATATCCTCTTTTGCGTGATCATCAGTCAATTCTCTCAACGATTTATATCCCTAGAAGGGGAGTTGTAATGAGAGAACCTTTTTTTCTCTATCAAACACTGCACCCTACTCTGTTTGTTCTTTGTATTCTCTAATTACATATGGCCTTTTATGCAACCGATATCAATCAGGCATCTCCCAAATATAATGAATCGTTTCTCAGTTTTCTTCTTACGCTGATGTATTACCCACAATTCATTATAATCATAGGACAGACGTTATTTTTGTTCAAGGGGAATTAAACTTCATGCTTTCCTTCTATGAATACCTGCTTGAGAATATTTCCGTTTCTGTTACAGTGCGAACAAAGATGAAAAATACGAAATCTGTAGTCGAACATTTGCTTCACTGTCAACGATATTCTCTGGTTAATGTAACTGACATAGCTCATCATATGAAAATCACATCCATGGCTATTATGGGAAAACAGTATACTATAAACATATCCATCGCTCCAGAGAAAATCTATATCTATGTATATGATTTCAGATTCAAAAGCGACATTACAGACCACTAAATTGTAAAAGTTGAATGCTTTGTGAAATATGAATGTTATCAACACTTATAAGACAACCATCTGCAACTTTATTATTCAATAATTTTGGTACCCATTACATTATTTGAGAAGATTAGTATGAATGACGACTTTATTACAAAGGGGTTCGGCTGACAGAAATAACTTTTGGAAATATGGATTTGCAAATCAAACATCAGTAAATCTTTGGCGAGATCATTGAATTTTATTGATATCATGTATTCCTCTAAGTTAGATAGTTACCGTACGCAGGAGAAGTGAAAAACCTGTCTCTGCTTCAACAGGACTCCTCAATATTGTCATTCCATAACACCAAAACCGGAATCAAACACTAGGCCTTTTATCTCTCACGCGAACCCTTGTGTTGATGGTACTAGCTGTAATCGTAACAGTGATATGCACAGATTAAGCTTCGTTGCATGAGAACAGTTCACAAACTCGTTCCAAGTGAGGATCGGTGTCAAGCAAGGTTGCTTACTCTCACCATTTATCTTTCTCCTGGTGATCGACTGGATTATGAAGACATCAACATCTAGAGGGAAGCACAGAATACAGTGGACAGCTCGGATGAAGCTGGACGATTTAGACTCTGCAGATGATCTAGCCCTTCCATCCCACAGGCAACAACAGGTGCAGGTTAAGACGAACAGTGTAGCAGCAGACTCTACAGCAGTATGCCACAAACGAAAAAGCAAGATCCTTCGATACAACACAACACGCATCAACCAAATCACACTTGATGGAGGTGCCTTGGAGGACGTTTACACCTCTACATATCTGGACAGCATCATCGATAAACAAGGTGGATCTGACGCAGATGTGAAGGCGCGGATCGGCAAGGCGAGGGCTTCATTTCTACAATTGAACAACATCTGGAACTCAAAACAACTATCAACCAGCACCAAAATCAGAATTTTCAATATAAATGTCAAAACAGTTCTACTACATGGAACGAAGCCTTGGAGAACTACGAAAGCCATCATCCACAAAATACAAGTGTTTACCAACAGTTGTCTACGCAAAATAATACGGATCCACTGGCCAGACACCATCAGCAACAACCTACTGTGGTAGAGAACAATCTAGATTCCAGTGGAGGAATAAATCGTGAAGAAGCGGTGGGATTGGATAGGACACACATTAAGGAAAGCACTCAACTGCGTCACAAGAGAAGCCGCCACATGGAACCCTCAAGGTCAAAGGAAAAGAGGAATGTCGAAGAACACATTACGCTGAGAATCGAGATCAGACATGAAAAGAATTGACAGCAGCTGGATGGAACTGGGAAGGGAGGCCTAGGACAGAGTAGGTTGGAGAATGCTGGTTGG
This sequence comes from Schistosoma turkestanicum, assembly GCA_944470395.2. Taxonomy (NCBI): domain Eukaryota; kingdom Metazoa; phylum Platyhelminthes; class Trematoda; order Strigeidida; family Schistosomatidae; genus Schistosoma; species Schistosoma turkestanicum. The sequence continues at coordinate 8,934,114 of OX103974.1, read as the reverse complement.
TTGACTGTGCTCGATCGGGGTCTAGATTAGGTGTAACAACAACAATGATGCTAGCTGCGCAGGCGCATTTCTGAACATTTCTTTTTATGCTGAGAACGTAGTTTATATTCAATATTATCTTACTGACGGTACAGACTACACCCAGTAAGCTATGTGTGACGCTGAGTGATGTTTATTGCTTTTCATCTGATAATTATTTCGTACAAAGATATAATCTCAATAACACACCTTTGAAAAAAATGAATTTGTAGTTTAGACGGAATCGTTGTTTACTGAGTATCTCATTAGGCATTCTAGACCTCGGTGCTATCCACTAATTATCTCTGCTTAAATGGTAATATCAAGTTAATCTGTTGAAAACGCTCATGTGAAAAACGAAATGGATAAATTGTAGCTGTCAAATTCAATAACAGTAATGTTTAATCTCATATCTCTAATTTATTACGACTGTATAATTTAGAAATTTATTTATCACATTCATCTCAGTTCCAACCGGTTTTTAGACTTAATTTCTTACATGTATAATCCCCTATTCACCGTATGCAAACTCATCCGAGCATCTAAATCTCTAGACATTGTTTCTGTACAGTCTTAGAATTCTGCAATTGTCTTTAACACTTCTGTTGACCGAGGTTTAGTTAACAATCGAATGACACTAACCAGTTTCGTATCAACAACAAATGTGACATTTTCCAGTTTACTGATAGATTGTTTTTCAGGTTACCGATCCATTCGTTGACAAATTTCAGTTTCTATATTAAATAAATCACTGTTACAAGAAGATACATGCTTAGTCAAATTAGTACGAACAGACTTTGCGTCCCAGTATCGTCCAACGTAAGATCTAAAGCATCACACCAACATTAATACTTTAGACACTAAAATATTGAGTTATATGCTGTATTATTTCTGTTGACTTATTGATCAACACCGTAAGGAAATGTGTTAATTATTAAATTTTGTTGTTTACATTCGTTCTTTTGAGCATAAGTACACATAGTTTTCTTTACTGTTTCAAACATAACAATAACATGAATTTGGCCGAAATACCATAGAATCATTTTATTTCATTTGTTGGATCATCATCAACTACTCACAGTCAATGATTTCAGATTATTTCAGTCAAACAATTATTCTTTTCTAATCAAAACATTTTATTGACTTATTCGGATTATGCAATTATAAATATGTTAAGAAAATTATTTATCATAACAGCTTATTAAAGCCTGGAATTGCTAAACATTAAAAAGATATGAAAATTAACACATTATTATAAGTTCAAACAGATAGAGCATTAACACGATGTAAGATATACAATATTAAATAAATCTGTTTATTATTCAAAATAGTCATCTTTTCTATTCATTTGTATATAAAATATGTTTTTTTAAATCAAATTAACCGTTTCATCATTATAAATAACAACCCTTAGTATTCGTGTTGAAACTTAAACCCATATTACCTGTCACTTAACAAACAACAACAATTTATTATTATAACTAAACAGCCAATTCTGAGTAATCACTAACTTATTCATTGGATAGATTGTAATTAAATTTAAATAGAGGTGAACCGGTTCAAGATGTTAACTAAGATTGTTTAAAATTCATATTTTTATGTTGAATTTCGATCAATATAGGTTGTCCAATACAATAGATACATACATAAAATAAATTATTTTTGGCACTGAAATATGTTTTTTTTTGTTTTACTAATCAATTTTTAGTTATTTAATACTGTTAGTTTATTGTTTAGTTGATATTGTGACAATTTAAAAGATAAAATTATTGTACATCTTAACATAATATTACATTTTACATTCATTTTCAAAATATTTTTCATAATGGAAGTACTGCACAGCTGTTTTTTCCCAATACATGTACATCTTCGAACAATAGTCTTCTCCATTGCTGCTAATACTTCTACTGTCTCTACCACTACGGGATTTCAGTTGACAATTCCATCTCTCTATGCTTATGAATTATGACAACTTGAACTGACATACGTACGTACCAAGTTCTACGTTGTAGCTGACTTACTGACTACGACCCTATCTATGGATGGAACCTCATAGCTAGTCGTTAACCTTTAAACCAATGAGCAGATATTCACTGTTTCAAATTTTTTTAACTTTAGTTGATGTACAACAGTGTACGATTATCATTCATAGTTGTAGTTAATGATGTCTATCTCATCTGTTACCTGATTAAATTCTGAAAGTTATTACATTTCCTGGTTGTTTAACCAAAATACAATTCATTATACAATAATTCATCAAATACCTTTATTCTATACTTTTATTTAAAAATAAACATTTTTTGCTCATATCTACGTAACAACTATAATTCATATTGTTGATGAAAGTTGATTCGCTAACCATTGTATCTGTCGATACAACATATGAACTGCTATCAGTCAACTGTATAGTTCACTAACAGATAACTCAAATCAACAAATTTATGTCTGATCAAGAGTAGATGAAAAATTCACTCTTGTTAGCTAAATCGTAGAGACGTCAATCAATAGTACTTTACACGTGTGATCATCTACTTGACAGATATACAACATTTCTATTAATTAGTTCATACACATATATTAATAGTAACGACGATTATTTCTTTTTGACTTTCTTTGCAATAAAACACTAATTTTCTAGTCACTGTCTTATAGATAGACTTATAAGAAAAGAAAATGTATTCATTGTCCAATAAATAGTATTGTCAATATTTTTAATTTATCTTTCAGTGTTGAGAGTTGTAAAAAACTAATGATTTGAAAGACATTGGTTCTTATATAAAGTCATTTGTTTTAATCAACGTCTTTTTCATTTAGAATGAAATCAATATTATATATTTAACAATTATTTTGTTGGAAAATTTTTTGAATGACTTTCCAGGTAATGCGTTGCACATATGATACACATCGCCAATGGTCTTTGAAATTACTTAGTTATTAAAAGTAAGTTTGACTCTACGAGCTTCGTTTACCGTTAGCATAAAAATTCAAACCATGTATTATTCAGTGACGATAAAGTAGAAAGCATTGAATTTTTTGAAGCTTAATTTAAATTTTTAAGACACTGTGTTGTTAATTAAAATAGTGAAATAAATTTTATAGAACACTACATCATGAATATAAAATAGTTAGTATGACTTGACAAAAGGACACAGTTCGTTGATGACTTCATTGATTTACAAGTGAGCGGTTTTCATTTCTTATCGATAACTATGATGAAACTGCATTGATAACTCAAAGAGTATTCTAAATATCTTGATCTTAATCATCTGTTGAGTATCAGACAATCTAAATTGGAACATGCCTATAAATAAGAACACATAGCCCAAGATTTATCTTGTGATGTTCAAATAAGAGTTAAAGTTAAATAATTAGTTTTACTTATGAAACGTGACGGATGTCCTAAAAATACTATGTGTAAACTATTGTACGAGCATTCTGTACACAGTCTTTGACCAATACCCATAACAAATGACATTTTATCAAAATTTTTTTATATAAATAAAGTAAAAGTCATAAGTAATTTATTATCAGAACAAATAGTAGAGTTGCCATGAAGAAGTTTACTCTCTTATCTTAGTGTTAAGTATAAAAAGGAATAATAATTGATATAGTGTTTCTGTAATGAGATCTCAGCATATGTGATATTATTCATCAGACTAAAACAAAAAACAATAATGTGTTTATTCCAGTCGCTCATTGAATATTTCATACCCGAAATACCTAGGACTACTCCGCCTGTGTTAGCTTTCACACAAATACTTACACTTTATCGAGTAGCATCAACATTCACATTTAATCAGATAGGTTGAATAACTATCGAAGATTTATTTTAATGAAGCCTATGTCACCATCTTCACAGGTTAAAAGGGATACTCTACCTAACTAAGGTCTCATATGTCCGAAAAATGAAATTTTCTATATTGCGAAGAAATCATTACCCGATATGAGACAAAGAGTATTCAGAGTATTTGAGCCCATTTGCATAGAGCTGGTCTGCATCTCTTGCCATCCTATGTAAAACTGCTTGTATACCATAAACTATACTGCTATACAGAGCTGAACGTTTCCCGTGAGACCATAAGTTCACTGTGAACACTGCGGATGGCTTGGCATTGCTTTGGTAAGTATAGCTAACAGTCCATATACAAAATTGTTTTTCAGGGTTACCTATTTGATTGAGACTGGTGGTTGTTTTGCGACGTTTCCGATGGCATTTGTCATTGGGGTGCTGTACTGCTTATCACCATTGCTAATAATAATGAGTTTGACAGTCAAGTAAGCTCCTCATTTTCAAAAGCTTATCATTTCTCACTATGCACTTCCGAGATTCGACACTTGTGAAACTTTTCAATCAAAGTTTTATTTGCATCTACAAGTCAGTTGTTCGTTCTGCATACAGTAACAAAGTATGAACCAAATTATAGTATGAAAATTAGTTCACTAACCGTTTAATGTTGCTTTTAATACCATTCAGAGTCCTACAAGAGAATAATTGCGGTAAATAAGACACTACAAATTTTAATCATATATCTACTGCTGTTACTAGGATAAATAGTGGTAAATAGTAGGATATTACTAAACTGACTGCAAAATTGATCAGAAATTAGTGTTACCAGAACTTCTAGTAATTATAGGGTAAACTATTTAACATTTGTGATTTTTGATGTTTGATGAATTTAAAAGGGTTTTTTTATCATTAAAAAATCTTATGAAATAATAGCAAAGCGGATATCATAGATTTCTCCTAATGTGGTTCTTTAAGTAACTAAATCGAGTTCAATCTGTGATCTCCGTTAGTACAATACTAAGTAGTGACATGAATTCCAGTCTCTATGACAGCGAAGATTCGTTGGAATTATAAATAGTAATGAATACTTAAAGAATCAAAACATTCAGCCTACAACTTAATTGTTCCAAATCAACTATAATGTATACATTTAGTAACTCATTCATAGACCTACAAAAAGTTTTCGCATTATAACTGATGTCAGTTTGTAATCAAAACTGTAAACCTTTAGTATTAAGCCTCAGCAAAAACAGTGTTGAAACTCTTCAGAAAAATCTATTTGACCATTGATTGAAGATTCAATAAAACAGATTATCTATAAGTCGTTGTTTTCTCAATTTGCAGGGAGAGCTAGAATTAGATTTTAATCGTTTTATTCTGTATGTAAAATGTAGATTGTTGTTTCCTTTTTCAGAAACCATCCATTTAAAAAGCCTGTTTTTGATTGACTACGAACTGGCTGGAAATAAGTCGTGGTTGGTTGAAGCTCTTTACTATATTCTTACTGAAAACTTCATGAATAAATGAGTGATATAGCTAACTACGGCGGTTACCACAACAACCGTGAACTATTATTGAAAGCATGACAAAAAAGGACAGTCAGAATAGGATCAATATTGTATGAATAAACGCACTGCTGTAGGCGTAATGTCAACTATTCAGTAGATAGAAAATACTGAAAAAATTCTAATCAATTATATTTTATTTATAACTTAGCTATTGTTGTCATCTGATGTGTATCGATCGCAGTTACACATATCCGGAGCGATGTTTTTATGTAATAACTAGGCTTGTGGATGATGGCTAACGAGAAACGTACAAATGAGAACAAACATGCAATAATAATAATAACTAGAATAATAATTGTAATGCAAATTTAACAAAACTTTTCTGCTTTCTATTTATCTCCTAATGTATAGATATGTCATTCAAAATAAAAAATTTTCCTAAGATTACATTTTGTTAATGTTTGCTGGTTTTTACTGAATTTTTTTAATGACTCGTGTTTTGGTTATTGGATAATGAGTATTTTAGTCTACATTTTAGTAATATTAACACATTACATTAGCTGTGTTGAAGCGTTCATTAATCATACTGCTCGAAAAACACATATATTAGAAATATCAAGAACTGACCTTAGCAAAATAAGGAAGTAATGAATAACTGCTTTGTAACGCCATGGGACTCCCCAGCAATCAACGCTAGGAAGGATCAAACTCAGGACCTTCAAGAAGGTTGTAGAGGTTGATGTTTACTAATACCAAACATGTGCTCATCAGTGATTAATCTCTAGAAGTTATTTCCGAAATTCTAGTGAGAGGTTATGACAGGTAGCGTTTAAACTTGTTCATTTAGGCCTATCAATGACTGGAAAATGTTAATGCAACATCATGAGTTGATTAGAATTGAACATACAAACTACTGGATTCTGATTAAGGGGTAAGTAATAAACGCGAGGCCTAGGTTCCCTGAGTGCGATCCCTGGTAAGATTGTGGGTGCTCACTTGTGAGTATCATAACAGGAAACACCAGCTGTCCAGTAACTCCTCATTTACACTGGCCGCCCAAACAAAATCAGTCTGTGATGTAAACAAAAAAAATGCACGAATTATTAACCGAAGTGAAATTGTTGTGATAATTCATTTTATAATGAAACGTTTGATTCTATTTAATAGAAAATTAAACGTGATGGAAGTCCATTTAATTGTAAAGGATAGCCATTTCAGCGAAAATTGACTTCAGATCTCGCCGTCAATTGAGGCTTTTATCCAAGTTTGTCAATATGGGCTATTTTCACAGCCTGGAAGAAATCCTACTAGGTATCCTCTTCATTGATTTAAAATTATGGTATAACATTTTTAGATATTCTAATAGTCATATTACTTAATTTAAGCAATAAAACTTACTCAGTATTGTGAAACATAGGTTCGGATAAGTTTGTACATTGTGTGGAGTCTTTTAAATGTCTAGTCACGCTTTGAATAGCTAAGCTATAATCCCTTTACACATTACACTGTATGAAAGAGCTTGAATACCACTACAAACGGCACAGTTAATCAAATTAGTGTGTACTCCCTCTTCACTATTTAATTACTGAAGATAAACTTATGGTAAAAATATCTTTATTACTACCAAACAATTAGGCTTTTTTAGTAAAGAAGGTTTGTAATGATTACAGAAATTTATTGCTTAGACAGTGAACTGAACTTCACTAGCCAACTATTTCTAAGCAACATCGAGATAGTGAACAATTTTACAAAGTATGGTCATAGGAATTATTGATTATAATTCGGCTCCTTTCTAGATATCAGCCACCTTCAGACAAAAATTTCAGTCAATTTATATAAATGTACTAAAAAAAATTAAACATGTATACTCAAATAAATGCTGATAATAATTTATTAAAAGTTTTTAGTGTGGCCGCTGTAGATTGATTGTGTGAATATAGCATAAATTGATTTGATCACCGAAAGTTTTAGAATTTAGTTTGCTAAACATTCTGACGGAAATATATTGATCAAATATCAAAGATTTATAATTTCATTGATCTTATTTGAGCTACATATAAGATTTTCCGCAGTTATTACACAAATAAAATTTTCATTATAGAGCTTTGGAGATCGTTGAGCTTCATCGAAACCATGAACTGATCAATTTTAGAACACCATTCAAAACCTGGAAGCACTGGAAGGCCCTCTCGTCTTAGTATTAAACTCATCAGCAGTGAACATCCACGAGCCATCGACTAGGAAATGGGATCCATGACCTTCGATCTTACAAGCGAACACCTAACCTCTGAACCGATGAGCTGACATCTGAAAGTGTTAATGTCGAACTTTAATCAATCCATGGTCTTGCACAACCTCATCCATCGTCTTCAGTGAGTAACTGACTTCACCCGATACAGTTGAACTTCACTGGTCACGTCTTCTCACAAGTGCTCTGAGAATTCTCTCACTAAGCTAGTCACTAGTGAATGTATGATAATTCTCACTATAGGGTTGTAGAGATTGTCAAGTTTCATTGAATGGTGTTCTAACATTGGTTGATGGATGATTTCAATGAAACTCAACAATTTTTACAACCCAATGATGAAAATTATCAAGTTATCTAAACGCTTTTTAGGGAAATGTGTGTGCTTTTTAAACATAATCTTCATGAACCGATATCACCTGGATAACAGTCAAGAAATCTCATCACAATGAACAGTCATCGTTTATCTACTTTGTGGCTATTTCATTAACGTGTAAAATGATACCGTAAATTAAAATGTTGCGATTTTTATTTTCCATCCGAGTAAACCAATCATGTAGCATGAACATCATCCAACAAAAATGACAAGTTATTGTTATATTATTCATTTGACTGAATTCGAATTTCATTTATTGACTGAAGCAATTTTTATTCATGCCTGTAATTTATAGATTTAGAGGTCTGTATCTCATGTGAACTGTATTCTAGTTTGAATGGATTAGAGATGTGAATACTGTAAAAGACTATAAACATACATGTGTAAATTATATTTCATATGAAATAAGCAAGTAAAATGGAATAAAACTTTGAATAATTTATACGAACACTACAATTATCACTTATTTACAGACAAGCTAAAATTGTCGTTGTTCAATATAGATTCATTTGGAGAATGCTTTATGTGTTTATTCATTCATTCATGACCGTGGGATAGGAGATCGAATCCAGTACCTTTGGTTTCTGCTCGAGAGCATGAACTCCTGACTACTGAATCTAGTGATTACCCTTTGGGGTCGGTGATGTACACTTCAAGGAAATCCTTTGAGTGAACATAACCTTTATCTAGTGCTTCCAGGTTTTCATATTACTTTAAGTATGATGTGTTGTCAAACTTAATAGCTGAATATTATATTCAGGTAATTACTATGGAAATATTTTTTATTCAAAAAACACATAAGATTATAAGAAGCAAATAAGAAATTTTATGATTGTTCATTCAATTTACTCTTTAATTGATGTGTTGTACCACCTATGAAAATCTTCAACAATTTGAACATATAGCAAACAAGAATTTCAACGTGTTAATTTTCTTTATACATCAATTTGACCTGAAGATCGGAAGTTAGACTTAATTAAAATGTAATTATTATAGTTTGTGCTTAATAATTTGATAAGACGGATTTCATATGAGATCATATGACAATACCGTTAGTGATAATCTGCTTAAATTATATGAAGAGAAAGTTTCATATTGTTCATAAATACTCTGAATAATCCGATTTCACTTTATCTAAACAATATTTTTATCTTAGTGATAATTAAATAAAATGACTATATACAGAATTGAATTGAATAAGTACAATGATAGATGTACAGAGAAGTATAGAGTGCGATATCAATCAGTCATCTTAAAATATCTTATCTTACTATTACGCTTTGGAATTGTCTAAGTCTGGCAACAATGAATAACACTTTCTAGATCCGTGCCCGAACCAACTATTTGAATGAGAAAACCAAGAATAAAGAGGAAACATTTTTTTAGGATAGCCTGAAACAACTCATTCCTAAATATCTACGTTTCTTTCCGGAAATTAAGCCACACTTCTAACAAATTGCGTATATCTGTTTTCTAAAAAATATGAGCCGAATATTGGCGAAGAGCCAGCAAGTAACAGCATTTCTCAATTTTCATTTAACCCATATCCTCCGATTGGCACAGTGTACCATAATACTGTATTCACAAGCGAGATATTCAACTTTAATTTTTTTGAATCTTACATATTAATTAACGAAAAGTATCTGGCCTTGTCATTTTTGACCGGAATATAAATCATTACTCTACGTAAATTTTAACCGTTTACATAAATAATATAGTTTTATTTGTATTATACATTAATTTATAAGTGTAATGAATTAGTTAAAAGTTTACAATGATAAGTTTGGGATCAAATACGTGTTAGCGCTTCAAATGCATTTTAGTGTATTATCCAGGGAATAAAAATAACTTAGAAAGACTGAAGTTATCGGCATCGATTCTCATGTTCAGTATATATTTTGTGAATGAATACTGCATATTAGAGTGTGATTTTCTCTAGGAATTTCCTCTCAAGACCTGACTTTCACTGCGTTTGTGTTTTTCATCTGGTATGTTGGATTGAACTACACTAACACATTCATAGACGTTGGTTTCCCATGACTCAAGGCTCTTGAAATGAAATATTTTAACGTAACTTATGTTCTAATATTCAGCACTCATCCAGTAAAAGAATGAAAAAATGAATGAGAGTTCTTAGTACAGTACACTTGTCAAACATTGAAAATGTTCACTATGTAAATTGATAACCGAAAATAAATATTTTATATTCTTTATTCAACACACAAATAAATTCTCTTTGCCTTACAAACATTAAGTAATGAAAAAATGGCCTCAGCTGAAAATTTCAATGAACAATTTTGATTTATTTGAAACTCTCTTGGACTGAAACACAGTCATAAATTGATAGAGTGCATACTAAAAACTAAACGATTATGATAAACTATCTAGTCTCCTGAACATTAACTTCATTTTAATATATATTGAAGAGATTTATTAAAAATGAATTACTATCACAAATACTGTCAATGGCTTCGTGCAATTTAGGCAACACAAAGATTAATTATAAATAAACCTCTGGTTTTATCTATCAAATATTGAAATAGTTCTTTCAAAGTATACATTGACAAAACAAAATATGTAAATTTTCAAAGATATCAAGATTTAGATTAATAATTAGGTTTAACAATGATCAATTCATGATTTCAATGAATTACACCAATCTCAATAATGAATATCATGAAAAAAAAAATGGGCGTAATAATAACTAGCTTCGTGAGAGAATTCTCGGAGCACTGGTTTCATGTTTACTTATATGTTTTATTTCATTCGAAACAAAAACCTTTTAATAACCTATTCATCTTCAATGAACTGATTGTTTATTATGTTTATAACTAAATTTCATTGAACATAAAAATAAAAGTTGAATAGATCAAAACAGAAAACATACTACTAGGAATTTGAAATATATATATAAAAAAATAAAAATAAAAAAAAAAGAAATTGTTTATACTGTTTTAATCATAGTAAAAATTGTTGAAGATTATTGGAATAGTCAGAATTAAGTCTGATTACAATTAACTTAATTAAATTATTAAATTTCCAATCAATGAATTTTAGAAAATACCTTGAGCTATTTATTTATAATAGAACGTAGAATAGATTTCATGTTTAGCCTTTCAAAATAATCATATGATTGATATTCAATTTTGAAGGAATCATTACACAAATGGGAAGATGACTATTTTAATTATTACCAGGAATAAATAAATTTACATAGTGTTAGGCTATTATTATTCAAATCGTCATTTTTAACAGTATTTCCAAATAAATCAAAACACAGATAAATTACGAACATAAAATTTCAATCTATATTGGCTTTGTCATTTTTTTCAGTTCTTCAGAAGACTTATTTTCGATGAAGGTTTAATTTAATAGGCTCATTTTAGTACCTTATGCATGGGCAGAACTTTCACGTTTTTTATCATTTACTTTACAAATAAATGTTTCTATCATAATGGTGGAAAGTGTTATCTGCAGAGAAGCAACCATTTTATTAACCAATATACCTTCTAAACAGAATTTTGAAACTTCAAATAATAACTAATAGATCAGATTCTGTGGTAAAGTCTGTAATTTAAAGGTGCACCAAACAAGAACATTAACCTTATACATGCTCTCTACTCGAACACTACTGGTCAGGGCTCACCTTATGGTGGGCTGTCATCCGAATTGATTACTTCAAGTGGTATTCTTCAGGGTTGTCCACTCTCTCCATTCTTATCTAGCTTTGTCATCGACATGCTTTCAGAGACGACACTTTCATCATCTGACTTTTCAGGAGTTCACCCTGCACAAACAAATCCACTCGTTGACTTAAAATATGCCTATAACATGGTTCTATTTGGTAAAGACATTGATCACCCTGAGCGACAATGCAAGCATGCAGTTTCCTCCTCAAAATGCAAAATGTTGCTTCAGCACCTGAACTAATGATAAGGAGTGAAGTAGTTGAACATGTCGACCGCTTTACTTGTCTTGAGAGTCTCCTCAGTGCTATTGACCTGGTATCTTCAGAAATCTCAACACAGATCCAGTAGGCTCGATTGACTTTTGCCAACTTGTGTCACTTGTGGCGTAGGAGAAATATCCGTCTGCTAACGAGAAGACGAGTTTACTGTGCAGCAGTTCTCTTCATTATACTTGACGGGTAACAAAGATGACCAATAAGAATAGAGGATATTCATAGGTTGCTGGCATCCTATCATATGCATGTTTTAAGTATTACTCGTATATCTTGGCACGATTGAGTAGGCAATGGTGGTGTTAGGTAAAGTGTATGAGTCAAGGCTGGTATATCAATCCATAATGTACTGAATCTTCAATAGTTGAAGTGGTTGGGAAATGTGATATGTAAGCTACTTTTAAATGAAAAATTAAGCTTAATTATCTGGTAATCTAATTGATTAAATAATAACTAGTATTCGCTAGACATCAATACTGTTCTGAGTCTTCTATTATTAATGAAAGCGTTTAAACGGAAAGTTAATCTTATTTTAGGAAATTTGTCAGAAATTTCAAATTTCGTACAATCTACCGCCTTAGTGTAAACTATAAAACTCAACAGTTTTCACAAACTCGTATCCTATTGATATTCATTTAATCATTGATGACCATTTCCAGTAGTATTTACTGAGGTCCTAGTCCAAAAGAAATGCTCAGTTCAGGTCGATCACATCGAGTGAAAAATGTTTTTGCAAGATCGTGAATTGACTGAAGTTAAAACTGTAAACCATCGGACGACTACTTACTGGTCTAATAGTTAAGCGCTCACCATGAAACCTGAATTTCCTGTTATCGATCCTCGATCGAGTTATGGTAGATCACTTCTGAGGGTTGATATACAACGATAAAACAATAGTCTAATATCTCCTTGTTTGCTGTAGTCGTTTAATATCAGTTTGGGATGTCAAGCAAGTAAACTAGTAACTAACAGGAACAAATAACTGTTGGAAATTTAAAGTAAACTTGATAATTTATCATAATCCTAAATACAAGCATTAACCTATGGAACTCTTGAAAATTTAAATTGTATTTACTTGTCATGTTTTGTACGATTTTTTATGCTTGTATCAAATAAGAATTGTCTTTTATTTTATTGTACTCTTTATTTTCATTACAATATAATATCTTCAAATGCATTGACGGTGTTATTTCTCATTTTAGTGTTGGTCTACTTGTGACTACTAAAATATATATTCTGGACAAATTATTTCAATCCTACTACTTTTATTTTCAACAAATTTTCTCATTTACTATGAACACATTTAAGTAGTGAACAATGAAAAAGACATTTGACTATATAAATGCTAAAAGTATCCTATTTCTGTTGTCTTCTTTCTAGGAATTTGTAAATGCATTTTCCCTATAAGACAGTCAACAAAATTTCTAACTTTTTCTAAAGCAAGCAAAAGACCATCAACACTGAATAAACAAACATGCAATTAAGAGAAAGACGGTTAAAAAAAAACAGATATATTAGTGATGAATGTTTACTTTGTCTAACTAAATACTGTATTTGACAAAAAGTTTTCAGTAGTTGTTTATATATATGACAGATGTTAGATAAAAAATACTTTGTATGTTTATCAGTAAATTTACATGTATTATGAAACTGGGTTGCTATATTGATTATTAAGAATTTTCTAATATCCCTTTATTGATATAGTAAAAAAAAAACATTGTAATTCTTCAATCATATACCCATGGAAAAATTCGCAACTATTTGGACTCAATAGCTTAGTGGATAATGCAGTATGTAACTGAAACAAAACATAAATGGATTCGACTACTTGAGGTGAACATATGAACATTTGAATACAGATACATTTTGTTGACAAGTTTCAAATAGGACAAATAGGAATTTAATGTAGTTCAATAATAAATATTTACCGAATATATTAAAATGTGTCAATTATAGAATTGTTTTTATAGAGCGTTGAGTCGTTTTCTCAATGAAACGGAATACTCTTTATTTATTTTTAGTGAAGTATACTGCAAAGTAAATGAAACAACGTATGCTAAAATATTTCAGTTTGATGAATAAAACTACTCAGATTCACGAACACAAACAACATTTTAGAGTAAACACGATCACAGTTTTAGGGGCTAATAAAAAAAATAGCTATTTGTTTGCATTACATTATTAATAAATATCAACTCTAAAGATAGATTACCTTACATGATTAACAAATTTTCAGTGGAATAACAATGCTTTATCAGTTTATAGTTTCAGTTTTCTTCTACTAGAAAGACTATTAATGCAGTTCAAATCATATGTCTTTCAAATATTAGTTGACAAATATACATTAATGATGACAATTTTTCACATAAATCATTAGTGACAATTTTATTTCTAAGTGCCTAGAGTGATAGTAGAATTATTCCAGGTATTTTTTTTTTCTGTTGATATATATTAAAAAAAAATTATATATAATATGAAGTAAAATCTATATTATTTTGAAATTATAAAATAAAATGGATAATATATTAAGGTTTAAATGTCTAAAATGAACAAAATTAAAATGATCAAAATACAGAATAAAAGTAAATTGAGTTTACACTTAACATGAACTTTAACAATGAAAAAGTAAAAACAAAAAATAATTTTACTAATGAAAATATGCATAAAAACTCCTTAAGTATATTTATTAATCTAAGGAGGTGGTTGGAAGTTAGTTGGCAAAAATCCATGAATCTAGGCTCAACAGTATTCGCCACTTGTTAATAAGATGTATATGTAGTCTTGAAAGACCACCTCTAACTACCAACTTACAGCTCAGCATAATTTACCCGATGTTCAGTCGCTGGTTTTTGTTTGTATTTGTGCTAAATACAATCTTCATATTTCCACAAAGCAAAACTACAAACAGTGCTGATATTACTATTTTCAATTTATGTTGCATCATTTCCAAAATTAGTTACACCAGATATGTTACAGTACAAAGACATGCATTCAGATACAACAACTGTATGTAGTTGAATGTGTTCTTTACATATCCTATACATTGAGCATTCGTTCTTGTAAGTAGGATAGTGTTAATGCGAACCAAATAACTAAAATTTACAAGGGACGAATAATATTCTAAGTCTTGTATAAATCACTATTAAAATTACTTCTGGTCAATAAGTCAGTCGATAGAATTATAAGAGTAACTAGAACACACTGAATGTTGTGTATATGCACCAGAGTGAGAGTGTAAATATCTAATATTACAAAAGTAATACCTCGTCACATAAACTGCACATAAATCATTCAAATGTATGCTTGTTGTCACAACTACTTTTTTTGTTATTATTTGAAAAGTTACATCAGATATCAGTAGGAAAACAATTCAGCAGTATTATGCAAGGTGAAAAGAGAGTGTATATCTGTAGGACGAAGTTGCATGTTACAAAGGCTCATTTATGGCGAAATAGTAAATGGAGATGATTTAAAATCATATGGAAAATTCTAGTGATTTTTTTATATCGGGATTTTACATTGTTATGAGGTGAAACAAAGAACTTTTGACTTTGTGTAACATATATATATATATATATATATATATATATATATATATAGACATCTACTGGAAAATCCGCCTACATCTTACGTTATTGAATAGGAAAATCTACTCAATCAATAGGTAGATGATTATTTTTGGACAGTTAATTAAATAAGAGATGAGAATGAGAATAACAAAGCATTTGTATAGTGAATAAATTGTAGAAAATAAAATAAGGTGTTAATTCAATAACTGCGGTATCTTCATATTACCAAAATAAAATGTTTTGCTTTTGCTAAATAAATTCCAATCTATCGTTTCGCTGTCTATACTTCATTTCTCCTAAAAACCTATTTTTCTGTTTATAATTGAAAACACTGAAACCGACAAGAAATCTATTCGTTTATTTTACATTGACTAACAATGTTATACGTCTGAGTATTGAAGTGAGTAATGCAAATGATAGACAAGCAGTTTTGTTCAATGTATTGTATATAGATATCAACCCATTCATGTCGATTTACAACTAATAATGTCAACCAAATTGTAGGCTAACTGCTGCTCAATTAACTGGCAGAAATCAATGTGTATAGCTTTTTGTTGACAAAATGATTGATGGAAGAATTGTTTTGAGCTAAAATTCTAACAATTCACTGCAAATGTATACAACACTGACATGAGTTTGAATAACATTCAAGATAATATCATCTTTTCATTAAAAATTACAGTTATATTTTATTTTATTCATCATGTATGACAGCTTGCAAAGAAATATGCATTTAATAATTCAGCATCAATTTACTTCCTATGATTTAAAGTTAGTTGTTATATTATCTTCTTCAATAAATACTTTAGTATTATATGTATTGTAATTAACAGATTTTCATAGTAATTTTGTATGAAAATTTCTCAGTTTCATTAACTGTTTAATTTTATAGGGATTTATATTACTGAGACAGAACTTTCCGTCGAAACTATGTTAATTCAAGTAATTAATTAAAGCATAAATCTTGAACATCATGATACAAATTCATCATACCAAAATAATAGAAATAATAATAGTTCATTTGATTAATTATTTTTATGATGATTCTATACTTACAACTGGTAGATGATTGAGAATTGACTAATTTTATGTCATTTTAGGCTTTTAGTCCTGTCCACATTCTGTCGATAAAGTCGTATGCAATAACTCAAGGTACATAAACATAATTCATAGCTCCACACAATCTTTAGCATTACCAGCTGGTTGTTGCCACATTTAATCTGCTAAATTTCCTCAGTCCCAAGATAATTTTTAGTGGTTATATGTACAGAGTTGTTTCATTTCCTTTTTTTTGTCTTCACTGAATATCAAACTTTTTCTGAACTCCCGTCTTCTCCTTAAGTCCAATCATTTTGTAACAATTATTAAAGTATTTTGTATGTCAGTGACTATGTTAATCAGTTCCCATTAGCTACTGATTGTAATACAAGAATTTCAGTTGCTTTTAATTGACAACTACTGTAATTTCAATTTAAACTCAAACATAACCGTCAATTAGCATTTATCACTACTAGCTTTAGTGATTAGACCGAATCAATAGTTTCTATTTGAACTTCAAATAACTATTGTTGTGAATGTGACTGAGTTCGAATTAAAGCGTTAATGTTCTGAGTAATCTTCATACTGGACAGCCTAAAAAATAAAGCAAGTTCTCGCATTTTCAGTCAGGATCAGCTAATATGGAAATAAACCTCGTCTATATCATAGCCGAATGATTGTAAAAATGCTCGAATGTGAAATATAATGACCTAGACAATGCTGTTCGAAATACTGTACGAAGTTTTCCAAGACATTCTGAAGTATCAATAGAATATAATATAATATGTAAATTAATAATACCAAAGCTGACCAGTATATACTCTAATAGTCCCGAGCGTATTGGGACTAAAGATGTAGAAAACAACAAACTCACTTCAATATAATGTTTTAAAGTCAGAATCGAGCAGTTAATTACTTAAAAGACTATTGTTTTGTTATATAAACACCACATTTTCATTTAACTTACAGTTTATCAATTCTTGAAAGTTGACTGATGAGAACGCGAGTTTCAAGTAACTGAAATAAGTTGGAAGTCATTATGTATACCACTGATTAATTTGACGATCGATGAACAAGACCAGAATAGGTTTCTTTCATCGATGAAATAACTGAAAAGTTAGTACATTGGCATATATTTGATCAGACTATTACTCTCATTGTAGTGATACGTTGACTAGCAAATAAACATTATGTCAGAAATCTCATCTCCAATGGTATTATTTAAATTATGTTTGAAAGCCCACTTCAGTATGCATTGTAAAATGTTGGTTGGAAAATTACTAAATTGTAACAAATTTTACTGAAATTACACCAATTTCTCATAAACTATGCAACTACACACCGATTTAATCTTGGAAACTATTGCACGTCAAAGACCTTGTTAAGTTCTTACTTTTGAATCAAACTGTTTCGAGAATCAGAATTTTAAACATCAATTTCATTCAAATATAATTTCAATTATGTATACATAAATGACAATCAGCATAACTTCGTCATTATAATTCAATGATTTTTGAGTCTTAAATTGTAGAAAATCAGTATAAAAGTAAGGATGACCCTATTTACTGCTATCTTCATGTTTGTCTTCTACACAAAATTCGGAAAACAGAATATACAATTACGCATTGACGTATTTCATTGAACCTAATTTCAAGTAAACACATTAGTATTTTTTCAAGTTCAATTGTATAGCTTCTTTCACAGTTTTTCCTTCTTCTTCAGTATCGCGATATTGACTATAATTGTGTTTTAGAAATCGTCAACTGTTCAATATTCCCACTAAAAAAGCCCCTATACTATCATTACGCAAGGTTCGAGTAAGATGAGGAAACCAACACTGATGTCTCAGTGACCCTAAACGCATTAACGAAAGAGAAACCGTTGAATTGAGTTATGTACTGAGCTTTTTTAAGTTTTCCCAACCTGCTTGTCTACTTTGTCAAGTAAGTGAACGAAGTTATATCTTAAAAAACATAAAACTTGAATAGAAATAATCGAAATCCACTGTTGAAAAAGTTCACTAAAAACAGTTAACTAATAACCATAAATGAGTAGGTGGTTTAATCAGCCTGAATTTTGGTTCGCCCACTTTATCTTGATATAGTAAACATATACGTTCTCACTTTATCATCAATGTTATGCTTAAATTCTTAAAAATAACGAATAAAATCTCGTTTATTTCCTTAGCATACTTAATCTAAGTGGAAAAAAGGCAGACTAAACTATAAACAGTACATGAATCTTAAATATGCTAAGATTTTATCTACTTCTTTTCATTTAACTGTCTTGTAAGCTCTATGATAACTATCACACTAAGAGATTTTCTTCGCAATACCTAAGTTTGCTTCGTTATACCTTGTAGAAGTGGTGAGCTAATTGAACAAGTTATTTATCTTGACATTCTCAACGCACGCGTTAATACTATTTTGATTGCTTTGTGTACCTTAAAACAAATGCCAGCTAAAAATCATTATCGTCCAGTTTCAAAGCCTTCTCTTCTATACAGTCTCTTGACGCTTACTAAAAACCTTATGTGATCGGTCTGGTGCTTAGAACGCATTATTAGCAACCGAGTAAGGGACGATATATTGTGTAACTACTCGAATACTAAGAGTTCAGATGTCAGTTCGAAATTTTCGAAGGACTACTATAACTTTTCTTTTAATGCATTTTTATGCCTAATAGTACAGATGAAAATCCTACTTCCTTATTTACATGTTAATGATTACGTAATGAGTTTCGATGAATCACTTTATTATGACTTTTTCCTGTCATAACTTAGTTAAATTTTCCATCGTTTCATTTTCTTAACGTTTAAATTTCAATATTTTGTTTATATAAACCAGAAATACAAAAATATTAGTGCTTTTTTTTATACAAAATATAAGATGATAATTTTGAATCCTATATGTATTGTGTATTCTCAACTGCGATCAAAGCGTCGAAACATTTCCTTCAAAAATTTGTCAGTCAGAAAACATCTAATCAGTTAAGTTTAAAATTATTCAAAAATAAATTATTACAAGCTATATTTAGTCAGATCAGTTTCTTTACATCGACACGTTAACATGATATTCAGTTTAAAATATAATTATATGAATTATCTGAATTTCATTGATACAGAATCATAAAGTTTGATTAAATGCGAGTTATTTCTTTCATTTTATTATAATACATATGTGGTAGCAATAAAATATTCTTAATTGTCAATACGGTAATTATCGCTATTTATCAAACTGAAGGTATGGATAAACTAAGGTGTAATTTACGCCAGCCACATTAAACACATGACTATATTTGATTATAGATAACATTATTCATCCAAATTAAACAGCATTTTAAATTCTTTTTCTATCCTAATACTAAATTGGTTTTGGTGGTTTTCCTATCTCTCTACAACATCTGATCCTGTAATTGTTAGTGATTTTGTTGCTTTTCTTAGGATTTTATGCCTAACTTTCAAAAGCATTAGATTTAAAGTTCTGTTAGTACGAAAAAAAGCCTTATCAGCATAACAACTATATAAATAAATATAGATATTAATAATCTCTATTCTCCTTTTATTATGTTTTTATCACAAACTAATTAAATTAAATAACTCTTGCAGTATTATTTTGTCTTCAGTAGTAGAGTTATTCTTCTTTTGTGATTTATTATATCTCGTTGTCTTTTCGAAAATGTAATACTTACCTGTTTTAACTAATGGGATGTTTGTTCATCCAGACTATATTCAATCAAAATACTACAACACTAATCTCACGAGTCTACCGTGTTCCAGTACACTACAAAAACATATGGTGTCGGCTAAAATTAACCAGGTTTCCAACAATGTAGAATTTTTTCGCGCAGCAACTTACACTGCAACCAGGAACATATTTATGGCTTTTTGTCTTTGTTTCTAATTTAAAATGATGTAATGTCATTTCTGAATATATTTGAGAACCATACTAATGCTCGTTCACAAATTTATTCAAGATTGTAATGGGGATCTGAGAATGTATTCTCTTAGAGAAATAGATGTAGATGTTAATTCAACCTGAACTCATTATTGTAATGATTCAGACCCACTTGACTAGCTACATCGAAAAATTAAGAGACATTTGATGGAAACAACTACTGAGAATTTTAAATAAATTCGATAATAGTAAAATATTACTTCCTTTTATTAGGTAGGATACTTCGCACCTAGAAAATTATTGTACAAAGTAACAGAGTTGATGAGGAAAGTTCAGCGTATTGCAATTGAGTCTTATAATCAAACCATCGTACATTAAAAAAACACTCCATTTGAAATATTTGTCTTGCCACACCATATTAGCACAGAGATGCAATTGTCAATTCAAATCACATAGTAGTAGAGCTAGTAGAAGTATTAGCGGTAATCAAAAAGACTAAGGGTTGAAGATATTATTCAAGAAGTATGATTCAGTGAAATAAATTTAGGAAGAGGAAGATAAAGGATTTGAGAGAACACAAAGAGTGTATGCACCTGAACCATTACAAACGATTTTCAGCCATGTCACTCAAGGTCTCTAACCATCGATTACTATCATCTCGCGGACTCCAACCGGGTAGTCGACACTTACCAACATGACTCAGTCCACCTGTCAGTGACTTCATGGATTTCTGCCATGTTTTGCTCTGACCGCCACTTAGTTTTCTTCCAGACTACCCCTACACCACAAAACATTGCTTGTCGAGGCAGTCAACGGTTGGGCATACGTAACATATGTTCCAACCACCTCAAATGATGAAGTTTCAACAACTCATCTATTGATTTGCATTCCCTACTACTGCAGTCCGCGATGTGGCTACTCGGAATTCTACCGATCGGCCAACCTCAGATATTCCAGTACGACCATAAATTATGTCTTCCGAATCCCCAATATATCAGAACCCGAAACCGTCAGAGGAAGATTGTTTACGGGGTCAGAGTACAGCCTAGAACTTTAAAGACAATGCATATTTATACAGTTAAGACGACCGCAAATATTGACCAATAGGAAACGAGGTGTGAAGTATGTGAAACATGTGAAAAGTGTAGAAACATACGATTTTACGTTCAATGATAGAATTAGACTTAACAAAATAATTTTTGGGATGTTTTTACGAATACCCTAACACCTCCTTAGTACTCGTTTCCTAACAACAGCATTCCTTACTCGGTTGTCACAGGATATACAAGCAGAGGTGCTTCGAAGAAATCTATAGTCGAATACTAATAGCCTACGAATATCCTCTACTCTTACCGGCAGTGTTTCGCATCCATATAGTAGGACGTAGCGAACTACTGCTCAGTAGACTCGACCTTTGGTTAGCAAACGGATATCTCGCCCACGTCAAGTTGGCAAAAGCTAATCGAGCCTTCTGTCTCCATGCTCAGATTTCGTCACACACCAGGCCATCAGCACTAATAAGACCGTCGGGATAAGTGAAGCTAACACGTGAATAATGGGCATTGAAATCTGCATACACCTCTTTTGCATAACTAAATTATCCTTATCAGTGGAGTTAAGTGTTTAGATCAAAATTAGGAAAGTGGTCATTTACTACGGAATGTTAAACTAACTACTCTATCGACAAGTATCTATCATCTTAACCATTTTTTTGAATTGGCTTACTTTCATTTTGGTCTTAATTAGGTTTTGAAGAAGACGCTATTTTGTATGACTTTTAAACAGCCACGGTAGAGTTTGACTGGTTGGAAATTAGTGGATGATCTGCTGATCATTTGATTAAAGTTGATTAATGGCAATATCAGAAAAACCGCATATCAGTAGAAATTATTTGTATTGATAAGAAAACGATGAAATCAATCCTTAGATTTATGAGATTAAGTCAATGAATTATTAATACACATTGTAGTTGTTATCTTGGGAATTCTTCTGAGTCTGATGCTGATGTGTACGCTTCTTGTATGGATTCACAATCAACTGATTGAGTTAGAAACCAACGACGAATAGAAAGTCTTTATTGGCTAACCTGGAAGAAAACAATGTACACAAGCAAATTCATAAATATGCATGTATCCATTAGACAACCAAGTCAAGCATTCAGCCAATAGCGTACACACATTCCCCTAATAAAATTAAGCCAAACCTTGACTTAATAGCGTGTGGTAACATTTAGCCTCGACTAATGTCTGATGGATCTACCTTATCTGTGTTCGTCACAAACTGATCTCATTTGGACTACCATTAGGAGCCAGGGTGAACAGGGTGGATGCTTCATCCCATCATGAGACCCCACATAGGTGCGCATCCGATTCATCAGCGGCCGAACCAAAGACCACTAAGTCTAGCAACAAACACTGAGTCATTAGAATCACTGGATCGACGTCCAGGAGTACAATTTCAACTTCGACTTCAGGTATAGCTGCATGATCCATTTGATGCATACAAATTCATCTTTATGGGTATAGATTACCGATCTTCTGTAACCTTTATAAGGATCCAAATAGATTAGATAATACATTTAAGAATTAGACGTTTGAGGTTAAGGTTTACATTACGATATGACATCAGCTACCATACGGACGAACAAATTTTGAGCAAATTGCAAGAGGAACTTTCTGAATTATTTGTTCATGAAATATTTAATATCACGTATTGCTTTAACTACATTAAACTATAGCTTATTTTGCCGGAAAATGAGTATTTTCAAACTTACTGTATAAGGCAGCTTGAGAAATACTGTTTCAAAACACTTTAGATCAATTAAATGGTTGAAAATGTCCATAGAATGCAACATGATTAGTTGATGGTTATCCGATTTCGAATCGCTTGTCGATCTACATAAATCTGAAGGCCAAAATGAAATCCGACATCACAAATATCTCTATATTGATTTTTCAGTTAAATTCTTCTCTAACTTTATTTGATTATAACTCTTGGTATACAGTAGTGGTTTGTAAATGATATCAAATAGATACACCATAATAACGCAAATTATGATATCCAAATAAGGTTAAATTTATGGTAGTACGTAGTGTGTACAATCAGATTGTGTGGAAAGCAAATCAACGTCAATTAATATCATGCAATAAGGCATGCTACAAAATTCCAATGTTTCAGGGTTTCATTAAGTGAATACTCTCATAAGTTCACTTTCAACAAAGCTAACAATAATGAGAGCTGAAAATAGTTAGTTGGAAAAACTTGGCTAAGGTAATGCGGTGTTTTCATGGCAATAATTTTAGAAAATAAAACAGGGAAAAGACAAAAAGAGGAATGTAAGAGCAAAAGTGATTACCCCTAAGTATTGTATCATCTCAAAAATTAAATTCAGTTAGTCTACCAAAGATAACAGCCACAGCCTAGGACTTAACGAATTGCCACTGTAAACTACAGTCACATAGTAACTTTGACTGTTAATCATTAATTTAAGAGTTTAGAAATGATAGAATAACTAAATCATCTACTAAGTATTTGAGTATAACGGAAAGTCGATTGCCTTAACTATTATGTTTAAAAGAAAATCAAAATATTTAGAAAGTGATAAAACTTATTGTATGAATATATATTCACAGCTTAGCATTAAATATGAAGTCAGAAATATAGATAACACTTTCTTGGAACCTCGAGATATATCATTATTTGCTTTGACATCATACACACAGTTCATTAACTGGCATGAAAAGCTGTATTTGACTGCAAAAAATTTAAATCTTTACAAAGTCTACAAAGCGGTAAATTGTGAATTAATTGCAAACAGAAAAACCGATTGTATCCACAGATATTTATCCTAATAACCATAAATTAATTGTATATTGATTAATTAGAAGTAAGATGCCTAGCATAAAAGCTAGGCTGATGAGAATATGAAACTCAAATAATAATAATAATAATAATAATAATAATAATAATAATAATAATAACAATAATACCAATGATATTAATTATGATTATGATTGTTATTGTAACCAGTGCCGTTAGAATCCAATCCGACGACTATATTATGAAACTATAAGTTAGCATACAAAAAACGAAACGATGTACGAAGTAAGTAGAGGTTGTGATTCATAGTACATAATTGAGAAGTTATCTATTAATATAAAAAACTAAAGATAAAACTGTATGAAGTGTAGAAGAAAAGATAATCAATAATGATGAGAAATAAATGCATTTGTATCGGTGGGTCTGTTGTATACATAATACAAAAAAAAGAAAATGACTAACGATGAATTGATGACAATATATGGTTAAACATATACGCAAAGATGAGAGAAGGGAAAAAGTTTACATAATCATTCGTACACTTCAATTTCCTGTATTTATGATAATGCTATTTGTTGTATCGGTGGAGACAAGTTGTTCTGATGTTTTGTGACCACCACTAATGGACATTTCATGGGTGTTAGGTCTGTTTGATTGTTGCTCATCATCTTCATCCTCTTCTTGTTCCGCTCCATCGCCTTCTTCTTCATCGTCGTCATCATCATCATCTTCATCTTCATCGCCATCTTCATCGTCTCCATCACCTCTTCCTAATCCATCACTTGAAATTCGACTTGTTTCACCTAACTGCTTATGATGTGACTGAATATGTAAACATGACAGTATCTCGTTCGATTTCGTTTGTTCGCAAATTCGAGCACGTTTTGTCGCTACATATAATCCAGCTTTGTATTTCTCCATATCCTATTTTTTAAAAGTACAAATATGGAGCAGGATAGTAAGTGGTTTATCTCAAAAGTTTTCAAATATAAATGTAATTCTTTTTAGAAGTTATAAAACAGTTGAGCAAATAGATTAAACTAGCATTGGACATTTCTCTGGTCTTACTCATCTAGCATTTAACCATATATATCACCGAAGTATTAGTCACTGATGTTAACCCATGAGAACTCTGACTGAGGTGGTTTGAATATGTTACGTGAGAGTAAACAGTCTCTACCTTGGAATAGTATGATAGTTTGAGTAAAAGGTACGTTGGAAAATGGCTAAGAGCAAAAGAACCAAAATATGGTATCATTATTAAAGGTCACTGATTATTGATTTGACATCCGCAGGGAAGCAACTTTCGGGTTGGAATTCAAGAGATTATTTAATTTATGATTGGACATCTTTGACGACATGGTGAAAAAGATACGTTACAACGTGAGGTGGTTGGGACATGTATTGTGTATGCCTAACCACCGACTGCCTCGTAGAGCTATATTTTGCGGTGTAGGAATAGGTTAGACGAAAGCTAGGGGGGAGTCAGACCAAAACATGACAGAAATTTATGAAGTCACTGACAAGTGGACTGAGTCATGTTGGTAGATGTAGGCTACCTGGTTGGGGTCTGCGAGATGTTAGTAATCGATGGTTAGAGACCCTGAACGACATGGCTCAAAACCGTTTGCAATCGCGCAGGTGCATTCATTCTTTGTGTTCTCTCAAATCCCAAACTTTTTTAATTCTTTGTCACTTTATCCTTATCTTTTTAAGTCTATTTCACTAGATTCTACTTCTTGAATAATATCTTCTAATCTTAACCTCTCCGACTACTGCTAATACCTTTACTACCTTTACTACTGTGGGATTTGAATTGACAATTACATCTCTGTGCTAATGTGGTATGGCAACATGAACTGATGTACGTATGTACGAAGTTCTACGCTGCTATTGATGGATTGATTGATACGTTACAACGAAACTTTATTTTTCACAAAATCTTGGCCCTATTATTTCGTCAAAGTCTTTATTACCTTTTTCCGTTAGATTTCTTTGACAATAGTTTCGATGTTCAAATTTTATATCCCCTATCTACTTTTCACCAGTATTTGATCTAAATTCATGTTCTTGTCTTGGACCCCCATATATTTGTGCCGGGTTTAGGGTATTTTGCGTCTGTTTATTTGCTTGTATTGCCTATTCTGCAACGTTTTGGCGATAATATCATTCAACTTAATAACAAAGTACAGATTTATGTACTGGGCTTTGAGTCACATTAATTATAAGATGGTTAGTCATTAAGAGTTAGTTTTACATCCATATACATTAATGGTAATTTCCAAAATAAAAACAGCTTCCCAAGTACGCTGTTATTGCTAACAATTATCAGACCTACGTGTATTCAGTCAGTCAGTCAGTTACAACGTAGAACTTCGTACATGAGTACATAAGTTCGTGTTGCCATACCGTATCAGCACAGAGACGCATTTGTCAGTTAAAATCCCATGTTGATAGAGATAGGAAAAGTATTAGCAGTAATGGAGAAGATTAGGGTTCGAGGACATTATTCGAGAAGTATAATTAGGTGAGATAACTTTAGAAAGAGAAAGATAGAGATGATGAGGAATTCAGATGATTAGAATTCGAGAGAACACAATGAGCGAATTCAACTGCACCATTGCAAACGATTTTGAGTCATCTAGTTCAAGGTCTCTCTGATTATCGATTATTAACATCTCGCGGACCTCAACCAGGTAGCCTACATCTACCAACATGACTCAGTCCACTTTTCAGTGACTTCATGGATTTATGCCATGTTTTGGTCTGGCCGTCCCTAACTTTCTTCCAACCTACTCCTACACCACAAAATGTAGCTTGTCGAGGCAGTCGGTGGTTAGGAATACGTAACACATGTCCCAACCACCTCAACTTCATCTATTGATCTGCCATCCTCAACTAATAATCGTTTCCTAACGACAGAATTCCTTACTCGGTTGTCACAGGATATACGAACAATGCTTCCAAGAGATCTATAATCGAATACTAATAGCCTGCGAATGTCCTCTACTCTTACGGAGCGAACTGCTAGGCAGTAGACTCGTCCTTTGGTTAGAAAACGGATATCTCGCCTGCGCCACAGGTGACAGAAGTTGGCAAAAGCCAATAGAGTTTTCTGTATCCCTGCTGAGATTTCGTCAGTCACCAGGCCATCAGCATTGATGCGACCCCTATGATAAGTGAAGCGGTCTACACGCTCGGCCTACAGGAATATATGTTCTAGCCAATATAGCTCGGTTGGGTCATCACAATAGGTAAGCCCGACCACCACGATAAGGTAGCAGCTATGGTCTATTCATGATGATGAGATAGATAAACAAGCATTACGTTCTATGATGCGTATAGCTGACTGACTCCTAAACGTTCGGAAAATGGGATAATTAGTAACCTGAAACAACTTTTATGACTCACTTGTTCATAACGTAATTTATCACTCTGAGCTCGTCTTTCATATTTCTCTTTATCTGAACACTCTTCCCATCGTCTGCCTAACTCTTTAGCGATATCACTAACCTTCCAATCGGGATGCTCACTGCGAATCTTCGGTCGAAACGCATCGCAAAAGAAGAAAAATGCAGACCATGAACGTTTAGGCATACTTGGATCTTTGATACGTCGCCGTCTACGACCACGCCTCATCCCGACTGGTGGTATATAATGAGCCATTTCCCGATTGAATCTGTCCATATCCAGTTTCGCCATTTCTTCAAAACACTTTCGTTGTTCTATATTCATGAGCTGAACAATAAGGGAGAAGTGATCATAAGACTGATAATGCTTCTTAATCTTTCATACCTTCCACTTTTCCGCACATTTCTTCGAAAATTCACTGAAAATAACATTTTCTGTTGGATGTTTTTTCCGGTGCTCTTCGCGTATTACTTGCACAAAACATGCATATGGTGTCATTGGTGGTTTAGGACGATTCTTATCCTTTACCATCATACTTTCTAGTTTAGTATGAAGGATATAGCGAATGAACCACTAGAATTTATGATTTTAAAAAATACGTAGCTTTGTGACTAGTCAAAAAACCAACAATCAATAAAATAAGACGATTTAGTTTAAAAATAAATAACTACCCAGAAAGTTGAGCAAAATCAAATACATAAAATAGAGCGAAGATAGTTGTGAACCCAAGATTGAACTCGTCAAAGTTTTTAAAATATTATCGTTCCATGCATTTGACAACTCTGCGACTTCGAATCATAACATAAACTAAAAGCTGAGATAACGGTTATTTTACTTAACATTTTATCCGCAGATTTACATGCAGCTTTGGAAACGTATACAGTGGTTAAAACTAATAGGATAGTTTCCATCTTTAGTTGTGTGTCAGTCAAATGACAAAATTTAACTGACACGATCAAAAACGGAGACAAGATATACTATTCACAAAATTATTCCTTTCATATGCAGTATGCGTGTTCACTAAACAGTTGATTAAAGATAATCAGGACATCAATAAAATGATGAAACAAAGAGTTTACCTAGTTAATGCAGATAAACTTGCCCCAATAATTACTACATTTATTTAACACAACGCAATGGAACAATCGATTCATCACAGTAATCTAAAATCATTATGACCATCTTTAGATCTAGGACGAACACTACGAGCCTCTTCAAATGGAGCTATACGGAACAAGTTAGATTCCGCAGTAAGTATTCATCATTACTCGTACTAACATCAACAAGTCAGTTACAACGTAGAACTTAGTGCGTACGAACGTGCACCAGTTCAAGTTGCCACACTACATAAGCACAGAGATGCAATTGTCAATTCAAATCACATAGTAGTAGAGCTAGTAGAAGTATTAGCGGTAATCAAAAAGACTAAGGGTTGAAGATATTATTCAAGAAGTATGATTCAGTGAAATAAATTTAGGAAGAGGAAGATAAAGGATTTGAGAGAACACAAAGAGTGTATGCACCTGAACCATTACAAACGATTTTCAGCCATGTCACTCAAGGTCTCTAACCATCGATTACTATCATCTCGCGGACTCCAACCGGGTAGTCGACACTTACCAACATGACTCAGTCCACCTGTCAGTGACTTCATGGATTTCTGCCATGTTTTGCTCTGACCGCCACTTAGTTTTCTTCCAGACTACCCCTACACCACAAAACATTGCTTGTCGAGGCAGTCAACGGTTGGGCATACGTAACACACGTCCCAACCACCTCAAATGATGAAGTTTCAACAACTCATCTATTGATTTGCCATCCTTACTTAATACCCGTTTTCTAACCTATTGGTCTGTCGAGGTGTGAATATGTGGTCTACGTAGCCACCTCCAGGTCTGAAACCAGCCTGGTTTCCTCGAGTCTGCTCTTCATGAACTCCAGTTAGGCGTCGAAGTATTATCGAGGCTAACAGTTTAGAAATTACATTAGTTAAGCTGATCCCTATGCGACTGTTACAAGAGGACTTTCGTCTTTTCTTATAGATTAGGACAATTAGTGATTGAGACTAGTCATATGGGTTTATGTCCAGTTCCCAAATTCTACCTAAGATCTCAGTCAATTTAACTGCTAAAACTGGACAATCATCCCTGAGAACTGGTACTTACATACACACAAAAGTGTTTGGTATGACGATACACCTAGAAATGTGTCAAGCGAAATGAAATAATAACAAGCAATAGGGGAGGAAATGGTGTAAGGGAAAGTAGAACTTGTTGAAAAAATATAGTCCGCTTATGAATCACAATAAATTTTATAGATTTATATGTTGTATTTCATAACTAATGAGTCTAAGCAGACTACATCTAAAATAATTAGATGGTATAATGCACAAACGGGTGTTACGCGATATCCTTACACCATACGACAATGGTCATGGCCACTGCTACGCTTACATGGTAATTACTTTGTCATATAAGCGAGTAGTATAAAAGTCTATGGTAAAAACCTGTGTGGGTATTAATGCCACAGACCCCAGTGCTTTGTTCATGAAACTAGTACTTATCTTAACTAAACACATGTTGTAGTGTTCATATTGTGTACGACCCTTCAGAGGAAACAATCATAAAGGACTCATCACATATCCTCAATTTAGAAATTAGGTTTCAAAGACGGCCACTACGTGGTTAACAAGATCTTTTGCAGTTAAACTACAATTGTAGCTATTAACTGTTAACGTACCAGCAAGCCCAAAGTATATTAACACACTAAGGCGATTTCAAAATCACAGATGACCAAATGACTGCTTCTTGCTAATTTCAACGAGGATATAACAAAGTAGCCACGTAAAAAAGGACTTTCCACAAAAAACTACTTTGTGTGAGATGATGCAAAAGGCATTTAAAAACAAGACCTATCGGCTTTTTATGGAAAGAATCGATTTTCACTCATCTTAGCATGCTTTTGAGTCAAATAACACCATTAGTTGTACAATGATTCGCAAAGAAACCGGTACTCAGATAACCTGAACAAACTGGTTCAAGTGAAAAGTTCTGCAGTGAATTGCACCTTAGTTACTGCACTGTTCGGTTACAATAGTGAAGAAACGTGTTTTTGAAGATCATGATAAAAATATCACTACCTACGAAGAAGCATGGAAGTAAACGAAACAGCTGTTTGAAAGACAATATGAAGTTACAAGTAACTGCGCTTTCGTGTAAACAGATCACCTATATGAAGTTTGAAGAGGCTATATGATTTGTAAGAACAGACGAATTCTGATGGCGAACTTCTTTCCATATAAAGAACTCGAAGTTCTTAACAGTCTTTAAAATATACTGCCTGATTAAAAACATTGCATACGTTCAAACTATATTTGCTTCCCACTATAAATAACTCAACCTTGTTACCTGCGTTATGATTGGCTAGTGAATAGAAATTCGGTTTCAGTTTCAGTTAAAAACTGAACCATGTGTTGGAGAAACGAGTTACATTCGTTGAAAATTCTGTAATCGACTGACAAGAAATTTCTTCTCGACTTGAGAACCTTTTCAGTGTCCTTGAAAATTTGAGAATTCCCGAGGCAGGAATAATAAGGGCGCATCAGATAAGCATTTACTACCAAGTAGTTTAACAACTGTGATTAATTCCTCTCTAGCCCTCCTTTATGAATAGGGAAGTAGGTCTAATTTTATCAGTTTCTCGTCTTTCTATAATATTAAGATGCCAAAAGTTAACTTGTTTGGAGTTCTTTGGACCTATTCCAATGGTTTACTGTCTTTTTGGGCTGATGCTGGTTACTGATATGCAATACACAAGATAAGGTCGAATGAACTCTGTATACAAAGTCCAAAACGCCTAAGCATCGTGCCTAAAGGCCGAACGAATGGAAAATGATATTCTAAAAGACTTGGCAGCAATCGCATAGAAGTATGGAGCAGTTTTCAAGTCTCCACTAACAATGGCTACTAGTACGTTGTGTGCCTGGACAATCATGACTGAGATTCACGGCAGATGAAACTGTACCATGACGGTAAAATAAATCTCCTAAATGAATAAATCTGTTAGTCTTCAATATTAGTGCTGATCTCATTAGTCTTACTGAACACACCATAGCCGAGGGCGCTCAGTCACGCATCCGCACCGGATAACCATTAGGTACGTCGTGCAACTCATCGCCTCACATCAACTACCAAGCTCAGTTCACTCAACAACAAACCAACCATCAGTGAGCTATAACTTCAATCCTCCTCGTCTCCGAATCCTGGTTTGACTTGGCTTCGGCTATCCTCGGTCTGAAAAGTGTTACGTACAAAAGCGTTGTCCAACCATGAATATCCATGACATTCTCATGGATATGCCTAGCGAGTTAAGTTTATCCTCGAAATCCAACATACTTGTGCTGATTCCTTTGTACTAAAATCCCTTTTCGGTATATGTTTAAAAGGACCCAATCTTTTTCTTCCAGTACTGTCAATTTTTAAATTTGAAAAAATACAAAGGATACTAGGCATAAGCTGTACCTTACCAACCCTTACCCAAAACATCCTTACTTTCTGCTTATGGGTGTTGTTATATCCGAATAAAGACTAAAGTAAATAGTAACTTAGGCAACCAGTTTATCCATTATTTTGACTAGAACAGTGAGAAGACGTAATTGATCTGAAAAATGTGATGTATTTGCGCTGTACATTTCAAACAATCTGGTCACACATATTTACTTGTCAAGGCATTTTATATGAAGATGAATAAAAGGTCAATTAAATAAAAGTTCAAATAGACATAAGGTGATAATTGTAAATAATTACGTCTTCTCAATGTTCTATCAAAATTTATAAAAGGGACTAATTGTTTTATCTATTATTGCTGTATACAGTCTAGTTGTGTGATTACCAAGTAACTAGATGATTATCTATGCATATATATATGTCTTGCATCCTGATATCCTGAAAAAATCATTAACTACATTTTTATTATTTCTTTCTGAATCTGTTGCTAGTCCTCGGTTCGCAGTGTCCCCACTCACAGCTACTTCTTCTTCACCTATGAGTAGTTTTTAATTTCCATTTATTGATATGAAGTCATTTGGCTACGTGTGTTTATAAAGGAATGTCTAAAATATAATAACTAGTAGTCTTGGACTGATGGTGAGTGATCTTCATTTTGCTTCTGCGATTAGGTCAAGTTAGTGTCGTACCATCGTTTGAGCTTAGAGTAGTCATGTCTTTCATCCTTATCGTTTACTGGTTACAAAATGTTCATCTGCGGTGTCGTTTGGCGTAAGGACAACAGATTGTTAAATGAGATCTTGGAAGAAACTAAAGTACATAGGAAATAACTGAGTGAACATATAATTGGTCGAATCGAACAAGTGTCACATCGATTTATGTTTACTAAGTACATTACCGACGTTTGCCTAAACAATCTGATGAAACTATAAATAAGACGGAAAGGAATGAACAATCATCACTGAGACAAATTTTTCTATCAACAGAAGAAGCATCAGACTAAATGCAGGTAGATGTTTATTTTACAACACAATCTATGGAATCCCGAAATAATGGGGAAATCGAAAAATATAACCCAGGATAGTTGCATTCTTTTCACTCAGCGATGTATTACGTTTACGGTACCGTATAACATGAAGCATTCCCTT
Organism: Schistosoma turkestanicum; assembly: GCA_944470395.2. Classification (NCBI taxonomy): domain Eukaryota; kingdom Metazoa; phylum Platyhelminthes; class Trematoda; order Strigeidida; family Schistosomatidae; genus Schistosoma; species Schistosoma turkestanicum. The sequence continues at coordinate 8,900,833 of OX103974.1, read as the reverse complement.
TCCATTTACTTACTTACTCACTTACTTACGCCTGGTACCCCCAATGGAGCATAGGCCGCCCACCAGTTTTCTCCAACCAACTCTGTCCTGGGCTTCTCTCTCCAGTTCTGTCCAATTTTTGTTCATTCCTCTCATATCTTTCTCTATTTCTCGGCGTAATGTATTCTTTGGCCTTCCTCTTTTCCTTTTGCTTTCAGGGTTCCATGTGAGGGCTTGTCCCGTGATGCAGTTAGGTGCTTTTCGTAGCGTGTGTCCTATCCACTTCCACCGCTTCTTCCTGATTTCCTCCTCCACTGGAATCTGGTTTGTCCTCTCCCACAGTTCGTTGTTGCTGATCGTGTCTGGCCAACGAATACGAAGTATTTTGCGTAGACAACTGTTAATAAACACTTGTATCTTCTGGATGATGGCTTTGATAGTTCTCCATGTTTCCGCTCCATACAGTAGAACTGTCTGTTTCCATTTAGACCGGTCATATTAATTGTATTACAGGAATAGTGAGAAGTTAGAGTCTTTCAGCAGGCCGACTTTTATGTTGTCTTTATTCTCGTTCCTATCGATCGTGAAGTACTTATGTTGGAGATGAAGAACTCTGTAGGATCCTTCGTATGCAGCTGTAAGAGGTGGACGGGATCAGTCTCAGCGTGCGAAAACATGTGCATTAAATCCTTAGGCATGTTGAATGAATGCACCAGTTGCTCTAGGTCCAGTAGAAACAGGATCGACTGAAAGCGTTACATTTTTAAGTCTGTTGGTTAGGGAGTTTAAATCTACATCTTTTGAAGCAGATAAAGAATCCATTGATTATCCTTTGAGTCAGTGTCGTGCCATAAACGAGTTTGGCTGTAATGCATCGAATGTCGGCTTTCATGCATTGCGAACTCTAAGTAACTCAAAAAAGCGTCAGTCGACAATGATACGTTTTCAGCTCAAAGTGAGGCTGTCAATAACTAGTCGGGTGGTCCCAGCAAACCGTTAGCCTACTCATAGCAGGCGGTTCTTATGAACTATATGATTCATAGTAGTGTAATAATAATAATAATATATTTATTCTCAAATAACTACGTTACAAGAGTCACGCCAGTTTACAGGCTAGATCAAATTGTCACAAATGTTTTCACAATTACCGTAAAAGTTATAGCAGTTAAATTAAGTGTAAGAGTCAGTTTCTGATAGCATATTTACACCATGTCACCGATAGAAACAGTATAATACAGTCACATTTTCAATAGAAGAGTACAACTAAGGAAGGTACACAATAGGTTCTTTTGGTGATTTGCCGAGATCAATAGTGAATTTGTTGGGAAAGGTCAATTGGAACGCGCTTGATACGAGCTGTGATCCAGACAGTCATGTACATAGGGTACATGTTCCCCACAGTGAATGGGGTTCTGAAAAGGAGAAAAGAGAGAGAGAAAAAGGCAGTAGTGTAGCAAGTGTATATATATAACCAAAGCACTACTTAACCTGTCATGTTGAAGTAGTCAATACAGTAGTAAGTCAAGATAAAATTCATACTGACCACTTAAATTTAAGTAAATTATGGGAATATAAGAATATAACTCACAGATAAAGATGGAAGAGTTGTGCAGTGTCAGGTGGATAGAAGAGAAGTCGAAGTAAGAAGCTGGATTTATGTACGTTGAAATCGAAAGAGTCGAGTTTGTAAAACGAAAACATTGAAGATTAAAAGTTACCACTGTCTAAATGTTTTTTTTATTATTATTATTGAATGCCAACCTCTAAGTCATACTGTCATACGACGGCGAAGAAGTCGATACCTGAACTAACATCCCCAACTTGTAGAAATAATCGAAGGACAGCGGAAGTTTTCTACCCATCGTTTGACAAGCGCACAAACCACTCTTTCATCAGTATTATCCTTGGTTGACACTACTTCTGGCCATCGTGTGAGGTATAAAGTATCCATTCGGATTCGGTTACGGTCTTAGCTAATCAAGATAAACGTGGCTGAAACGATCATGTTTAATGACCGACACTCAATTCGGCAAGAAGTGTTGGTGAAGGCCGACCAGTCTACTGAATGTGCGTAGTTGCATGACTACGATCTATTCTGGGTCATCCAGAACCGTCGCACTTCATTTTATAAAGGGAAAATTCTGGAGCATCAATGTTAAGATCTGGAAAATCGAGGAAATCTGATTCGATTTTACCTCTACGATTGTTTACAGTATTATTATGTTTTGAAGACTTTAGAAATAAAGGCACAGATGCTGAAGATAATATTCACTATCCGCATTTACGGATAGACAGCCACAACTTAAACATACACAAAGTGGAGGCCTCTAAGGACGTCATCAAAGAATCGTTGATAAGTTTGGGCTACATTTGTTAATCCGAAGGGCGTACGCGAAAATCCGTTTACTCCAAAAGTAGTAATGATAGCCGTTTCAAGAATGTAATCCTCAGCCATAGGGATTTGGTTACATACTTTAATCAGGCTGACTTTCAAAAAGACAATACCAGCTTTCAAGGTTGCCGTAAAGTTGTGAATGTGAGGTAACGGTTAACGTCCAAGGGGGGTTTTCTTATACAGTTGTGGATAATCGCAGGTCGGAAGCCACTCACTGCTGTCCGTTTTAGGGACCATAAGCAACAAGGATGCCCATGTTCTGCTTGGCAGTCAGAAAATCTCTAAATCTGTCATGTGGTCGAATGATTCTTAGCTTTACGCGAGCAAGTCCTCAGACTATTGAGAATAGAGGCGTACCTATGGTCATGACATGATTTTCAAAGTTGCGGCTTACGCACAGTAATCGTGGTCGTGTTTGGTATAGTTTCGGACACTATTCGAGAATCGGTTGGAAGAGTGGATCCTTTAGGTGTTTGACTGTGACTGGACAAATCCTACAACTACAGAATCGAACTCCTTAAACAGGCAACTTCGTATAACTATTTATTAATCGTTCATTAGTAAGTTATGGTGTTGCAGTAAGTCTTTACCAATGATTGGCACTGACACTTCTACCACAATAATAATCCACTGAATGGGTTTACGTGAATACATATTTAGGTAGACGTACCTTGTTCCCAAAAGGCGATAGGTTTTCCGTTTTACCATCTGTAGACTGTAAACTGGATCGTCAAAACGATCGTTCGTGCTTGCTCGAATGACGCTAACTTATGAACTCGTTTTTACGAGACAGCATACATTCGTCATCATATCAGTGATATACAGGAAGAGGCTTTGTCTGCCGGCAACGCGTATCGGCTAGAGAGTTTCTAAAAATGTTCGTGACAGAGAAATTTTGACTTAAGGAGACTACAAGAATTCCTGCGCTTTCGAGATTTGTCCTGGGTATTGTGATACCAAAGCCAACCGGAGTTATATTTATTAAAGTCCAGAACTTTGTTTGATTGTATATGGTCGTTCGTAGTGTGGTGCTATGATGCGAGCTACCTATAAGTAGTATATGACGTGAGCGTCAATGTAATGTCTGGCAGCCGAAGATGGGGGAAGATCAAGAAAGGAAGAGTTAGAAAACAATGGAATTTGTATGAAACGCATGAATAGTGACAATGGATTGATGTTTTGCAACAGGAACAGTCCAGTTCTATACGATGAACTGCTATTTGGCAAATGAACGATTTACGATATGGTTTTCCGATTTTACTGAGTAGCTCTGTAATTTTCGTCAAATACAGTTCGGTTGCCCGACCTGAGTTATCGTTCACTACAGTAGTTGTGCTGAAGCTTATTGAATCGGAGTCCTGCAATTTTATTTGTAGCCTCTCGACGCGCTTGTCCAAAAGACAAAACCTTTGGGATAAAGGTTCTTAAAGCTGCAGACGAAGGATCTTACAGAGTTCTTCATCTTCATCTTCTTTCCCCATCATTTCGGGATTCCATAGATTGTGTTGTAAAATAAACATCTACCTGCATTTAGTCTGATGCTTCTTCTGTTGATAGAAAAATTTGTCTCAGTGATGATTGTTCATTCCTTTCCGTCTTATTTATAGTTTCATCAGATTGTTTAGGCAAACGTCGGTAATGTACTTAGTAAACATAAATCGATGTGACACTTGTTCGATTCGACCAATTATATGTTCACTCAGTTATTTCCTATGTACTTTAGTTTCTTCCAAGATCTCATTTAACAATCTGTTGTCCTTACGCCAAACGACACCGCAGATGAACATTTTGTAACCAGTAAACGATAAGGATGAAAGACATGACTACTCTAAGCTCAAACGATGGTACGACACTAACTTGACCTAATCGCAGAAGCAAAATGAAGATCACTCACCATCAGTCCAAGACTACTAGTTATTATATTTTAGACATTCCTTTATAAACACACGTAGCCAAATGACTTCATATCAATAAATGGAAATTAAAAACTACTCATAGGTGAAGAAGAAGTAGCTGTGAGTGGGGACACTGCGAACCGAGGACTAGCAACAGATTCAGAAAGAAATAATAAAAATGTAGTTAATGATTTTTTCAGGATATCAGGATGCAAGACATATATATATGCATAGATAATCATCTAGTTACTTGGTAATCACACAACTAGACTGTATACAGCAATAATAGATAAAACAATTAGTCCCTTTTATAAATTTTGATAGAACATTGAGAAGACGTAATTATTTACAATTATCACCTTATGTCTATTTGAACTTTTATTTAATTGACCTTTTATTCATCTTCATATAAAATGCCTTGACAAGTAAATATGTGTGACCAGATTGTTTGAAATGTACAGCGCAAATACATCACATTTTTCAGATCAATTACGTCTTCTCACTGTTCTGTCAAAATAATGGATAAACTGGTTGCCTAAGTTACTATTTACTTTAGTCTTTATTCGGATATAACAACACCCATAAGCAGAAAGTAGGATGTTTTGGGTAAGGGTTGGTAAGGTACAGCTTATGCCTAGTATCCTTTGTATTTTTTCAAATTTAAAAATTGACAGTACTGGAAGAAAAAGATTGGGTCCTTTTAAACATATACCGAAAAGGGATTTTAGTACAAAGGAATCAGCACAAGTATGTTGGATTTCGAGGATAAACTTAACTCGCTAGGCATATCCATGAGAATGTCATGGATATTCATGGTTGGACAACGCTTTTGTACGTAACACTTTTCAGACCGAGGATAGCCGAAGCCAAGTCAAACCAGGATTCGGAGACGAGGAGGATTGAAGTTATAGCTCACTGATGGTTGGTTTGTTGTTGAGTGAACTGAGCTTGGTAGTTGATGTGAGGCGATGAGTTGCACGACGTACCTAATGGTTATCCGGTGCGGATGCGTGACTGAGCGCCCTCGGCTATGGTGTGTTCAGTAAGACTAATGAGATCAGCACTAATATTGAAGACTAACAGATTTATTCATTTAGGAGATTTATTTTACCGTCATGGTACAGTTTCATCTGCCGTGAATCTCAGTCATGATTGTCCAGGCACACAACGTACTAGTAGCCATTGTTAGTGGAGACTTGAAAACTGCTCCATACTTCTATGCGATTGCTGCCAAGTCTTTTAGAATATCATTTTCCATTCGTTCGGCCTTTAGGCACGATGCTTAGGCGTTTTGGACTTTGTATACAGAGTTCATTCGACCTTATCTTGTGTATTGCATATCAGTAACCAGCATCAGCCTAAAAAGACAGTGAACCATTGGAACAGGTCCAAAGAACTCCAAACAAGTTAACTTTTGGCAACTCAATATTATAGAAAGACGAGAAACTGATAAAATTAGACCTACCTCCCTATTCATAAAGGAGGGCTAGAGAGGAATTAATCACAGTTGTTAAACTACTTGGTAGTAAATGCTTATCTGATGCGCCCTTATTATTCCTGCCTCGGGAATTCTCAAATTTTCAAGGACACTGAAAAGGTTCTCAAGTCGAGAAGAAATTTCTTGTCAGTCGATTACAGAATTTTCAACGAATGTAACTCGTTTCTCCAACACATGGTTCAGTTTTTAACTGAAACTGAAACCGAATTTCTATTCACTAGCCAATCATAACGCAGGTAACAAGGTTGAGTTATTTATAGTGGGAAGCAAATATAGTTTGAACGTATGCAATGTTTTTAATCAGGCAGTATATTTTAAAGACTGTTAAGAACTTCGAGTTCTTTATATGGAAAGAAGTTCGCCATCAGAATTCGTCTGTTCTTACAAATCATATAGCCTCTTCAAACTTCATATAGGTGATCTGTTTACACGAAAGCGCAGTTACTTGTAACTTCATATTGTCTTTCAAACAGCTGTTTCGTTTACTTCCATGCTTCTTCGTAGGTAGTGATATTTTTATCATGATCTTCAAAAACACGTTTCTTCACTATTGTAACCGAACAGTGCAGTAACTAAGGTGCAATTCACTGCAGAACTTTTCACTTGAACCAGTTTGTTCAGGTTATCTGAGTACCGGTTTCTTTGCGAATCATTGTACAACTAATGGTGTTATTTGACTCAAAAGCATGCTAAGATGAGTGAAAATCGATTCTTTCCATAAAAAGCCGATAGGTCTTGTTTTTAAATGCCTTTTGCATCATTTCACACAAAGTAGTTTTTTGTGGAAAGTCCTTTTTTACGTGGCTACTTTGTTATATCCTCGTTGAAATTAGCAAGAAGCAGTCATTTGGTCATCTGTGATTTTGAAATCGCCTTAGTGTGTTAATATACTTTGGGCTTGCTGGTACGTTAACAGTTAATAGCTACAATTGTAGTTTAACTGCAAAAGATCTTGTTAACCACGTAGTGGCCGTCTTTGAAACCTAATTTCTAAATTGAGGATATGTGATGAGTCCTTTATGATTGTTTCCTCTGAAGGGTCGTACACAATATGAACACTACAACATGTGTTTAGTTAAGATAAGTACTAGTTTCATGAACAAAGCACTGGGGTCTGTGGCATTAATACCCACACAGGTTTTTACCATAGACTTTTATACTACTCGCTTATATGACAAAGTAATTACCATGTAAGCGTAGCAGTGGCCATGACCATTGTCGTATGGTGTAAGGATATCGCGTAACACCCGTTTGTGCATTATACCATCTAATTATTTTAGATGTAGTCTGCTTAGACTCATTAGTTATGAAATACAACATATAAATCTATAAAATTTATTGTGATTCATAAGCGGACTAGTATTTTTTCAACAAGTTCTACTTTCCCTTACACCATTTCCTCCCCTATTGCTTGTTATTATTTCATTTCGCTTGACACATTTCTAGGTGTATCGTCATACCAAACACTTTTGTGTGTATGTAAGTACCAGTTCTCAGGGATGATTGTCCAGTTTTAGCAGTTAAATTGACTGAGATCTTAGGTAGAATTTGGGAACTGGACATAAACCCATATGACTAGTCTCAATCACTAATTGTCCTAATCTATAAGAAAAGACGAAAGTCCTCTTGTAACAGTCGCATAGGGATCAGCTTAACTAATGTAATTTCTAAACTGTTAGCCTCGATAATACTTCGACGCCTAACTGGAGTTCATGAAGAGCAGACTCGAGGAAACCAGGCTGGTTTCAGACCTGGAGGTGGCTACGTAGACCACATATTCACACCTCGACAGACCAATAGGTTAGAAAACGGGTATTAAGTAAGGATGGCAAATCAATAGATGAGTTGTTGAAACTTCATCATTTGAGGTGGTTGGGACGTGTGTTACGTATGCCCAACCGTTGACTGCCTCGACAAGCAATGTTTTGTCGTGTAGGGGTAGTCTGGAAGAAAACTAAGTGGCGGTCAGAGCAAAACATGGCAGAAATCCATGAAGTCACTGACAGGTGGACTGAGTCATGTTGGTAAGTGTCGACTACCCGGTTGGAGTCCGCGAGATGATAGTAATCGATGGTTAGAGACCTTGAGTGACATGGCTGAAAATCGTTTGTAATGGTTCAGGTGCATACACTCTTTGTGTTCTCTCAAATCTTTTATCTTCCTCTTCCTAAATTTATTTCACTGAATCATACTTCTTGAATAATATCTTCAACCCTTAGTCTTTTTGATTACCGCTAATACTTCTACTAGCTCTACTACTATGTGATTTGAATTGACAATTGCATCTCTGTGCTTATGTAGTGTGGCAACTTGAACTGGTGCACGTTCGTACGCACTAAGTTCTACGTTGTAACTGACTTGTTGATGTTAGTACGAGTAATGATGAATACTTACTGCGGAATCTAACTTGTTCCGTATAGCTCCATTTGAAGAGGCTCGTAGTGTTCGTCCTAGATCTAAAGATGGTCATAATGATTTTAGATTACTGTGATGAATCGATTGTTCCATTGCGTTGTGTTAAATAAATGTAGTAATTATTGGGGCAAGTTTATCTGCATTAACTAGGTAAACTCTTTGTTTCATCATTTTATTGATGTCCTGATTATCTTTAATCAACTGTTTAGTGAACACGCATACTGCATATGAAAGGAATAATTTTGTGAATAGTATATCTTGTCTCCGTTTTTGATCGTGTCAGTTAAATTTTGTCATTTGACTGACACACAACTAAAGATGGAAACTATCCTATTAGTTTTAACCACTGTATACGTTTCCAAAGCTGCATGTAAATCTGCGGATAAAATGTTAAGTAAAATAACCGTTATCTCAGCTTTTAGTTTATGTTATGATTCGAAGTCGCAGAGTTGTCAAATGCATGGAACGATAATATTTTAAAAACTTTGACGAGTTCAATCTTGGGTTCACAACTATCTTCCCTCTATTTTATGTATTTGATTTTGCTCAACTTTCTGGGTAGTTATTTATTTTTAAACTAAATCGTCTTATTTTATTGATTGTTGGTTTTTTGACTAGTCACAAAGCTACGTATTTTTTAAAATCATAAATTCTAGTGGTTCATTCGCTATATCCTTCATACTAAACTAGAAAGTATGATGGTAAAGGATAAGAATCGTCCTAAACCACCAATGACACCATATGCATGTTTTGTGCAAGTAATACGCGAAGAGCACCGGAAAAAACATCCAACAGAAAATGTTATTTTCAGTGAATTTTCGAAGAAATGTGCGGAAAAGTGGAAGGTATGAAAGATTAAGAAGCATTATCAGTCTTATGATCACTTCTCCCTTATTGTTCAGCTCATGAATATAGAACAACGAAAGTGTTTTGAAGAAATGGCGAAACTGGATATGGACAGATTCAATCGGGAAATGGCTCATTATATACCACCAGTCGGGATGAGGCGTGGTCGTAGACGGCGACGTATCAAAGATCCAAGTATGCCTAAACGTTCATGGTCTGCATTTTTCTTCTTTTGCGATGCGTTTCGACCGAAGATTCGCAGTGAGCATCCCGATTGGAAGGTTAGTGATATCGCTAAGGAGTTAGGCAGACGATGGGAAGAGTGTTCAGATAAAGAGAAATATGAAAGACGAGCTCAGAGTGATAAATTACGTTATGAACAAGTGAGTCATAAAAGTTGTTTCAGGTTACTAATTCTCCCAATTCAGAGAAAAGTCACTGGTAACACTTCAAAGGCGTAACCTATTACTGTTAGTAGGAGCAAGGTGATTCGTCTATCATTTCATGATACATGTATGGGTGGTAAAGAGAACACAATGTGTTCATAGTCTATAATTCGTTTCTGAGGTTCATCTAAATATTTGGTGAACCATAGAAGGGTGCCAGGTGAGTTTGTGTGAGTTCCGGGAATATTCGATAAATCTCTTTAGAGTCTAGCAACAGCATGACTAGTTTCTTGAACTTAGTGGTTGTGTCAAAGAGACGGATAGTAATTGGTAACCTGTTCCACAGTAGATTGACATCCGTTCTCGTTCTTAACATCACTAACATAACATAACTAAGTCTTTATAAGCGGGTGCAAACCTGACAGTCTGTGAGAAAATTCCTATAGTTGAAACCTTACAGTGGTTAACCCTTGGCTGTCGATACAAAGAAGATTATCTAACCCGCTTGTCTACATATTCCTGTAAGTTTGGTCACTCATAGTATTTGTGGAACGAATGTTTGATGTAGTGCTTTGGATGTGACAAAATGGGTAAAACTTCTTTTCGTAAGTGATGGAAGCTGCTGACTTTGTGACTTGAGCTCTTCACTGAAAGTTGATCATGTAATTATACGTCTTCTCCCCGGATGTTCGCTAAGGCTTCAAAATTTATAGTCAGTTGTTGGATTGTATTCATTTCAAATCGAGCTAATGCATGCACTGCCTGTTTGTCCTGACCTTTCACATATTGTTCGTTATCTGAAATATCAAGTTCAGGTATTAGAACTCTTCCAAAAAAATAATGAATTCAGCTTTACGTGCATCAGTATGTGCTTTGTGATCTATGTAAACTATTATTGCCCCGTCTTGGGGAATTTCAGTGGTTTCTGAATTCGAGAGAACAGTCGAAGAAGTTAGATACGCGCCCTTCCCAGTTAATCCAACAAAAAAGCAATTTATTTGGGTGAGAAACGGTTCTACTGTTAGTTAAAGGGCAAATATGATTGCCCAAACAATATTACACTGTTATTTAACACAATGTCTTTCCAATTCTTCAAGAATGCTTCTGTATGAGTTCGAAATTTCACCCTTTCAGTCCAGATTCAAAGTTCACCGCTCGGGTATCAAAACCGATATGGCTGACGCCATAGTTAAGTACCAATTTAAACAGCTTATTACAGTTCAGTAGAGAACACAGAAACCCCAATAAAGGTACAAAATATAGAAACTATAGCAAACAAACTATAACTATAACTATAACATATATTAACGTCACAAAATAGGATGAAACGGAGTACCAAAATGTTGCATATATATATATATATTCCCAAACAAAGCCTTCAAATTGGATTCTAAACCCTGCTTTCCAACATGCGTCGGAAATACTTGACGGCTAGGTATACTGTTCATTCCTGACTTTTTCGAGAAGAACGAAATCGGTTTTCTAGCATATTCAACTATTCGGTTAAGGACGTTGTCTGTTTGTCAATCCTGAGCATCTACCGTCGAGACATGTGGCTTACGCACACATAACGTAAATGCTTGGAATAGTTTATTCTGTAGTCCGTTAGTGGCTAAAATGACCTCAGAAACCAACTTCAAATGGTCCGATTTTCCTCCAATGGAATCTGTTAACGGCTGCATTGGTTGTGAACAATCGGGTATAAGTGGGAGACAAAAGTTAAACTTTGAAAAGTTCTAAGGTTGTTAAGGAAATTGGCATTTCTCAACGATCTCTATCTATGCATGCACTGTTGTAATACCTTCAGGTGGAGTGTGAGCGAAATTTGGGGAGCGATGTGGCTTTTTGTGCCTTTCTTGTGATGTAAAGTTTCTCCAAGTGCCAAACGCCACTTCTTAATGTTGACTAGAATTTCGTACCTCTGTAGAAATTCCATTGTCAGTATTGCTAGACCCAAATCCACTATCCGGAACGCCCAAGGTAACCGCCATTTTACATCCAAGACCTAGCCTTTACGTTTTATACTCAAACGACGCAGATTTATTTTCATTCTCGGCCTGAAGTTTAGCTGGAGACATTTTCGACTAAGTTTAATTTTGTTCTGACATGAAATTTAATGCAGCACCAGTGTCTACAGCAGTGTTCAAACCAGAATTTTTGTCTCTCGCGCAAGATAAGCAACTACTTAGGCACCACTTCTCAGTTGTCGCGACCAGTGAAGGGGTTATTGGTTTCTCATGATCTTAAGAGTCTCTATAGTCCAGCAGCATAGTTGGCTGCACCCAATTGATTTAGACCTAGATTTTACATGGTACCAAAATGAGTATCCGTATTGTCTGTGTAGGATTTAATTTGTCCTACAGATGTGCTTCTAGAACTGTAAACACAATATTGGCTAGCACAGAGCCTATAGGAAAGCTATGGTCATAACAAGACCAATTTTGTTTTAAATATTATCTGTTTCTAAACATAAAAACAATTAGATTAGTACAATAAATAAGGAAATTACAGTTATCAAGTGAAACGATCAAACATACCGACCAGAATAGCGTGTCTTATGGAAATGAACAAAACCATGAGTGACATCAATATAATAAGATAATAATCTCCTTCAATTAGTAGGTCATTTACAACAAAGATAGTTTACGGGCACGTCAGATCAGATCACGTGGTAAAAGCTTAAACCACAATTTGATTGGTTAGTTATGACATAACTACAATTAGTTATGGAAATATCTAACAGTCTGAAGGTTTGTGACTCGCTTCATGACCTGAACCGTGTTTGTTACGGTTTAATGCGTGCTTCGACACCTTGTCATATAAAAATAGTTAAACGAAATCTTGAAAACGACTGAAAATTAATCCTTTGGTCTCCCTCGCCTTTCGGAACACAAAAAGTTAAAACGCTTGAAAAAAACAATTTCACACCTCACTTAAATTCTCAAATGAGTTGACGAATGCCCTAAGCAATGATTACAGCATATAATTAAAAAGATATCCCTTCGACTGTAATGTTTAACCAAGACAAAAGTGCTTTGAGTGATAAATTCAGGTTTTATGTATATGAGTGGCTAAAAATAGAACTCAAAAAATATTAGAACATGATTACCGGATATACGGGGCTGGTAAAAAGTAACTTTCCGAGTTTATAGTTTGAACACAATTTGTTGCGCTACAACAGCCATCTTGTACGCGCTACGTACGCACTACGTAGACGTGTTGGATACCGACTGTCTCACGATCCTTGGTTATTGTTAACGTCGTCACTCCTAATTTGCCTGCTAATTAGTGCCAGAAAGGTTGTTGTATTTGATGTTTGATGGAAAACAAGCGCTTTCTCTCGGAGATGTCAGCTGAAGGATGTGAAAAATCTTCAAGGTGAGCTTCTGCACGTGACGCCATATTGCTTTTGTTGTGTGGTCTGGAATTTCTATATACAGGCTCTCTTACACATTTTTTACTTAGTTTGATGGGATTGTTAGTCGTATTAAGTGTTTGTATATTATCCTTATTGTGAATTTTGTGCGGGTTTTGAAATCCTATGGCTGTCTATTTCTAATCTTACACAGACCCTCTGGCGACACTGCTGCTATCACTCACGGTCATCATGATCAGGAGAAAAGAGTTCGTAGGGAAATTGCGAATAGCAATGAGCGACGGAGAATGCAAAGTATCAACGCGGGATTTGATTCTCTCCGCATCTTGCTGCCATCCATATCAGATGGAGAAAAAATGAGCAAGGTAATTAATGCTTTTCACATTTATTCGGTTAGGCGACAATATTGCAGTTGACGGCCAAATACATTAATACGTTACTCATGCGTGTTAGTTTGCTAGAAAGCGAAGTGGCTGTATATCGACAATCAGTTGGTTTGCAACTAACTCCAGTTTTATCAGAGATATCGGGCTCAGCGGTGACGTCTAGGAAACGCAAATCTGATGACCTAAGTAAGTATGAGATTTACCCAAGTTCTTATTTTTGTAGAGGACCGACCGGAATGCGTCCGAAATCGACGTCGACGTGTTGAGACTGATTGCGTATACGACACGTCTCGCTCAAATTACGTTCATTTTTCTCCTGAGAGCACTGACACCCACCAGTCATCTCCCCTTACATCTTTTAATAGTAGCACATCAATTTGTTCAGCTTCCCCGCAACCTGAGAGCACAAGCAATACTGCTGCACGACTTGAACATTTGGTAATGGCCATCGAGCAGATTGAAGGGGGCGGTGCTCTTAACGTTTCTCCACAACCGGAAAGTCATGATGAGAGCTTCTCCACCGGAGGCCACTCACCTCCGGAAACTTACTGGCATAGTCCACAAGAAAATTATCATGGCTATGCATATGTTGATGCCCAGGCATCGAATCAAAAGTCTAATAATTTGTTTGGTGACTCCCTCCTTCTAACTCCTGTATCGGAAATTAATCCCTCCTTAACCACAAATGACAACGTGCAAACTAACAATAATGAGGATTATCCTATTGTAGCAAAACTCCTTAACCGACCTATACCCCACAAATACCTCCACAGGCCTCAAGTCGTGGTTAATAGTTCTCACTGATTTCCTATTTCTTTTAGTTTCGCATTTTCAAATCCTAACTTTGTCCACGTTAATCCAAATGAAATCTGCTCGCAGAATTTTTCTTAGTACGGTGTATATACATATTTTTGGGGTTTATTGCGTTATTTCCCTAAAGCTTATCCATATATTTTGTGATCTTTTATATCTTTGGTTTCTCGTTTGTTTTGGGCGTGGTTTGCTAAGCTTTCAGTCATCCAAGGCTTTTACTGTTGAATAGTCTCTGTACTTTGTAACATAACAGTTTGTTTCCCGTTATATAAAATTGGCCATAAACACGAGTGGAGATTTCGCAGACTTATATGTTCCCATAATTTTTGGCAATTTCAATTAAATTGTTCTTGAATGATACTCCGCTTCTCTTTCACTATTTTATATTGTATTTACCTACCACAGTCCTTCAGGATCGTCACTAGGTAGCTAACATCATTTGGGTGACTTTGATAGCTAATGTATTGGTGTATTTTGATCGTGTATCATCTTCCTGTTAAGTACTTCCATTGCATTATTTTAAGTTTGCTCCAGGTTTAGTCTAGTTCGACAGCCAAATGGTTCGTACGTAGTAAATTACATGTGCACGTCGACCACTTCAGCTATCAGCTATAGTGCATAATGCTTCATGAGATTTCGACAAATTCCAAAACAACTTTTCGTTTTCATCAAGCTTTGATACTTGTTGCTTAGGCTAGTTGACTTGCCTATTAAAAGATGAGTTCGCAACACGACACTTCACTCCGCGTCACTTTGTGGGCGCCAAACGTGGTTCACCAAAGAGACGGGTTGTTCGCAGGTTCTTAGTATTTGGTCCCTAATTTCTATGTACCTTTGTGAGCAGATGTCTTAACCATCAACAGCAACGTTGAACTTTGCGCGTAAGTACATCAGTTCATGTTGCCATACCACATCAGCACAGAGATATAATTGTCAAATAAAATCCAATAGTAGTAGAGAGAGTAAAGGTATTAGAAGTAATCGGAGAGGTTAGGATTAGAAGATATTCAAGAAGTATGATTAAATGAGAAAAGTCTAGAAAGTTAAAAGTAGAGGGGTTCAAGTGTCCAGAAGATTAGGATTTCAGAAAACACAGAAAATAAATGCACCGGTGCCGTTGCAAACGGTTTTGAGCCATGTCATTCAGGGTCTCTAACCATCGATTATTATCTCGCGTAGCCCAACTAGGTAGTCGACAACTACTGACATGACTCAATCCACTTAACAGTGATTCCATCGATTTATGCCATGTTTTGGTTTGGTCGCCCTATCTTCCTTCCAACCTACTCCTACACCACAAAACATAGCTCTTCGAGGCAGTCGGTTGTTAGGCATACGCAACACATGTCCCAACCACCTCAACTGATGAAGCTTCAATGCTTCATTTTATACCTATAACTCGTTTCCTAATGACAGCATTGCTCACTCGGTGGTCCCACGATACTCGAGCAGTGCTTCGAAGACATCTATAATCGAATACTAATAGCCTGCGAATGTCATCTACTCTCCCTGGCCATGTTTCGTATCCATTTAGTAGGACGGAGCGAACTGCTGCGCAGTAGACTCGTCCTTTGGTTAGCAAACGAAAATCTCGCATGCGCCTTGGGTGACACAATTTGGCAAAAGCCAATCGAGCTCTCTGTATCCGTGCTGAGATTTCGTCAGTCAACATGCCATCAGCACTGATGAGGCTCCCCAGATAAGGGAAGCGGTCTACACGATCGATCACTTCACTCCCTATCACTAGTTCAGGTGCCGATGCAACCCAATCTTGAAGCAACATTTTGCATTTCGAGGGGGAAACCGCATCCCGAACATTCTTGTATTGTTGCCTAGGGTGGTTAGAAGACTCTGCATTTTGTCAGCGTCTTCACCGAATAGAACTATGTTATCGGCATATTCTAAGTCGATAAGCGAGCCTCCCGGTAAGAGGTCTACTCCTGAAAATTCAGACGAGGATAAGGTTATTTCTAGCAATATGTCTATGAAAAAGTTAAACAAGAATGGAGAAAGTGGACATCACTGACGGACACCATTTGAAGTAAAGAATTCTGGTGACAGTTCGCCATAAGCTCTCACTCGACCAGTGGTGTTCGAGTAGAGAGCTTGTATAAGGTTAATGTACTTCTTTGGTACACCTTTCAATGACAGACACTGACACAGAACCTCACGATCCACTAAGTGGAATGCCGCCTTCAGGTCCGGGAAGATATATATATTAGGACGCCTGGGTGTGTGACTGTGTTCCAGGACCTGTCTTAGTGTGAAAATGTTGTCTATACAACGACGTCCAGGTCGAAAACTAACCTGGTTTTCTCTAGTCTGTTCTTCACGAGCTTTCGTTAAGCGTCGAAGTATTATTGAGGCCAATATTTTAGAAACTATATTATTTAGACTTATTCCCCTGTGATTGTCACAAGAAGACTTCCGTCCTTTCTTATAGATTGGGACAATCAGTGAATGAGACCAGTCGGATGAGATCACGTGCAGTTCCCAGATTCTACCTAAGATCTCAGTCAACCTAGCTGCTAAAACTGGACCACCATCCTTAAATATCTCAGGGGTCAGTCTATCAGGACCTGCAGCTCGCCGTCGCTCCAGATTTCCTAACGCTTTCTCAACTTCATAAAGACTAGGGGAACGTACGTCGATTCGCCATTCAGGATGACTGGAGATCGTGGGTAACCGAGGAGTGGGTGAAGACCAGTTGAACTGATCCCTAAAGTGTTCTGCCCATCGTTCCAGTCTCCTGGATTGACAATGTTTAATAAGACCATCCTTTTCTGAGATAGTCTCACTCACATTTGCGTTCCTAATACCAGTTTCCTTGATGAGTCTACATAGTTGTCTAGTGTTTCCTATTGCCTCTACTTTTTCCATCGCACTTGCTTTCTCCAGCGGCCACTGTTCTCGATCATTGCGTAGGCTTTTTATCAGCCTACGTCTAAGCTGACTGCGCTCCTCAGAGCCAGGTGGGATGAGTTTTCGAGCATCCATCAGTTCGGTAGATGCCATGGAGATCCACGGCTTCATTCTAACCTTATGGTTTACCTTACTGATAGATATTACTGCTGTTTTCGCAGCATTTTTGATATCATTCCAACCTGCTTCCGGTTGGGAATCGCTTACATGGCTGCCTAACTGTTTTTCTAGTTGTTCCTGAAATACATTCTTAGCTATATTATCATTAAGTTAAACCCTAAGAGGTTTTCTTGCGATATTTTTCTGGCGACCAGTAAGGCTCAAACAAATACGCGATAGCACTAGAGCATGATGTGAATCTAAACATATGCCCCAGAACGAGCGACAGTCCTCTATCGAACCTCTTCATCGGTGGCTGACGGCAATGTGATCTAGTTGGGTCCAACGTTGAGACGACTTTGGGGGGTCGCCAGGTCAAAAGATGCCTTTCCTTAAGCTTAAAGTTAGTGTATGCTAGAAAGAGGCGGCTATCTGAGCATGGTCGCAACAGACGGTCGTCATTATCTGTTCTCTGAGCCGCGACACCATTACATCCACCCAGGTGTCTTTCCTGCTCACTCAGTCTACCTACTTGAGCATTAAAGTCACCAGCCATTATTACTATATCAGAGCGTCTAGCTTTTTGGAGGTCCTTTTCTAACCCTTCCTTCCTTGTTAATAGGCAGCATCGCTGCAGATGCTGGTTGTGCGAGGGAAGCACCTTACTGCTGTCACACTCCTCTGCAGTCAGCAGTACGACTTCGTCCTCAGACCTTGGGTAGCTGCTGTTGGTCTCATCGTTCTCCAATCGACCAGCTTGGCATGGTAGAACCTTCAGGAACATATGTTGCAGCCAGTATAGCTCGGTTGGGTCATCACGATAGACAAGCCCGACCACCACGCGTCAAGGTAGCAGCTACGGTCGGGCAAGAAGTATAATTCAATGATGTATATTCAGGAAGAGAACGATTGGGGTGATGACTTATTTAGAAGGTTAGAATTTCATAGAACACAAAGAGTAAGTTCACCTGCGCCATTGCAAACGGTTTTGAACCATGTCATTCAGGGTCTCTAACCATCGATTATTATCATCTCCCGTAGCCCAACCGGGTAGTCGACAACTACTGACATGACTCAGTCCACTTAACAGTGATTCCATCGATTTATGCCATGTTTTGGTTTGGTCGCCCTATCTTCCTTCCAACCTACTCCTACACCACAAAACATAGCTCTTCGAGGCAGTCGGTTGTTAGGCATACGCAACACATGTCCCAACCACCTCAACTGATGAAGCTTCAATGCTTCATTTTATACCTATAACTCGTTTCCTAATGACAGCATTGCTCACTCGGTGGTCCCACGATACTCGAGCAGTGCTTCGAAGACATCTATAATCGAATACTAATAGCCTGCGAATGTCATCTACTCTCCCTGGCCATGTTTCGTATCCATTTAGTAGGACGGAGCGAACTGCTGCGCAGTAGACTCGTCCTTTGGTTAGCAAACGAAAATCTCGCATGCGCCTTGGGTGACACAATTTGGCAAAAGCCAATCGAGCTCTCTGTATCCGTGCTGAGATTTCGTCAGTCAACATGCCATCAGCACTGATGAGGCTCCCCAGATAAGGGAAGCGGTCTACACGATCGATCACTTCACTCCCTATCACTAGTTCAGGTGCCGATGCAACCCAATCTTGAAGCAACATTTTGCATTTCGAGGGGGAAACCGCATCCCGAACATTCTTGTATTGTTGCCTAGGGTGGTTAGAAGACTCTGCATTTTGTCAGCGTCTTCACCGAATAGAACTATGTTATCGGCATATTCTAAGTCGATAAGCGAGCCTCCCGGTAAGAGGTCTACTCCTGAAAATTCAGACGAGGATAAGGTTATTTCTAGCAATATGTCTATGAAAAAATTAAACAAGAATGGGAAGAGTAGGAGTGTAGGCAGATACGACGAAGAGGCAACGGCTTGTCTCTATCCTTCCGAGTCCGTACCGTCCCGTTTAGTCGGACAGCGCATACGCGACTGTCTATCGGGATCCAGTCTAAGAGAACTAGTTCTTCCCTAGGATTTAATACTATACTTACGCTGGTGAGCCCACGAGAAGCGGCATCAGGGCTTCCAGAAACACGAAGCGTAAACCTTGTTGTGTATCTGTCTGCACTAGGTGAGATCAAATTGATGATTTTACTCGGGTCTTGGATGCACATTTCGTAGACAAAATACATTGATCTCCCGTGATTCCAGAGTTCTAGATAATGAAGCCTGTTGCCCTATTTGGTAAAGGGTCCGAATATTAAAAGCTCCTACATGTAATTTAGTACGGTGATCCAAGAGACCAGGAATAATGTTTCGAGAGCTCACACCGTTTGCTTCAGTGGCGTGAGGTGATAAACGATCGAAAGAATGGTTAGTCGAGGAGATAAGAGAGTTAATAAGAGGTGTAGAAAGGATTCGATTGTGACCAATGCGGTCTCGCGTGCTGTTACGAGTATGAGGGTGGATGTCACTTCCCGACTGCGCATACCGTGGGTGTTTCTCGAAGAACCTTAAAAGTAAGGTAGGTTAGCGTTGGTCTTGACGACCTGGGAGCGTGACTGCAGAATCCAAGGGACAACTGTTTGAGGTCGGCCATGCACGACTTTTTCATTAAAGTCTTTTTGAGTAGTAGCTCCGCTCTTAAAAGCTCTTAGTGCTGGAGACGAAAATCCGTAAAGGTAAGGTTTGATATTTTGAGGGTTGACATTCTCTAACCCTTCCTTCTTTGTTAAAAGCCAGCATCGCTGCAGATGCTGGTTGTCCGAGGGAAACACCTTACTGCTATCACATCTCTGCAATCAAGAGTACGACTTTTCCCCTAGACCTTGAGTTGCTGTTTTTAGTGTCGTCGTTCTACAATCAACCTGCCTGGCATGGTAGAACCTTCAGGAACGTGTGATCCAACCAACATAGTTCGGGTAGGTCATCACGATTGGCTAGCCCGGCCACCACATCATCATCACCAACAACAACGTAGAACTTTGCACGTAAGTATAGCAGTTCAAGTTGTCATACCACATTAGCACAGAGATATAATTATCAATTCAAATCCCATAGTAGTAGAGGTAGTAAAAGTATCAGAAGTAATTGGAGAGATTAGGGTTCAAGAAGTATAATTCAGTGAGGTAAATTTAGCAAGAAAAAGATAGAGGTGATGACCACATCAAGGTAGCACCTACGATTGGGGAATGTCTTAACCACCAGATAAGCAATACTAATTAGTTCAGAGCAGTAGTTACAGATGGCAAATCGCTTGGTGAGACTATCTCAACAGCCGTTTAACTCAACAAACATAATTTTGTTGTTGTATAATGAAGTTGGAATAAAAACAAGAACAGTCAAAAAGATGTGACACTAGCTTGTAAAGCCATCGACTACATACGAAGTTCTGCGTTTTAACCGGCCGACCGTAGCTCCTACCTTGACGTGGTTGTCGGGCTTGCCTATCGTGATGACCCAGCCGAGCTATGTTGGCTGCGATATATTTTCCTTTAAGGTTCAACCATGCCAGGCAGGTCGATTGAAGAACGATGAGAGTAAAACCAGATACTCAAGGTCTAGGAGAGAAGTCGTACTGTTGATTGTAGAGAGATGTGATAGCAGTAAGGTGCTTCCCTCGGACAACCAGCATCTGCAGTGATGCTGGCTTTTAACAAGGAGGGAAGGGTGAGACATGTCAACTTCATACTTCACCTTACCTCATGGATTTCTGTCTCCGGCGGTAAGGCCATCTTTAACAAGAACGGAACTAACTATTTAAATACAACCCATAAAAAGGCCGTGCGTGTCCGGCCTCAAACAGTTGTCCCTTGGATTCTGTGGTCACGCTCCCAGGTCGTCAAGACCAACGCTAACCTACTTTACTTTTAAGGTTCTTCGAGAAACACCCACGGTATGGGCAGTCGGGAAGTGACACCCACCCTCATACTCGTAACAGCACGCGAGACCGCATTGGTCACAATCGAATCCTTCCTACACCCCTTGACATCTCTCTTATCTCTACGACTAGCCCATCTAACACACTTTTATAATCACGCACCTCTAATGCAAACGATTCGAGTTCACGAAACTACATGTAGGAGCTTTTAATATTCAAACCTTGTGTCAAACAGGGGCAACAGAGTTCCATGGCTATGACTCTGGAATTCCGCGCAATGGATGTATACTGCGTCTCCGAAACGCGCATACAAGACCCGAGTATGGTCATTCATTTGACCTCACCATGTCAGAATTAAGATCTATCTGGATTTACTCTTCGTGTATCTTGAAGCCAAGATGCTATTTCTCGTTGTCTCGCTAGCGTATGTATGTAGGGCAGAACTAACTCTCTTGATAGTCTTGATAGTTGATAGTCGCTTGTGTACTGTCCGACTGAACGGGACTTTGGGGACTCGGAAAGATATGGACACTTACCGTTACCTTTTCGTTGTCTCCTCCTTCGCTCCCACTGACTGCAGTTCAGACGAGGTGAAAGATGATTTCTACAGAAAGCTTTCGGACCTCCAAAAAGCTAGACGCTCTGATATAGTAATAATGGCTGGTGACTTTAATGCTCAAGTAGGTAGACTGAGTGAGCAGGAAAGACACCTGGGTGGATGTAATGGTGTCGCGGCTCAGAGAACAGATAATCGCGACCTTCTGCTGCAGCTGTGCTCCAATAACCGCCTATTTCTGGCAAGCAAAAACTTTAAGCATCTGGAAATTTATCTCTTGACCTGGCGCCACACAAAGTCGTCTCAACGTTGGACCCAACTAGATCACATTGCCATCAACCACCGATGGAGGGTTTCGATAGGGGACCGTCACTCGTTATGAAGCTCATGTCTGGATTCAGATCATGCTCTAGTGCGAGCGCGTATTAGTTGGTAACTTACTGTACGTAGGAAAAATACCACATGGAAACCTCCTAAGGTTCTGCCTTAATGATATCATAGCTAAGAATAAGTTTCAAGAGCACCCTGGAAAACATTTAGCGGCCATGCTAGTGATTTCCGACACGAAATGACTAGGAATGATATCCAAAAAGCTGTGGTAACAGCAGTGATATCTGATAGTAAGGTAAACGATAAGGCTAGGAAGAAGCCGTGGATCTCAGTAGCAGCCATCGGACTGAAAAATTCTCGGGAACTTGTCCCGCCTGGCTCTGAACGTGACTAAGCGCGGAGTCAGCTTAAGCGCAAGCTGATAAAATGTCTACGATATGATTGCGAACACTGGTGGCTAGCAAAAGCGAGACAGATGGAAAAGGCAGCGATGACAGGTAACAATAGATAGTTTTACTGACCTGAATGTCTAGCTTCTAACAATTGTCTAGTGTTCTTTGTCCTGCCTCTATCCAGTATTCCTAGATTGTTCCAATCGAATGTATGTCCATAATTGTCCGAATGTATTGATATAAGCGGCGAATTGACGTGGCGTTTGACTACTAATTGGTGTTCAGGTAAACGAAGCTGAAGAGGCCGTTCACTCTATCCTATGTAGTGTTTTTCACAGTCTGTGCAATTTATTTCGTAGATGGTATTTGGTTTTTCTTCCCTTGTCATTTTTCCTTTCCTTTAGTTTACATAGGATTGATTGAAGTGATTCTGTTGGTTCGTGTGCCACACCTATTCCAAATGGTTTCAGTAGTCGTGCTGTATGTTCCGATATGTCTTTTGTGTATGGTAGGGTGATCCGTTTACTTTAATACCAACATTTATATAATATCCCGAAGTCCTTCTACAATTATTTTTAAATTTAGGGAAACAATATATTATGGCTAATATCTCCAGATTTAAATTAGTGGTTCTACTCAATTTATTATATTGCTTTGCGTGAAGATGAGTCTCTAGTCCAATAACTAAAATGTAGTACTTTTAATGATATGTTCCGTTCATGATTTGTCAAACATAGTTTGACCTTGAGATGGCATGTAAGTACATTGTAAGTGTATGGTCGCCCAGACAATCAGTTATTCAGTTTCAATCTGTGTTAAAAAGATTTGACTTTCAGCAATTTCTAATAAAATACTTTTGAGCAAAAACGTTTAGCTTTACCAGTTCCCTTCCTTTTTATAAACATTAAGATGAACTTTCTTTAAAACGAAGTTATTTGACTAATCTGACAAGCACTACGTCTTGAAGAAGGTATATAATTTGACTGAAAATAAATGAGAAGCTGTCAATTACTTTCCACTCTGTGAGCCTCTGATATGTGAAGTGCACCGTATTGTTTCATGGTTTTTACTTCGATAGTGGTTTAACGATGAATAGTCTAGTGGTCTCATCCTAATGAGCATCAATTTACTTCTCATTTATATTTTCCCATTGTTGATGTGTTAAGGGCTGGGACAGATCAATCTCTACATTAGCACACTTGTATTGTGAAGGGATTGCCTTAATAATAACATTTATATACAATATTTTGCTAAAGTTGGCCAGTGACCGTCAGCAGAATCGAGGCCTCACCTTTCAAAATAACAGACTGGAGATAAGTTGGCTGTTTGTGAAAATTTGTAAATTTAGTAATATGAAATGAAATTTTTAGAGCTGGTCTAATGAATAAACAATAAAAATCAAATTCGAGTGGAAAAACTGATGTGATTTACGCATCATTTAATGCTTAACCAAATTAGTCTGTCTCACACTAGAATAAGAAAATATGTTTTAAGTAATGCAGAAGTTGTAAGTTACGCCACTACTAGTTCAGTGTTTTAATTTTTCTTAGTCAGTTATACTAGTCTAAACTTTAATGTATTATGTATAATCTACTCAATATTCGAATCAGAATTCGGAAAGTACTACAGTTATTTAAGTAAAACTCAGTTTTCAAATTAGTTGACATTGGTTTAGTGAATATTTTGTTAATGCGAAAGCTTTTGACGAACTACTTGTGAGTAGCTAAATTTACCTATCAAATTAACGCCAAACGAATTGTTGTTGGTTGATCAATTTTAAATTTATAGGAATTTACCTCTTTAAAATCAGTCGGTTTTTTAGACAAAAATAACATGTTCTTTTTACCAACTGAGCAAATTATCCGGCTATTTAAAATAACATGTAATGGATAATGATTGTTGACGAATGTGACAACATAAATGCAAGTCGATAAAGCTGGTGAAAGTACACTATGAAATTCATAAGTATTGCATAAACTTTTGGTTTATTCTTAGTCCGTTGGAAGTTTGGGTTGAAATGAACCTATTAATATCACTACATATGTTATGTCATATCTGAATATCATTACATTTCGGTATTTTGATTTACGTTAACTTCTATACTTTGCACTTATATTGATATCTCAATTATTAGAACATTTTAATTTTTTTCTGTGCTACATGACTCAGTATAAATCACTTCTTCAATGAATAAATACATATCATGAATCAATCATTTGTAAACTACCATTAGAAACCTGAAAGCAGTTTTATCCTAGTATGGGACTTTTCAACAATGTGCATCCACGACGCCGGCTGGCAGGAATCAAACCCAGGAATTTCGGTCTCGCGCGCAAGCGCTTAACCCTTAGACCACTGAGCCGGCATCTAACAGTGTTAATGGCTAACTGTGATCAATATGAGGTATTGGTTCCGATTGCTGCGAGCGGGGTTTGTGTATGCGGACTGCTGATGAGTTCCGTACTAAGACGAGAGTGCCGTCCAGTTTTTCCTAGTTTCTTCTAATGGTTGTTTAAGAATGATCGATTCATGATTTCAAAATGATCTTTTGTGGTATCTAATCATATTCATTTTGCAGTATAATTTCACATACGTGCTATTTTATTATATGGTAAAATACGTTTTGGTCAGTCAGTTGCAACGTAGAACTTCGTACGTATGTACATAAGTTCATGTCGCCATACCACATTATTAGCACAGAAACGCAAATGTCAAATCAAATCCCATAGTGATAAAGATAGTAGAGGTAATAATGTTAATAAAGAAGACTAGGGTTTGAAGATATTATTCAAAAAATATAATTCAGTGAGATAAGGTTAGAAAGACAAAAGTAGAGGTGCTGGCTAATCCGTTTTGGTGGGTAAACGAATTATTTTGTAATAACTGATCAACTTGTTGGTATACATTGATAATCCTGGTCTCTAGCTCTTCATTTAGAGTATTCCTTTATGTATACTATTTCATTTCTTTTTTTCTAACCATATTTTTAACGTTTGATATTTCTCATTATCATTGATACTAGAAGAAAGGTTAGCAAGCTTTGATGATTACAGGAAGAAATCATTTAGTTTCTTGAAGTTGCAACTGGATTCTCCCGAGTCTGAACTTTAAAATGCTGATAGTTGTACGAATATTAAGAAACATGCTGGCTTATTTATATCAGCTGGGAGTAGAAATTGTCGGATTACATAAAATCCCACTGTGGCATCCGCCTGCCTTTTTCAAAATCTGGAAAACTTGTTGACGAGAGTCTCGTCAACGAACCTTCTCATCCAGGACACAAAAATCTATAAGTAAACCTATTTCCTTATTTATGTAATCTCTTCCAACCAAGACTCCAAATGATCTAATGCGATTCGTTATCATTGAACACTTACTTCCTGAAGGCCAAGAATCTGTGACTGTTGATATAATGCGTAACTATGATTTTACTCGAGGTATAGGATTCGGAAACTTTAAGGAGCTGAGCGATCTAGTTTCGTATACGCAACGAGGACAGTTAGATCAAACCAGAAATGGTTATCAAACGATCGAGAGGTACTGGGAAATAAAGTAAAGCGGTTTGGATATTTTAAAGCCAAACTTGACTTTTTGTCTACAATAAAAAGAGAACCTGTAGATCAAGCTGCTGTAATTCGAGATACCAACTGGTCCCTTTTGAATCTGATTACTCGTCAGATTTCGAATACCTTATGGGGAGTCTGGTTTTTATTGAACGTAGCTTGAAGATATCCAATATTTTGAACTGACCTGGACGACCAGCCACATAAGAGTGTCTTATGAAAGCTGTGAAGTGATCAAAGCTTCGAAAGATTTTTTTATGATGGATGATATGCATGCCAATCAATATGCTTGAATGCTATAACGAGTTCAGCTTGCTGGGTAAACAGAACGAAAGCAATGACTCAGTGACACGATTGGCTATTGTAATCTGTTTGTCTCAGCCTTGGCTAACTAGATCAAGAAGTTTTCATAAAGCGTAGAGAGTATTTTACAAGCACCCAGAAAATGCGAGCTGTCTAAGCACACAAATCAAGCTTATTTATACAATGATAAAACGCCCTTGGGAGAACCACAAAGTAGCGTACTAAATTAATCCATCAACCAATGACAGTCAAGGATTTCCGAGTGGGAAACGTACAATGTAGGTTAACCAAGCGTCTCTTGGCGCAGAAACATAAACATTGAAAATTTAAAAAATAAATTAAAAATTAAGACCTTTTACAAGTGAGTTCTGGGGATCTAACGTCCCCAACAGATGGTGAATATTCTACCTCAACATCACCGTTGATAATTAAACACAAAACAGATCTCAGCGATTCTTGACATATAAGACATATATAAGTCCTGCTGCTGCTAGCAGTTGAATTTACCAAACTACTGATCCACCAGTCACTGCATTTTCATCTGGATGTCGTGTTCTTACTCAAATTTATTCGTTACAATGTGCCATTGCTTGCCTTAGTAAATACAATTTACCAGATTGTGATGTGTTACCAGTCGCTGATGAATCTGGTCTTAGCGCCCACCATCATGCTATCTTACACTGCCCTGCTATAGGAGAAATAATCTCTCAGTTGACTGATGACGGTATTCGATGTGGTGCTGTACGCCTAACGTGTAGTCACAAAATGTATTCAACTCTTTGCAAGTTCAACTCAAAGCAACATTTAACGCAAACAAATCTGTATTATGGCAGAATGACATGAAATACTATGCAGACATTTTCTATCGTATTATTATACTGTAAGCTGTTTTACTTTCATAAGCTTCTCATTAAAGTTTCTGCAAAACTAATATAAACATAGTAGCAGTTAATTGATGAGATTTATATGGCAGTTACATATTTTGTTTTCCTTCCGGAAGTATCTGTTTATTTCCTCTGCGTATCGTAATTGTGTGAAACACTAAGTTTTTTTCTCCCTCTCTCCATATATATATATATATATATATATATATATATATATAGTACTTCAATTTCCTTTTGCGTTCATCTACTCTCAAAACATGTTCTCAACATAAGGATGTACTTATAAGCAGAGATAATTTAAAAATGTACTTCTTAGGGTTTTTAGTTTTAAATATGAATTGTAAAAAGTTATATATATATATATATATATATACTTTATGCAAAAATTTGTGAATGAAAAGTAATGTATTCTCGCAGACAGAGGGTGAAATGATTCAAATTGAGAACTGTAATTCCTAAAGTAGCGTTTAGTGCTCTATCTTTCAAGGTTTACGTTGTTTAATCTAGACACTTTTTAATTGTCATGGAAAAACTATTTTTACTGGGAATTTTGTTGTTGTTTACATAATTTTAATTATACAATTTTCATTTCGTAAGGGATCTTTCGGTAGTTCTCTGTAAAACATGGAATGCTTCCTAAGATGGTCATTCATCTACTATCCTAATAGTTTGCGCTGTGTGTACTAATATGTTGAGCCTACATGGCTCGTCCTAGCTTATGGACAAACCAGTTAACTCCGGTTACTATTCCCACGTCTTTCGACCTCGTCTATTATTTGCTCACAACCTTGGTTGCTTTTCTTTGAGTGTGCGTGCTGCCCACTTCGCTTATCACATGTGTAGCCTATTTGCCTGACTATAGATACTTAGTCATGCTTCATAACATTGAGTTGGCTCACTAGCCTTCTCTACTTTACTTTTACGCTTTGTATCCTCATGACTGTCTGTGTGAACGTTTGTATGAAATACACTCGTCCAAGTGAATTCGGGAAATCGAAAGAGAGATTTATTTCAACTCATACTCTATCATTCGTCCAAATCGGAGACAGATCACGGGCTATGGAAGATGTGAGCCTTACTTCGAATTTAATGCAGCCACTAAAAGTTCAATAAACTAAATTTTATCATCATCATTGTGTGTATTAACTTCTTTAAAAGATTTAAGTAGTAAGATTATAGAATGAGTAGCATGATTTATCGACCATTTTTTGTTTCTTTTTTGAGACTTACAATGCTCTTTGAAAAGCCTCTATAAGCGTAAAACAGATTTTTACACATTCTATTTTAAGTGTAATATATTGGAAAATAAAATAAAATACATTGTTAGAAAACTTTGTTTATTTTAATAACCCAGCTGATTCCTTGTTTGATTGATTTACACAAAAAATTCATTGTTTACATGAAAGAGATGGTGCCATACATAGTAGTTTTTGTCATCCAGAATATGTGACTTAAGAAAGAATTCCTTAATCAATACCATATTCAAGTAGTAAGTATAAAGTTCTAAAGATACTGTAAACAAAATAAGCAAAATTATTACACTCTTGTTATTACTGTGGATAATACAATAATGAGAATAATTAATAGCACTCCACTACCGATTGCGATTAATATGATCATTTTCTATAATAAAAGTAGAGAAACACAAACGTATGATGATGATGATGATGATTAAATTCATAAATTTAGAAATTCAGAAGATTTAATTATGTATATTATTATTACTGTTATTATTAGTAGTAAATGAAAACTCCAACTACTGAATAACAACTTGCATATATGGTATATAAATATTGGAAGTTATGTTGATAATTATTAACTAGTTAAAAATCCAGATATATCGGACGCATGTGATACCGTTAAGTGTCTCTGGGCTAAACGTTATGAAGGAAGTGATAAACAATGCTCAGTCTACACTATTTACCGATGTTTTTTTTTTTAGCTTGCGTGTATTTCTGAAGCTCAAGTGTATGAGTATCACTGGATTTTGTATACCCATTCAATTTGGTAGTTGCGAAATACTAGTTATTATTAATCTTATCACTTATGTAACAAGTTGTGTTAACTTATAGAAAACTTGTGTATCTGTATTTTAATTGGACTTCTGTAAAATGTAACAATTGATCATACTATTAATGACTGTTGTAAACAGCTCCTCAACAAGCACAAGCATGTGAATAGAATAAAATAATGAAATTTATTTAATTAAGAATTTTCAGTATAAAGTTGATTTATGTATGTTCGTCACATTTCTTCCTAATAGTCGACGATTCAGATTCTATAATATACTTTTTCTTCAAGAGGTGATATGTATAACAGCTCTTAATTTTTTTATGTTTGTTCATTCTTCCATCACTACCACTAATTCTTTCTAAACTGGACAACTTTCAACTGTATTCTGTTTTTAAGCATGGAAACGTTTTTCAGAATTCAATGTATACACAAATCGAAATCATCATAATTGAACATCTAAAAAATATACGGGCTGTGTCCAGGTTCAAATTATCAAATTTTCCATTGCTTTCAGTAATCAAGTGTTTATATATATATATATATATATATATATATATATATATATATATATATATATATATATATATATATATATATATATAAATACGGGACACCACTCGGTCAGTTCAACACCATTTTCTACAACTGACCTGAAGGTCTCAAGCCTTCGCGTAATGCAACAGAGTAGTGCTTTTTACAATTCATAACAAGACTTTTAATAACATAGAAATGACCGTTTTTTCTATAAATGACCAACAACTATCGAGGAGTGATCGATAAGTTCAAAACAATATCAGAATTTTCAAAGATATGTTAATAAAGTTTATCTGATAAGATCGATTCATTTTTATGGCATTACAATTTTTATGCATGTTTTTAATTCAAAAACACTTCAGAAAATCATTGTTAAAATTATACTTTAAACACTCCAAATAACACAGTTAATCATTTAATTGCAAGACTTCATATAGAACAAGAGTAGAATTTGATAAAGTTTTCAATAAAGTCGGTCAGTCTAGCTCGTTAACTTAATCTGAAATAGCTTATCAGTCAGGATTATTTTCATCAATTATGTCATATAGACTGGATTATAAAGAAAATATTAAATTTCATTGAAACAATAGCCCATTTTTTAATTATTGATGTCAACTAGTGAAATAATTTTGTATTCATTCCTCTGATGACATGATACTCGAACGGAAAAAAGTGATGAGTTAAATCAATATTTATGGCGATATAATTATTAGTGAAAAATCAAACCATTGCACACTTTTAATATAAGTCTTCATCTAGTTATGAATTATGCAGAGATTTTAGTGCTTTATACATCAATTAAGTATATTTTTGAAACACAATTAAAATTTAGCATACAAGTTGAATAAATTATGTTAAACAACTATTTTCCATGTTTAATTAGCTAAAAAATTTGAACATAGAACCCTGAAAAGAAATTTCCCTGGCTATCGACCCATTTTGTATTGACAAATTAGACGAGCATATTCAAGTCAACAAGTATGACTGGAATACGAATATTCCGGTAGAGATTAAAATTCTGTAGTGTTGTATGAATAATTATTCTTTTTAGAATAGTAGAACTGTGAAGGTTGAAATTTGTCTTAATTGATTTATACCAGTATTTCGAATAAACCGTCCATTACGCTTGTCTCTATAGTACAGAATGTCTGATGATGTACAACCATATATTGTGAAGTAACGTCCACCTCAAACAGATCTTTATTCTATGGGAGAAATCTTGAGACTAGGATTCATGGAAGTTAATATTCAGTAGACAGTTGTACTTGTAATCTTAAGAGAACTGATCCCTCATGTGAGATACAAGCATGAGATCAATGATAACATCTTGATATTTTAAGATCCGAGCTGACGCGAGCTTGAATAGTTCAGAGCATCAGTCCGATTAAAACTGGCATGGATTCTACGTTTAGCGTTTCCTGATAGACTCTCTCTAACCATCGAAATAGAGCATGGGTGTACAGTGTTTTAAACTAAGTAGTTCCAATATTTAAATAGTTCCACAAAAGCTGTAATGAACATATAAATTAATTGTTATTGTTTAATACTATTCAGAAGTGAATTATCGCCTAATTCAACTTATATTGAAAATGTGCTTATTGAAACAATCTCCAATTATTTTATGGTTAAAATGAACTGAAATAATTTTTGAAGTTGTATTCATGACAAGATCCATAACGACTTAGCGAAAATTGACAGTTCATATTTACTTTTGTCACTAAAACAATATTTATCTTTTTCAATAACACAAAATATCAGGCAGAGTTAGAGTTGTTAACGCACAAAAGGAATTGATTCTGGTAAATACAAATAGGTAATGGGGATTTCTTTTCTTAAAAAATTATTGCTTAGATTATTATGTTTGCTTTGTTTATTAACATGAAATCTTGAGGTATAAAATTAGTAGACACCAACAATTAAAATACCACTGCACATTTTCTTTGCAACAGTGGTGAGTAACTTGTTTGAAAATCATACATATTTCATGTAAATTTCATTGTATTAAAGTTTTGTACTCATTGAAATATAATTTTGTCCATGTTTAATAGTTATTAAAGAAGTTGATTTCACATAGTCTGTATGCAATCAAATCTATAGACTTTAAATTTCATGATAATATGTTTCATTGTGTCTGAAGTCGAAAGTTTGTATTTTATTTAACTTTAATCAAACTAGTAACCGCCATCACACAAAATCATCTGTGACATTCAATCGGTTTTATGAATCAAATGAACTCTTTCCAATATAATGAGATATAACGTAGCGATTGTTCAATATTATAAACTATAATTTGTTTATAATATTTCAGATATGTGGTCTGCAGTTTTTATTATGATAGAATGAACTATTCTGTTTAGTTAATCACACAGCAAACAGTTAAGTATAACTTAAAGGGTGAAAATTATTGGATGATTTTATATGACAGGATAAAGTGAATAACTGTTATCAAATAAAACAAACACTGATGAGTAAAAATGTAGACAAAAAACTCATTACTGAATATAAAACAGGAGTAGAGATGTCGAATGCACGTTAAGTATTGTTCACTACTGTATTGTAGAAAAACAAACATCCTTTAGTTCACATTCAGCATCCTATAGGAAGGCTTCAGGTTCCACGGACAGCACTCACTCTTCATACCATTAGGTCGGGTCTAATGGTTTGAATATCTAGCACTACTCGATTCATGGTATTACGTAACCATTTTTCAACTTTTTTAATGGGTAACCGCTTAACTTTCATGTATGGGTTCTTCCTACAGTTTCAGGAGCTACCTTTAAGTTTGATTACAGGTGGGGTTGTGGATAGATACCACTGAAAATGTGCACACTCGAACGAAACAGCTATTCAAAGCTCCCCAGTATTTAACAGTTGCTTAAGGTCAGTTAATGATGTAAACTACACCATTCAACGATTCCCGCAAACCCCTTATACCATGTATACTCTTCTGCCGTTGATACCAAATCATTTGTAAAAACAATGATGTTTTCATCCATTTTAACAGTCGCAACGAAACCTTATGGACGTTAGGTCAAATCAATATCAAATAAATGAATTGTAACAAAATGAGTATTTTTTTGTACAAATGAAAGTATACACTGAACCAAGTTAGATACATTTTTTTCTCATCATCAATTATCGAAAATTTACAAAACTAAACATCTAAGAGAAATCGAATCAATTAGAAAAGTAGATTCAACCACAACATGATACCATACTATCATGACATAATTATTGAGTTTCAACCATACATGGTTTTCGACATTGAATGAACAAAAAACTTAATAATTACAATATTGGCGCACATGTTTACAGGTTATATATATATATATATATATATATATATATATATATATATATATATATATATATATATATATATATATAAACATTCACCAAACCAAAAAAATCCGTCTGCTCAGTGAATTAATTAACAAGAATCGATTTGTTCATATTCGCGTAATCGTATTGTTAGGATTTAGAGGATACTAATAAAAATGAAATCAATTTCTGTAGGTTTGTTTACATACAATTCATAATTAAGCACTGCTACTTTAAAACAAAATCAATAGATTAACAACAGTTTGTTCTGTTAGACTAATGCCATTGCTTTAGAGATTAAAATAATCGATTTTAATCTTTTTACTTTTTAAGAAAAGAAATATCCCTAATCTGTAGTTTGTTATGAAAAAGGATTGAAATTGTGTTATGTAATTCAGGCCTCAATGACATTATACAACATTAAAGAGATCAATTAATACTAACTGATTAAAATCTGTATTCATTATTAATTTAGAATAAAAAATGTGTGCAATAGGCCAAATTAAATAATAAAAAATAGTTGTATTTGAAAAAAAAAGACAAATGAATTACATATATAATTGTTGAGTTTTTTTTATTATATTAATTTTGAGATATTACAACGCAAAAAGAAAATTGAACTTTTTTGTAGGATATGTAATGTGAATATAGATTAAAAAAAGAAAAAAAAGCGATAAAATTATTCAAAATTACATGTGTAAAAAGTAAAAACACTTTAATTTAGAAAATACAAATTATACAAGTATAATTGAGCAAATTCGAAAAAAAATTTTACAATTATCAAGATATTAATAATGAAATAAATAAAAATCTATAAGGATTGAGAATTCACAGTTGACAAGATATTGTTTGAAGGAATCGATAGTGTTTTATTATTTTTTAGGTACAACTGTGGCAATAACAATTATTATTATGATTACTACAATAGCACAACAAACTCCAATGATGATGAATTTTTTCTGTTTTGATTATACACACCAGGCCATCCCCAACAGTTGGTAAGAAATTAGTGTGAAATGAATACACATTTAACAAAATATGCATACAAATACACGATTGGCAAGATGGTGATCACAAAAGTGAGACGTATAAAAGAAATAAACGGATAGAAAAAAAAGGAAATATCGTTAGAATTATTGAATAAAGCATTTTATTTAACAAACAAAACAAGAAAATTTCGAATTACTTTTTTATATTGTAACAAACTGATATTATCCGGAAGAGAAAAAAACACTGAATCACATAGAAAACTGAATAACCAGGTCACAAGTTTTCGACTATCATATACACAATGAACACTATGGATTTAGATTATCGAATAGGGAAGAATTCAACGATCCATAAATATTTTTATAAAGTCAGTTCTACTCATCACATTGTTTGTTATCAATAAAAATGAGTAAGCGTCTTACTCAAATGATACACTCAATATATTGCAGTTCCATACTATACTATATCTTTGCAAAATCCAATATTTATTGGTTGTAAATAATTAATACAGTCATTGTAATATGAGATTATTTTAACAAAAAACATACAAACTTACTGTTAGAGTATTATTGATATCACACGGTGATATCAAACTAGATTGTAGTGATACAATTGAGACAAGTGAAACAACTTGATGACACATAAACGATGAAATATTAGTCAGATGAAATTATTTCACCGTTGACATTTTTACCGCTTACGCATAAGTGAACTTAGATTATTGAATATTTCCAAGTTAACTTACAATTTAAACGGTAGTACAGAAATTCAGTCATAGCGGATGCTGTTGTTTTACATTTAAGAACAATTTTGACTAACAATTATAGGATAATATATATGGACATAGAGAAGAGACAGCTTTTGCTGAAATATATATCTAAATGATTTATGATTAGGTGATCAGTTGATTAAGCATTTTTGATTATTTTAGATATTTAAATATTATAAAAATGTTAGAATGTCAAATTCAGTAGTAGCTCAATTATTTGTAGGTTATATTTGTCATAGATTGATCATAGTTTGGGAACGATTAGAAATCAGGGAGCACTGAACAAATGTTTTTGCCCTAGTATGACAACCTCGAGCAATGAGTAAACACAATGCAATCAATATTCCAATCCAAGACCATGAGATGCATAATAATTGAGTCTTAAATCAAACTCATGTTGGTGTCATGGGTACACACTGCGGGAGTATCATATCCCACACTGAGATGAAATAGCTGACCAGTGCTGTGTCAACTGAGATCTATGTGTAACGAATATAATCTGCAAATAATCTATTCATTAAATAGAGTAAAAACCACACAATAATTCAAGTAAAACATATAGTAGGTCAAAGATGATATGAAGTTGGACGAAAACATATGAAAGTATTAAAGTTCATGGCTCATATCATTAATCTTTTCCTGACGTCTGTCATGCATGCATCAATTATTTTCCCTTTAAACTGATCAATCACGCAACAAGCATTGAATATCTTGAGTAAAGGTGAAATCAATTGCTCACAGACATACTTATTCAATCTTGTTCGACGAAAAACTGGTTAACAATAACAAAAGTACACTGACATAAAACATATAGAACAGGCAAAAAGTATATTTTACAATATTAAATTATTCATCATAGAGTTATGGATTTTGATTGAAATCATGAATCGATTATTGCTAGATAAGCCATGACCAGTGAAGTTCAACTGTATCGAGTCTAGACAGTAACTAATTAAGACAACTGGATGAGGTTGAGCAAAATTATACATTATTACATTAATACCATTGGATGCCGACTCAGTGGTATAGAGGTTAAGCGCTCGCGCGCGAGAACGAAATTCCTGGGATTGATTTCAGTGAGCTGACGTCCAAGTTGCTAATAGTGGTCGAACAACAATCGATTCCTTATTCTAATCAAAAATATTAAATTAATCTGTTATTTAAGTAATTAATGTTTATAATGATTCAGAAATTCTATCATAATTTAAAAATCAGTTCTGTAAGTAAATTACTTCGTTAGATTCACTAAGTTATTCCTTTATCTATTCGAACAAAATCAACTGTAATGTAATGCATGACTTTTATTTAAATGTTAAACAGTTAACTTCTTGAAGGTGAATAATGATCATGATAAAATGGTGAAATAAAGTATTGAATAGCGCAACACTGATATATATATATATATATCTTTTATTCAAATACAATTTCTGCTGTTAAAACACTTCTATGATAATAATAATAATAATAATAATAATAATAATAATAATAATAATAATAATAAT
This sequence comes from Schistosoma turkestanicum, assembly GCA_944470395.2. NCBI lineage: Eukaryota > Metazoa > Platyhelminthes > Trematoda > Strigeidida > Schistosomatidae > Schistosoma > Schistosoma turkestanicum. The sequence continues at coordinate 8,864,807 of OX103974.1, read as the reverse complement.
AATAATATGGTAAACAAGCATGGAAACATGCAAATAATCGATAGAAACAACAATAAGAATGATAAAATCTAAAGACAAATATTGACATTTTTTGTAATTACATAATTATATTATATCAGAATACAAAATGGACAGGACAAAGTGTGTAACGAAACCGGATACATGAATAAAAAAAAAACACCCTATATTTCATACAGATATATGCATATATATGAAAATGTAAACATTTTATTGTTTTCTAACAATAAACAATTAAATGAACACTTGTATACACAAACAGTAAGCCGAAAACATTGAACACGATAACATTGTATAATTAAAAGATCCGTAAAGAATTATAACAACAATAATAAGAATAATAATAATAACAACAATGACGACAGAAAATCGATAATAAATGTTGAATTATCATTACGAATAACTGAACAAATGATTGATTGATTGTACATTAGAGACAATGAATCTTAACGAGTGAGAAATACGAAATAGAAATATGGTAATTCGAAGAGAAACAATTGAATCTTGCATTACCCTTAAAACAGCTTGAATAAAAAATAGATATGTATCTTTGCACAGAATGTGAAGTACTAGGTTATCGAGCTGTATGCACAATGGAAGATTATATTATTCTAGTAATATATCATCATTTATTTATCTCGATAATCATGTGGCGATAGTCATGTACATGGCTTCAAGTCATGCTGTGAAGGTCATTCACACTATTCGACTGCCTAAATAGAACTAAATGGATGCAAGTTCAAACCTGAGACTTATCCATAGATCCACTAGTTCACCAAAGAAAAACAGTATTTTAGATGAATAATTAAAATAAAAAACGTTATATAAAATATGGGCAATTTAGTGCAAGGTAATGTAAAATTAAATAATTGAATTTAAACCATACACTTTATACAGTGGTCATGATAGTTCAATAGTGTAAGTAGTTTCGCTATTCTCAAAAGGCTGAATATTCAAACCATTAAGCAAATCTATAGCTAATAATGTAAAGGAAGAGTTTAAGAGTAACATGTGAGCAGTTTTTCACTGCTAAAACATGCAAAAAAATAATATAATGCAAATATATGGGTAATACTAATCGGTAAAAAGTTATGATTCACTAACAAAGTTGAGTAGAGCGGCTATAGGGATGTTGTACGAAATTTAAGACGCAGTGACAGATAACTTGGATCTTGTTCAAACATAAGCAGAAACTGTTGTAAGGGACGATTTAAGTAGGAGGTGACAAACTTTTGAGCCTATTCCTCAAAGATTTTGTTTGTTTATTAGTATAATAGCATATTTATTGAGTATTCTGATCTCATTATTTCTGGATTACCCTAGTTCCAAGCCTTTATTTGAGCACTAAATTAATGCTATATCATTTACCATTCAAAAAAGTGGGACCGATTATAATTCATTTTTCACATTATTATTATTGTTTCATGTTAACTGCTACCTTGACGTTGTGGTAACGCTTGCCCATCGTCATAAACAAACCGAGCTATGTTGGCTGCGACATATTTCCTTTTAGGTTTTACCATGCCAGGCTGGTCGATTGTAGAACGATGACACTGAAAACAACAACTCAAGGTCTAGGGGAGAAGTCGTAATGCTGACTGTAGAGGGTTGTGACAGCAGTAAGGTGTTTCCCTCGGACAACCATCATCTGCAACGATGCTGCCTTCTCACAAGAAAGGAAGGAAGGGGTTGGAAAAGGTTGACCCTAAAAATGTCACACCTTATCTTCCTCACGGATATCGTGTCTGGCGGTAAGGACTGCCCAATATGAGCTTTTAAAAAGAACGGAGCTAATACTCTCAAAATCTTTGACCAAAAGGCCGTGTGTGACCGGCCTCAAGCAGTTGTCGATTGGCCTCTTTCGTCACGCTCCCAGGTGTCTCAGACGTGTTGGGGATGTTAGATCCCCAGAACTCGCTTAACAAATGTCTTATCTTGGATTTCACGTTTGTGAGCATGGGCTGATCAGTTGACCTTGAGGTTTAATTTCCCACCAGGGAAATCCATGGCTGTGATTGGCTGCTGTGTATTTTAGTGTGCTATTTTCGTAACCATCCCAAGGACGTTTCTATGATGTATAAATAAACGAGAGTTGTGTGCTTGATTGTACTGTGATTACTGTGTGTTTATAGAATATACTTTCTACGCTTACAAAGCCTTCTGTTTACAGCTTGGGATTCAAGGTAGCCTACCTGGACGCTAGTAATTGTCTCGTTCGCGTTTATCGACTAAGGTGAACTCGTAATAGCGTCAAGCGTATCTAGTGATGAACATAACAGAACGACAAAAATCTACCTTCCACTTCAGGTTCCTTAAGAAACACCCTTACACGGTGTGAGCAGCCGAGAAGTAACAACCACCTTCAGACCCATAACAGCACACAAGATCAAATTGGTCACAATCAAATCCTTCCTACACCACCTAACATCCCCCTTATCTTCACGACTAACTCTTCTCAAAATTCTTCATCATCCCCCAAACTCTGCTGCAAACGATGCGAGTTCCCGAAACGTTATTACTACTCTCCTGAAATGCCATTCTAAACTATATGTTGGAGCATTTAATTTACGGACATTGGGTCAAATGGGGCAACAGTTCAGACGATGTGAAAGATGAGTTTAACAGACAGCTTTTGGGCCTCCTCCAACAAGCTAGATACTCTGATATAGTAATAATGGCCGGTGGCTTCATTGTTCATGTAGGTAGACTAAATGAAAAGGAGAGACACCCGGGTGGATCTTATGGTGTTGTGGCTCAAAAATCAGTTAACAGCAACCGTCTGCTGTAGGTGTGCTCAGACAACCGCCTATTTCTAGCAAATACTAACTTTAAGCACAAGGGAAAACACCTTTTGACATGGCAACCCCCAAAGTCGTCCCAACCCTTGACCCAACTAGATCACATCGCTATGAGCCACCGATGGAGAGGTTCGAAAGAGGACTATCGCTCATTCTGGGGCACATGTCTAGATTCAGATCATGCTCTAGCGCGAACGCGTATCTGTTTGCGACTTACCGGATGTAGGAAAGACACCGCCAGGAAACCTCTTAGGGTTATATACTTAATGATAGCAGAGCTATGAATATATTTCAGGAACAACTAGAAATACAGTTAGGCAATCATCCGGAGGCAGCTTGGAATGACTGACTGTTTCATGTTAATACTATGATTTAATCGACATGCTGTGCAGTCTGGGTACGTATGTAGATAAATAGATGTTTAAATAATGAAAGCTTCAAAATCAAAACATCCAGCTCAGAGAATGAAACTCATTCATAATCATCCATTTAAGCTACAAATTTTCTATATCATCTCATAAATGGATATCTAAATTATGATAAAAATTTTGAAATGGTGGTCATTAGTCTTGAGTACTTCTTCTGAGTCCTAGGTAAGTTAGTGTTGAGCCAATCTCAGAGCATAAAGTAGCAGTTCTCTCGTCATTTTTGTGCATTGGTAACTCAAAGGTCATCACTGGGTACTGGTCAGTGTAAAGATAAATAGAAAAACTACCAATATTCTATTTACTAAAATGTCTAAGATTGATTACATGGGAAAAATTAAATTAGGGAGTTAAAATTTATGGTTTATCATGGGTAGCTTGAAGGTTCTTGATATGATAAAATCAAAGAAATAATTGCATAATTATTTGTCCATATTGGCTACAAAGTATCGTTTACACTATTCATAATCATTAATTTGAACGCCTAACCACTACTACTCCTCTTTAACTTGGCTGTCAATCCTGATCCTAAGGCAAACTTTTAATCACTCGTTTTAAAGATTTTATGTGAAAAATTATTGATTTAGATGAACTGCAGTATCAGTGACTAAAAAATGGATTTTATTTTGTTAAAACTATTTGCACAATCCTATAAAGGCTGTCTATTAAGTTAAGTAGGTATAATACTCACACCGAAATTAATCTTTTTTTCATTATACAGTTATGGAGATTGTTGTTTTACATTGAAATCATGAATCAATTATTGTTCGACCACTATCAGAAACCTGGAAGCACTGGACAGCCGTTTCATTCTAGTATGGGACTCTTCAACAGTGCGCCTCCACGACGCCGGCTCGCAGAAATCAATCCCAGGAATTTCGTTCTCGCACGCGAGCGCTCAACCTCTATACCACTGAGTCGGCATCCAATGGTATTAATGTATAACTTTGATCAATCTAAGGATTTTGCTCAACCTCACCTAATTGTTTTCGATAGTTACTGCCCACACCTGTCGGGATCGCGAGTGCGCACTGCCGAAGAGTCGCAGACTATGACGAAACGTCTGTCCAGTTCTTTCAGGTTTCTAATGGTGGTTTAACAATGATTGGTTAACGATTTTAATGTATTTTAATCTTTCTAAATCCAAACATTTTGGATTCAATCTTTTTCGATTTAATGTCAATTTAGTTTTAGTTCAGAATTATATGATTTCGCTTCCCACGACTATCAATAATTAAATAGTTACTATATAACAAAACAAAACTAATATTATTTTATAAAGCATAGAGATGTATTATAGCTACGTAATAATTAACTGACAGACAATAAAACAGATAATTAACACCTGAAGTATAAAAAAAAAGCTAATTAACTATAATTGATGTTAGGATTTGAAAATAGAATTGCTAAGTTTTGAAAGTTATTTCCTTTAAGGAATCCAGTAGATATGTACTTTAAATAAATTAACTTACAATATTACTTCATAATTTTACTAATTATAAGCTTTCGTTCGACTTCAAAACTCATATGAAATGAGTACAGGCAAAGATTGATAACAAGTGCTTCATTTTAATCTAAAATACTGTAATATACTTTTCGAAAATATAGTGGGACAATTTTTCCTTGGTTGTGTCAAGCTTTCAGTCATTGAGCCTTACATTTGGATCCCCTTAGGCCTCATCCCTAACTATATCGGTTTGAATATACAAGTAGTAGTATTATCACTAGTTATCCAGCTTGCAGAGTATTTGAATGATAAGATTAATAAAATGTATCTGGTGAATGTCGCAATGGAATAAAGAAGTTTTCATCTGTGCTATATGAATTGGTACTTGAACACAAACTGGTATTTTAAGCACAGTTAAATTATACGTAGCAGTAAAATCGAGATCCGTAGTTCATTCTGTCAGTGGTTCGTCAGCAATAGAGATAAGATGCCAACCGCCAAGATATTGATTGATTGGAGACCTTAAAATCAACGACGGGAAAATCGAAGCAACTAAAATAAGTGAATTCAGCTTTTTTGTTTGACTCCAAACAAATCTTCCGATAATATCACTTATCCAATTATTAAAATCTGTCGGATTATCAAAAAAAGGTTAATTACTTTTAAGTTTTATAAAAGAAAATCGATGCACAGATATGAGAGTTGGAGACAAACTTACTTTTCGAGATTTTTTCTTGTATATAACAGCTTTTTTAGTCTCCTGTCGAGCTTCAGCGACATAATCTTGTGTTTGTTTAACATTAATATCGATTCGATCAACAAGTTCGCCCTGCATATTAATTATTGCATAGAAAATAAGTAATAATGATTACATATGTAGAATAGCTATATACATAAATCACAGAGATGAAAATTTAATGTAGTTCTTGACAATTTGTTAAAATAGATTATTTATTGACAGTGAACAACACAAAGTATAAATAATCGCAGTCTTTAAACCGAGAGACCAGTAGTGCATTCCTGAATGTTAACAATCAAGAAAATATAAACACTTACTAATCACAAAATACCGGTTGAATAAGTCACCTTAACTGGATTAAGTAGGTTATTAGATAACGTATCAGGTACTGAACAATAAATACTGGGTCGAAATCACTGTATGATATAATTAGAATAAAGGTACATCTAGATGATGAGTGGTGGATTAGATGAAACCGGTGTCTTGAATTCAACTACTAACCACGATATATAAAGACTAATCAATCACAGTGCTGAATATCAACAACGAGAAAATATAAACTCTTACTAATAAATAAGAGTAGTTTTTGAGGGAATGCTAATGATTTGTAATTTCTTTAATATGTATTCACCATAATTATTAATTCAAAGTTACCAGTAACAACGTTGCTATTCAGTACACTTAATCTCTCGGAACACATTTAATACATTTTCAATAAAACATTAGTATTATCTTAACTGACACCGTTGGAAGGTACAAATACATAGAGACAGCGCTGTTTTAATGAAATTATTTGAGGAGCAGGTTTATAACTCATTAAACTAACAAATCGTGTTTTTTGACCGTTAGTGACGACAATAAGAGATCAGTCCTAAATATGAAATTCTTTAGTACTTTACTCAACGACACATACTGACAGAGATTCATGATTGATAAAACTAAAAATGATATTGAATTAGGAAAATAAAGTTACAATTGGACAGTTATAAATAATACCTAAACTTTAAAAACTGACAGAGTAATTATCTGGTCAATAAAAATTGACGACAGAGTTTGAAAGTGAAATGTTGGTTATTTTATCTTTTACGACTATTGTCAACTTGCTAGTCTTTTTAATTAATTTGTAAGGTTAGTGATAAGTATTGTTCATCACAACTCTGATACTTTTATCTATTAAAGTGATGATTAGGGCACAGAAGGCTTCGGAATCCAATAGATTGAATATTTTATTATACTGATAGCAACCAGAGTAGATCGACTGAAAAACACTATTCATTTATTGGAATCATAGATCTATAAATGTTAGAGCATCATCAGAAACCTAGAAGCAATCGACGGCCCTCTCATCTTAGCATGGGACTCATCAGCAGAGCGCAGCCACGGCACACCCTCACAGGAATCAAACCCAGGACCTTCGGTCTGGCGTATGAACACTTAACCTCTAAACCACTGAGCCGGCATCCAATGGTGTTAATACCAAACATTAATCAATTCACGGTTTTCCGCAACCTCATTCATTGTCTTCGGTGGATAACTGTCCAACAACCGAAATGGTTGAACTCCATTGATCACGTTTTCTTATGGTATTTTAAGATTTGATAGATTAGAGTTTTAGATTACGCTTGCTTAACAACTAGACTCGAAAACAAAAAATTGTAAATTTAGTATGTAATTAACAAACTTGTGTTTCAATCAATGCAGCCATATCGACAAATAAATCATGCAATTCTCGAATACTCTTTTCTAATTTCATGATATCTTCATGACGCGCTTCAATATCGGCTAGATTTTGACGAGCTTGTTGTGTATCTGTTATAATCTAGACGAATTACAAATCATGGAAAAAAGAAAACAAATCCAAACGTTCTGTAAAAATTGATATGCTAAAAATATACATTATAAATCAGTTAGTAAATGCACCCGGGAAAAAAAACAATAATACTCGTGAGGCATTCATTACAACAGTTAAGAAAGATATTACAGTAAATAATCGCAACAACGAAGCTGAATATTGTATTTTGAAACTGTTCAGTGATTAAAGACGAAAACAAAGGTAAATAAGCTGACTGTATCACACTATGTGTTTATCAATAAATCTACCTTTTTGAAACCAGTTATATAGAGTGCATAGTTCCGTGAGTATGTCATCCTATCGTCAAACAATATCCGGTTTGATTAAGTCAGTCAGTTAGAACGTAGAACTTCGTACGTAAGTACATCAGTTCAAGTTGCCATGCAATGGCGACGGTGCATTTATTCTTTGTGTTCTCTCAAATCCTAATCTTCTGGATTCTTCAACACCTCTAGTTTTAACTTTCTAAACTTTTCTCATTTAATCATACTTCTTGAATAATATTTTCTAATCCTAACCTCTCCGATTACTTCTAACACCCTTACTAACTCTTGTACTATTGGATTTGAATTGACAATTACATCTCTGTGCTGATGTAGTATGACGACATGAACTGATGTACTTGTGTACGAAGGTCTACGTTGCAACTGACTGACTGACTGCCATGCCACATCAGCACAGAGACGCAATTGTCAGTTCAAATCCCACAGTTGTAAAGATAGTAGAAGAATTACTGCTAATGTAGAAGATTAGGGTTCGAAGATATTATTCAAAAAATATAACTCAATGAGATAAGTTTAGAAAGACAAAGGTAGAGGTGTAGACGGATTCAGGTAAGAATTTGAAAGAAGCAAAGAGTGGATGCATCTGCGCCATTGCAAACGATTTTGAGCCATGTCGTTCAAAGTGTCTAACTATTGGTGGCATACGTCTCGCGGACCGCAACAAGCTAGCCAACATGACTCAGTCCGCTTGTCAGTGACTTCATCGATTTATGCCATGTTTTGATCTGGTCGCCCCTAACTTTCTTCCAACCTATTCCTACACCACAAAACATAGCCTCGTCGAGGCAGTCGGTGGTTAGGCATTCGTAATACATGTCCCAACCACCTCAACTGATGAAGTTTCACCATCTCATCTATTGATCTGCCATCCTTACCTAGTACTCGTTTCCTAACGACAGCATTGCTTACTCGGTTGTCCCACGATATACGAGCAATGCTTCTAAGACATCTATGATCGAATACTAGTAACCTACGAACATCTACTCTCACTGGCCATGTTTCGCATACATATAGGAGAACGGAGCGAACTACTGCGCAGTACACTCGTCCTTTGGCCAGCAAACGGATATCTCGCCTATGCCATAAATGACGCAAACTAGCAAAAGCCAATAGAGTTTTCTATAACCGTGCTGAGATACAGAAAGCTCGATTGGTTTGATTGAGTAAAGAACAATGAAGGATGATAAGAGCACTATTACTGATGATTCATTTTAATAACACTGAACATATCAGGAGGACTTCCAAGTTATTAATTGTATTCCATTCAATGTCATAAAAATGTGAACAGCTCCACATTATACATAAGTCATCGACATAAACTATACCGGAGAGAATGGAAACAATATTTACACTCTTCTCCCATCTACATTCCTTTTATCTTTGGTATTCCTATGTACTGCTAATATACATCACTTTTCTCTTATGTAACCAATATTATGTAATCTGTCACCTGAATATACATATATCCCGACAGTAACTGATACGTTGATGTGGTTGTCAGGCTTGTCTATCGTGACGAACCAACCAAGCTATATTAGCTGCAACTTATGTTCCAGGCAGGTCTATTAGGGAAACGATGAGACTAAAAGTAGCTAGTCATGGTCTGAGAGCGAAGTCGAAATGCTGACTGTAGAGGGATCTGACAGCAGTAAGGTGTTTCCCTCACACAACCAGCATCTGCAGCGATGCTGCCTTCTCACAAGGGGATGGAAAAGGTCGAACCTAAAAATGTCACACCAGATCTTACCACAAGGATGTCTGTCTAGGGCGGTAAGGCCACTTAAAATAAGAAGAGAGCTAAAAATTTAAATACTATCCATAAAAAGGCCGAGAGTGACCGGCCTCAAGCAGTTGTCCCTTGAGCTCAGCGGTCACGCCCCCACGGGTTTAAGACCGACCAAAACCTACCTTCCTTTTCAGGTTCCTCAAGAAACACACTTCTAAGGTGTGGGCAGCCGGAAATTGACATCCGCCCTCATACGAGTACCAACACACCAGACCGAATTGGTCATAATCAAATCCTTTCTACACTCAGAAACTCATCCCACAGAAATCTTAACTTGACGAAGAGCGAAGACAGCTTAGGCGCAAGCTGATAAGAAGCCTACGCAACGACCACGAACAGTGGTGGGTAGTGAAGCCGAGAGCGATGGAAAAGGCAGCGATGATAGGTATCAGTAGACAATCGTTCCAACTTATCAAGGAAACCGGTTTTAGAGATCTGTTCAACTGATCTCAATTGCTGATCGTCCCTGTCTATAAGAAAGGAAAAAAGTCCTCTTGTGTCAATCAACAAGGTATCAGTTCAACTAATATAATGTGGTCTCCTTTAGAGCTGTCCACTCTCTCAATTTTGTTTAACTTTGTCGTATGTATGCTTTTAAAGTTAAAATTATCCTAGTCTGACTTTTCCGGAGTGGGTGTTCTACCAGGAGACACGCTTGCTGATATAGAGTATGTTGATGACTACCCTAAGCAAATTTGCAAGCATTTTCGTATTGCGATTCTCCCCATCGAAATGCAAAATGTTGTATCAAGATTGTATTGCGTCGGCACCTGATCCAATGATAGTGAGTGAAGTAGTTGAGCGTGTTGACCACTTCACTTATCTGGAGAGTGTATCATCAGTGCTCATGACCTGGTGTGTGATGAGATCTCAGAGCTGATTCAGAAGGCTCGATTGATTTTTGTCAACCTTCGTCACTTATTGCGTAGGCCAGCGTACTGCGCAACAGTTCACTTCGTCCTACTATACGGATGCGAAACACGGCTGGTGAGCGTAGAAGACATTCGTGAGTTATTAGTATTCGATTTTAGATGTCTTTGAGTCGTTGCACGTATATCTTCGGAAAACCGAGTGATCAATGCTATTGTTATGAATCGAGTACTAGGTAAGGATGGCAGATCAATTGATGAATTAGTGAAATTCCATTATTTGAGGTGGTTATGACAGTTGTTACGTATGCCCAACTACTGACTGCCTGTTCGAGCGATGTTTTACAGTGTAGGAATGGGTTGGAAGAATGCAATAGGCTGCCAAACCAAAACATGGAAGAGATCCATGAAGTCACTGACAAGTGGACTGAGTCATGGGGGTAGATGTAGGCTACCTGGTTGGGGTCCGTGAGACGAAATTCAACGATGGTTAAAGGCCTTGAACTAGATGACTTAAAATCGTTTGCAATGGCGCAGGTTCATCCACTCTTTGTATTCTCTCTAATCCTAACCTTTTGATTTCCTAATGATCTCTATGTTTCTCTTTCCCAAGTTATCTCACTGAACTATACATCTCGAATGATATCTTCGATCCCTTATATTCTCCTTTACCGCTTATTCTACTATTATCGCTACCACTATGGGAGTTGAAATGACAGTTGCGTCTGTGTGCTAATGTGGTACGGCAACCTGAACTTCTGTACTTAGATGAGAAGTTCTACGTTGTAACTGAATGACTGATATATAAATAAGAATGTTATAGTAACCAACCTAACAATCGTTATTACAACTTTTACACAAGACAATGTAATAATGATACAATTATAGGCAAATAGTTCGCTTTACACAAGTTATTATTTTAGTCAAACAGGAAGTGTTAACTTTAGAATACAACCCTTATTTTATCCAGCTTTATAGATACAGTTGTGGTTTATGATTAGACAAGAATAAGAAAAGATTTGGATAAGAATTATCGATTAGTTTTCTTTGGTAAAAGTAGGGTCATTTCGATTATCGAGTTGATTAATAAACCCTTAAGAACCGCAGGTTTTTATTTTGTAGAACAGATGGATTTTGGATATTATTAGTGGAATCCTGGAAGCGTGTTTCATCCTATTCGACACTACTCACAGACAGATGTATCAGCATAACACTGTTTATGTTAAAACACTGAGAATTCAATGCAGTAAGCTTCTGCTACATAATATTATTTTATGTACGAATGGATATGAAGATAAATTGTGATATAGGAAGACTGGACAATTTACAATTAGTACACAACCAGAAGAATAACTAGTTGTGGGTGAATGGTGGTTACGATGATTTTCCCAAATAATCTGATACAGAATAAAGTTCAATCCCGTACCTTGGGTAAACATGAAATCTAATCATAGTGAGATAAAAAAAAACTCTTATCCTGAGCAGTCATACATGATGATTGGTCTAACTTAAGAAGTATAGTGGGTATAGCTAAGTAGTAATGCATACCGATTTTAACTACAGTTATTCGGATGAGATTGCTCATATGAAAGTAGATGGTGCGGCATTCGAACTTACAGAATTAGTTTAAACCAAGGGTAAAGTAAAGCAATATATTTACCGATTACATATCGACGTACTAGGCTTTCAATAATGAGTTGTTTCGGGTTAACTGATAGTTACACGTTACGTAAACCGAATTAAATAAAATGGTGTTTAAATGTCACCTATCGGTTGAAAACTATGCTAAGGTTAAATCCCATGTACCTATGAAGGTTTTATGCAGTTCAAACTTGCGACTGACTAAACTATCAAGTCACTGTAATATGAAGTTTTTACTTATCACTGTTTATAAATATAGTACCTTTCCCTACCTAAAAGAGATAACAGAGATAATATAGTCTGCATACCAGTGAAGTGGCAGATTAATATGATTAGGATACTCAATTTATCATTAACTTTTAAGTATTTCATGATAGAAATACGTATATGTGTATGTAATGGAGAAATGTACTTACTCCTTGGGTAAAAATCTGTGCATTTCCAGATTCAAGCATATTTTCCAATTCATCATCCGTAACTGACCGTTGAGCTATTGGAAGACGAAAAAAACAATTACACTTTTAGAACTTGAAGAAAAATTTATAACATAAGGAGACGGTGAAGGAACTTCCTAATGCCATACAATAACAACAGTAAAATCTCAATGTTCACATTTAATTAAAAATCTTGTTGAACAGTACGTAGGTCTGGTGTAAATTGTTATTTAAATATAACATTTGTGTATTGAAATAGTGATCCTTGAATATTAATTATTTAGCTTTGAAATTTTGTCATTCTAAGACACTTTTACATAATTGAGTTATGGTGTAGCTAAACAAATTAAAGCTTGTTTTAGTAGCAATATATGTGGGATCATACAGCATAGTATAATGATTATACTGAAGAATTTAATTATTCATAAGTATCTACTAATGTATTGATGCACACTTTTCAACTAATTTTATATAAAATATAGATTTTCAAACAACTTTGATTCTTGATATTTTTCAAGACTGAAATGAAAATTGCAAACAAATACTATTCAAGTTTTGATTAGCTTTTACTAACAGATGTTGAAATGATTTGCTTTTTATTAGAATGAACACAGTATAATCGATTGACAACGTTGAAAACATTACGATTTGAATAATTGACAACAATGGGACATAGTATATATACCAAAATCAAAAGTAGAAGATTAGCATTTCTATTTCCATAGACTGTCAAAATCATGATACATTTTATCAAGATATCTGCAAGTAGCATTACGGGTAATAATTTTATCCTTGCTTTAAGTTAGTTTTTGGAGAGTTCCAGAGTCATATTCACATATCGCACACATCAAATCGTTAAAGTATTCACTACAATAACAAAATACAGATTAGAACTTATCAACTTCATGCATGTTAATTTTGAAGAAATTAGACGTTGAACTCAGTTCTGATTGTTCTCACAATTTCCACATCAGTTGTTTGTTAACCAATTTTTATGCTAATAATACACTCTAGATTATTAAGTGGTACCGTTAACTCTTTCCATTCATTGTTTTTATATTATGTAATAAGTTAAGATTTATAGCTAGGGGGGAAGGATAGTTTGAAGCTGATCGACTATTAGACAAAAAGTAGTATTTATGCGTCTATGTACATAGAATGGTTACTAATCACATCCGTTGTGTATACAGTAATAAGACACTATTCCTATTTGTGTAAGTCTCAGTAGGTTGAAGATAATGCTTAATGGCTTATAGCTGACGCTCATAGGAATTACACTGAAATCATGAATCAGTCAATATCAAGATACCATTGGAAACGTGGAAACACTGAACAACCCTTTCTTCCTGGCATGAAACTCATCAAAAGTGCATAGCCACGAGCCACCCTCGCGAAAGTCGAACCCAGGATCTATGATCCTGCGCGCGAACCCTTAACCTCTAGACCACTGAGCTGCCTTTTAACGGTGTTAAAACCAAATTTTAATAAATTCACGGTCTTGCGCGACCTCATCCACCTCATAGAACCAGACCGAAGGTCCTGGGTTCGACTCCTTCCAGCGGGGGTTGTGGATGCGCATCGTTGATGAGTCCTATACTAGGACGACAGGGCCGTCCAGTGATTCTAGGTTTTTAATGGCGTCCTAACATTGATCGATTTATGATTTTAACGAATCTCAAATATCTCCACAACTCTATGGTGAAAATTTCATACGAATGTTTCTATTTAATCAAACACTGCTTGGAGCAAAAAAGAACGAAAATAAATGAGGGAAATATTGATCGTAAATATTTTTAAAATAAATCATTGTTTGCTTTTCAAAGTTTGACATGGCGTTTAAAATAACAATAATAATATTATGAGAAACAAAACACACATGTATAATTTGAAAAAACACCATGTTGAACAAATCAAGTGTTATTGTGAAAAATCGTAATATATCATTTATATATGAGGAAGAAATAAAAACATCAAAACAAACTAGTCATTACATCGGTAACTATGAAGTATAAGAATAGCCATGAGATTTTTGATCACTGACACCAATCCATGAATTAAAACAACGGAGACATAAGCGAATAGTGTTAGTTTCAAATAGATCTTCACCAGACTTTAGTTAAATACATAACCAATATTTATAAGTATGTATGAAATGATAAACCAATCAAAGTTAGTTAGCGATAACAGTGGATTCAAAAAGTACAAATTAATAGAGTGATGACAGTAAATATGGAGTGAGAGAGACGAAGAGAAGGGATGAAAAAAATAGAAATTATTTACAATCAAAGTTTTCTTTTCTCATTTTGCTTCAGATGATTATCTCACTGTTTTAATCGCAAAAAAGTGGAAAATATCCGATCCGTCTCTATGCGTAGAAGTGTTAGCTCCGATTTTCAAAATGCCTTAGCGCCGGAGACGGAAATCCATGGGTTAAGGTAAGGTGTCACACTCAGGGTCGAACTTTTCCAAAACCCTTCCTTCCTTGTGAGAAGTCAGAATCGCTGCAGATGATGGTTGTCCGAGGGAAACACCTTACTGATGTCACACGCCTCTACAGTCAGCAGTACAGCTTTGCTCTCAGACCTTAAATTGCTGCTTTTAGTTTTAGCGTTCTCCAATCGACCTGTCTGGCATGGCTAGATCTAAAGGAACAGGTGTTCTAGGTAATATACCTCAGTTGGGTCGTCACCACAGACAAGAGCGACCACCATGCCGGGGAAATATCCGTGCATTTTTTTAGAGTTGATCATGACACATTTCAAAGATGCCAACATATTTCAATGAGAGATTATCTTCTTTATACTTCAAACGACGTATCATCAATGATGATTTTGTAACACTGTACCAGCCCAGTATACGTGGAAACTGTTGACATGGAACACATAAAAATGTGCATTTTAAAGCCAATCATGGGTTAAGAATAGCACTGATTCCTGTAAAATAAATTATTTTCGTTGCTATTCTGAATATATATATATATATATATATATATATATATATATATATAAACACAATAGGCTCACCAACTTCTAATTGACGTTTCAACAATGCTTTACAACGTTCTTTATACTCAATTTGTATACGACCATATTGATGCATAGTAGTGGTGATAGTTTGAGACAAAGTGACAAACTGTATAGTATAAAAAAGGTAGAATGTTTTATAACGCAAAGAATAACATGAATAAAATGATCCATAAAGAAATAATAACCATAATAAGAGAATGATATAAGTAAATAAAAAATTTTGTTAATCGTTAAACTTTACAAATTCAGTGAATGGCAACTCTGAGAGTTCGGTAATAAAAGTGACTGAAATACTTATTTACCAGTTGTTAATAGTTAATGAGTTGTCCTGTAAACATCAATTTACATAAAATTCCTAAATAACACCCAATATAAAAAGGTAACTAAATATCACGCCCACGTTAAAACATAAATTAACATTATAGACAACACGTTGGTAATAACAAGGTAGTAATGTAAGTAGCCGACCGAAAAAAAACATACCGTTGTGATAACTAATAATAGCAACACTAGCAATTTATGTTGATAGATAAGGTTGAGATTTGTCTTATAAGTATTTTGCTATTAAATGACTTAACAGATTTTTATAACTCTATATAAACAATCTGTGAGATTATCAGATACGCCTGTCGGATTAAATAAGCTAGAAAAATATGTGCAAGATGTGAACACTTTGTAGTTTACATTAAGAACCGATCTTAGTTAGGAAACTGTTGAAAAACAATAAGCGCTGGGCAGATATACTTGGTTCTAGTATGATATAAATCATAGAACCAAACCATTTTCATAAGACTGCAAACTAATGTTAATCATTTACTGACTAAAAATAGTAAACTCTAGTTTTAGTGACAAGCCATTGACTAATGAGATTCAAATGAATCAAGTACGAAGTATGAAATCACAATCAGCATGGTTGTAAATAATTGTGAATGAAAGTCAGAAATGTAAACAACTGGATATTAACTTGGTAGTTAAAAGGTTAAATTCGACTTCCAGTGCGACAATGGATGCGTACTGCTACAGAGTAGCATACCAGAACCAAACAGTTATCGATTGCCCTTTGATTTTTGATGTCTGTTCAATTGAACTAGATTTACAAATTTTACACACTAATGACTTGAAATACTAAATGAATATTGTTATGAACAGCAATAGTTTAGGTGATTCAAAAATCAAATGATTAGTTATTTAATACAGTGAATGAATTTTACATGTCTATTTAATCGGCTATTCATAATCGAACGGAGTGATAATTAAATGACAGTATAAATACTAGTAAATAGACTCTTATTATTGTTTCACGTACATAAACCAAATAAAAAAACCCAATACAAATGTTATCTGTTAAAGATATCGGTACATGAAACAAACGGACAAGTGAATTATTGTTAGTTGTTAAAAGTCACCCAACCACTAACGAAGAGAAAAACAGGAATGAGGAAATAAGAGTAGAGTTAACTGTGGACGGTATAGATGAACAAATTGAGCTATATACACATATACATATACATACATATACACGTTTTCTTTTCATTGTTTTTTGAAAAGTTACTTCATACCTATTTCCAATTGTCGTTTGATACGAGCTTTGTTAGCATCGCGAAAATCAGTTTGTGTTCTATTATAATCGTGCATAACATCCATGAATAAGTGAATGTTTGCAGCATGCTATTCGGAAATTCAGAAGAAGTTGGTAGTATTATATATGAATTATATGAATAGTTTGTTTACATATTATAAATATGGTGACCTGATAGATTGAACATTAACAGAAATAATATATTCTTATGTATTAACTGAAATATATATATATATATATATATATATATATATATATATAGTAATTTACTTTTGACTAATCATTAACAATATTATGAACTCAAATAATTTGCTGCAGATCATTTTATCAATTTTGAAATTTACACAGTCGACTTTTTCTGTTAAGGCTAATGATGCAACCGGGGTATTTAGGCCAAATTAGATGAGATACAACCTATAAATTAAATGATTCTCTATAAAGCTCCATTAGTTATATTATGATAGTCAGCTCATTAGTGACTTTCAGTAAGTCACTTAAAACGTAGAACTTCGTACGTACGAACATCAGTTCAAGTTGTCAGCACAAAGAGGCAACTGTCAGTTCAAATCCTAGTGTTAGGCATAGTAGAAGTATGACTGATAATGGAGGAGACTAAGATTCGAAAATAACATTCACGAAGTATAATTCACTGAGATAACTTTAGAAACAGAAAGACAGAGAAGAACAGGAAATTTTAAAAACAGAATTTCAGCGAAAACAAATAATAAATACACCTGCGCCATTGCAAACGGTTTCCAGCCAAGTAATTCAGGGTCCTTAACAATCGAATACTATCGTCTCGCGGACCGCAACCAGCTGGCCTACATCTAACAACATCACTCACTCCGCTTGTCAGTCACTTCATGGATCTCTTCCATGTTTTGGTTTGGCAGCCTATTGCATTCTTCCAACCCATTCCTACACTGTAAAACATCGCTCGAACAGGCAGTCAGTAGTTGGGCATACGTAACAACTGTCATAACCACCTCAAATAATGGAATTTCACTAATTCATCAATTGATCTGCCATCCTTACCTAGTACTCGATTCATAACAATAGCATTGATCACTCGGTTTTCCGAAGATATACGTGCAACGACTCAAAGACATCTAAAATCGAATACTAATAACTCACGAATGTCTTCTACGCTCACCAGCCGTGTTTCGCATCCGTATAGTAGGACGAAGTGAACTGTTGCGCAGTACGCTGGCCTACGCAATAAGTGACGAAGGTTGACAAAAATCAATCGAGCCTTCTGAATCAGCTCTGAGATCTCATCACACACCAGGTCATGAGCACTGATGATACACTCTCCAGATAAGTGAAGTGGTCAACACGCTCAACTACTTCACTCACTATCATTGGATCAGGTGCCGACGCAATACAATCTTGATACAACATTTTGCATTTCGATGGGGAGAATCGCAATACGAAAATGCTTGCAAATTTGCTTAGGGTAGTCAGCATTGAGTCAGCGTTTTCACCAGAAAGAAGTATGTCATCAGCATATTCTAAGTCAGCAAGCGTGTCCCTTCGTAGAAGGTCCACCCCTGAAAAATCTGACGAGGATAATATAAACTCTAAAAGGATGTCTACGACAAAGTTAAACAAGAATGAGGAGAGTGGACAGCACTGACGGACACCACTTGAAGTAGAGAATTCCGATGACATTTCGCCATAGGTTCTCACTTGACCAGTGGTGCTAGAGTAAAAATTTTACTACATAATTTTAAAAGGATAACCGAAAGTATACTACATTTTTACTTGAACAGACCTGATGGAAATTATTGCAGAATTTAGTGAGTAAGTATCAAATGGCGAGAGGGAAATTCGGTCAAATCGCTTCGTGGCTAAAAGAAGTTTGCTACATTCACTACTTCCAGTAATATTCGGCTTTACTAATGTGCTTCAAAATCCCACCAAAGTAAGTCTGATAAGCACTTTATTGAAGCATGTGATAGTATGGAATTATATACAATTTTATTTATCAGAACAACGGTTTCTCATCTACGTTAGATACCTGATCCAAATATTTGTCGAAGATATGTTGCAGCTTTCGGCCACCTCAAAGAATATCTATCAATTTACATGTTCTCATGAGGCATGTTGCATTGGTAGCACAAACTATGCTATTTCCGAAGGCTACGAGGTATGATGATCTACAGAATAATGTAAACCTATCAATAGTTTCAATACCATTATAGGGGAAGAAAACCAGGGAACATTAGACAGCTGATTAATCTTAGTATTAGAATCCTCTGCAATGAACATCTATAGCAACGGCGGGGTCAGTACCCACTGTTTCTAGGTTTGTTCCTCTGAGAAGTGAATTGTCAAGAGGCCTTCTCATTTCCGTCAAGTTTGATTGCCTGAGTGAATTACCCTCTACTCGCATATGAAGCACAGACCAGTGGACGGACAAACCAAATACATAACATTGTTATGTTTGAAATTACCATAAACATGAGCATAATAACACTTTAATATATCAAAACAAAGTACACCATTTTTACCTGAGTTTTACGAATACGTAAATCAGCTGATGCAGCATTGGTAGCTTCTTGTTTTTCGATTGTTTGTCCCAATGCTATTTAGGGGTTTCAGAAAAAAAGATCAAACTATGTAAGAGGACAATGAAAAAATCAAACAATTTAGAAACATTTGAAAATAATAAATCTAATTCGATCTAAAAGTAAGTGCATTTCTTCGTAAGTTTGTAATCGGTCAAAACTGAAGTGGAGTATAGTTTTATATCAATAAGTGAACAGTTACAATTTGATCGCTAAAATCTCTGGTATCAGTAAGGGTTTCCATCGAATTTTAAATAAACATTTAGTTTCTGAAAAGGAGTGGGATAAAAGAAATGTTTTAATCGATCTAGGATTTACCAGCCGGATTGCTACATTGCAGCAGTGATGGATAGACAAATTAGAAATAAGTATTATTCTACCAAATGAGGACGATAGTTCACTGTAAGCTCCAATCTCACAATAGGTGATATCTGCTAAATCATCAGTTCGATGTCACCTTGTGCAGGTAGAGAATCAACAAGGGTTACGTTTTGTGTTGCTGGAAGCCCTGATTCTACTTCCCATGACCTCGCCGGTGTAGGGATAGTATTAAGTCG
Source organism: Schistosoma turkestanicum (assembly GCA_944470395.2). Classification (NCBI taxonomy): domain Eukaryota; kingdom Metazoa; phylum Platyhelminthes; class Trematoda; order Strigeidida; family Schistosomatidae; genus Schistosoma; species Schistosoma turkestanicum. Next base: position 8,844,782 of record OX103974.1, on the reverse strand, counting down.
TAGGGCAGAACTAGCTCTCTTAGACTGGATCCCAGTAAACAGTCGCTTTTGCGCTGTCCGACTAAACAGGACGGTACGGACTCGGAAAGATATGGACACTCGCCGTTGCCTCTTTCCTGTCTCTACCGACGCTTCCACTGACTGCAGCTCTGGCGAGATAAAAGATGAGTTTAGCAAGAACCATTTTCACCTTCTTTAAAAAGATAAGCGCTCTGATCTAGTAAAAATGGCTAGTGACTTTGATGCTCAAGTAGATAGACTAAACGAAAAGGAGAAATACCAGAGTGGATAATATGATGTCGCGGCTCAAAGATCTGATAATGATGACGCCTACTAGAGCGATGCTGAGATATTCGACTATTTCTAACAAACAGTAAATCTAAGAATAGAAAAAAACATCTAAATCAGCTTGTGCTTAAGTTGATTCCATTCTTCGTCATATTCAGAGCCAGATAGGACGAGTTTCCGAGCATCTAATAGTTCGGTAGACGCTAATGAGATCCACCGCTTTTCCCTAGCCATATGGTATACCTTACTAGTAGATATCACTGCTGTTTCCTCAGCTTTTTGGACATCGTACCAAGCTGCCTCAGGGTGGGTGTCACTTACTACATGGTCGCCTAACTTTTTCTAGTTGTTGCTGAAATATTTTCTTACCTATGCTATCATTAGGTAGAACCCTAAGAAGTTTCCTTGCGGTGTCTTTCCTACGTCCAGTAAGCCGCAAACAAATACGTGATCGCATTAGGGCATGATCTGAATCTAAGCGTGTGTCTCAGAACGAGCGATAGTCCTCTATCGAATCCCTCCACCGGTGGCCCATAGCGATGTGATCTAGTTGGGTCAAGGGTTGGGACGACTTTGGGGGTTGCCATGTCAAAAGGTGTTTTCCCTTGTGCTTAAAGTTAGTATTTGCTAGAAATAGGCGGTTGTCTGAGCACACCTACAGCAGACGGTCGCCATTAACTGATCTTTGAGCCACAACACCATAAGATCCACCCGGGTGTCTCTCCTTTTCATTTAGTCTACCTACATGAGCAATGAAGCCACCGGCGATTATTACAATATCAGAGCGCCTAACTTCTTACGTTACTGAACTTTTGCGACTAGAGGCTGAAAATGAGGATGAGAGCTTCAAACTGGTCTTCAGACAAAGACTTCAACCGCGAGCGTTCGAAATCACTGTTGACGATGCCCACATGCGCAAGAAAATCAGCGTCTTCGTTCATAATTAGCTTCAGGCGTCGATAAAGAGTATTAAACAATGACGAGTTGTCGCCGAAATCTTGACTTAATGTCTGGTCTGTGTCCGAGAATTAGCAATCACGGGAGTTCAAAGGCAGGGTCAAATTACAGTACCTTTCCTGCAGACTTGTGCCCAAATGTCGAAGAAGTAGCTGAACCTTTCAAGCATCATCTTGACTGACAAAATCAAATTTAAGTAGGTTTTCATAACGCCAGAACTACATGTCAAAAGTAACGTTGGCATCAGGACCACAATGAAACTCAGCAATGCTATTGGCGATGCTGTCTACTGATGGTACTGATGGTTGTATTAGAAGTACTACGCTGTGTAGGAGGCGAAATCTTGATTTCTGTCAACATGTGCATTAGTTTCAGCTGCTGCTCAAGTAATAGTTCAGGTCTAGAAGGATCCATGTTTACAAAAACCGGAAGACTATTCCTAATTGCTGCATAGATAGAAAGATACAACCTGGATGTGGTCGGAATCAATGAAACACATTGGACACAGGTAGGACAACTGACACTAGCTTCAGGGTAACTGCTGTTATACTCTGGTCATGAAGAGAAAAATGCTTCACAAACACAAGGAGTTGCACTGATGCTGTCCAAACATGCACAAAAGGCACTGATAGGATGGGAATCTCATGGACCCAGGATCATCAAAACATCCTTCAAGATAAAGAAAGAGGGCATTACAATGAACGTCATCCAATTCTAAGCACCTGCAAACGAAGACGTTAAATATCAATTCTACGAGAAGCTACAGTCAATCGTCAAAAAACGCCCAACAAAGGACTTGATCATTCTGATGTAAAACCTAAATGCAAAGGTTGGCATGGACAACACCGAATATGAAGACGTCATGCGACGATATGGACTGCGAGGAAGGAACGAAAACGGTGAGAGATTTGCAAACCTATGTGCTTTCAACAAACTAGTTATAGGCGGCACACAATATTCTCACATAAACGCATACACAAAGCCACATGGGTTCTGGTCGGATCACACTACACAGAACCTAGTCGACACTGTCTGCATCAATAAACATTTCAGAAGGACCATGGAGGACGTGAGAACCACGAGAGAAGCTGATATTGCCTCAGATGATCACTTGCTGGTTACCAAGATGAAACTGAAACTCAATAAGCACTGGACAACGGGACAGACAACATCACAAAAGTTTAATACGGCCTTTCTTCAGGATACCGTAAAACTCAACGAATTCAAGATAGCCCTCACCAATAGGTTTCAGGCCTTGCACGATATACTCAATGGAAAGGAAGCAACATCGGAGAACAATTGGAAAGGGATCAAGGAAGCAATCACTTCAACATGTCACGAAGTTCTGGGTCGCAGGAAGTACCATCACAAGAAATGGATCTCTATTGATATACTTGAAAAAATTTCAAGAAAGAGGGAACAAAAGGCTGCAGTCAGCATCACCAAATTGCAATATTACGGATCATTGTGGAACAATCAATTCAATGGAACCCACTACTCTATACCAACATCATTGAGTACGAGAAAGCATTTGATAGCGTGAATAGGACAACGCTATGGAGGCTTCGTTGCTGCTTTTTTCTCTCTCTATCCTTTATCTCCTCAGAACCCTATTCACAGTGGAACATCCATGGCGCCTCTAGGTAAAATGCACTTTATGTACACGGACGCCTAGGTCACAGCTTGTATTAAGCGCTTTCAAATTAACCTTTCCCGACAAATTCACTACTGATCTATGCAAACCACCCAAGAACACTACTGTGCACCTTCCCTATTTGTACTCACCTATTGAGAATGTGGCTGTATGAAACTGTTCCTGCCAGTGAAATGGTGTAAATGTGCTATCAGAAACAGACTCCTATACTTAATCTAACTACGATAACTTTTGCAGTAAACGTGGTAGCATCTGTGACAATTTGATCTAGCCTGTAAACTTGCACACCTCTTGGAACATACTGTTATTTGAGAATAAATATATTATTATATCACGGCATGCCTGAGGTAGTCAAAATCATACGAAATTCTTATGATGGATTAAACCACAAAATCGTGCAAGGAGGACAGCTCACAGACTCATTTGAGGTGAAGACCGGTGTCAGGCAAGGTTGCCTACTCTCGGCCTTTCTCTTTCTCCTGAGGATCGACTGGATTATGAAGACATCGACATCTGGAGGAAGGCAGGAGGGACTCCGCAGATGATCTGGTTCTATCGCACACGCAACAATAGACAAACAGTGTAGCAGCAGGTCTCAACACACGTAAAGGGAAAGCAAGATTCTTCATACAACACTACATGCGCCAACCGAATCATTGTTGATGGAGATGCCTTGGAGGACGTTAAAACCTTTACATATCCGGGCAGCATCTTCGACAACTAAGGAGGACCCGATGCGAATGTAAGGGCGCAGATCAGCAAGGCGAGGGTTTCATTTCTACGATTGAACAAAATCTGGAACTCAAAACAACTATCAACCAGCACCAAGATCAGAATTTTCAATACAAATGTCAAGACAGTTCTACTGCATGGAACGAAAACTTGGAGAACTACGAAAACCATCATCCACAAGATACAAGTGTTTGTCAACAGTTGTCTACGCAAAATAATACGGACCCACTCGCCAGAAACCATCAGCAACAACCTACTGTGGTAGAAAACAAACCAGATTCCAGTGGAGGAAGAAATCATGAAGAAGAGCTGGAAGTGGATAGGACACACATTGAGGAAAGCACCCAACTGAGTCACAAAATAAGCCCCCACATGGAACCCTCAAGGTCAAAGGAAAAGAGGAAGGTCAAGGAACACATTACGCCGAGAATCGGGATCAGACATGAAAAGAATTAACAGCAACTGGGTGGAACTGGGAAGGGAGGTCCAGGACAGAATAGGTAAGAAAATGCTGGTCAGCGGCCTGTGCTCCATCGGAGGTAACAGGCATAGGCAAGCAAGTTATTAGCATGTAAATAACGCGTTAGCGTGACATATAACTCATTCATTCTGTTTGTGACATACTTTGCATTTTAAAACCTAGCAAGAGTTTTCTAAAATATATTTTTTACGACTGAATAAATGGAGAAATCATGGTTATTAGCACATACACTACAAAGGGTATCAACAATTGGTGAAGAAAATATTTTACTGTATCGTAATTTATAGTGTTATATGTAAACTATTATCATTACTATTAGTATAAATGTAGGTCAGTTCGATCGAAATCCTACTGTAACATACATATACAATAAAATAAATTTATACCGGAGGAAATCATTAAATTATAAAAGTGAAACAACAGGAAAGAGTTAAAATGTACATCAGAAAGCAAATGTGTATACTTACATTGTAGTTTAGCTTGAATTTTTTTAGTTGAACATTTAATATTCTCATTTAATTCTTCTAGCTGTGCTTTGGTTTCTATTTTGTTATAAAGAAATAATAAAGAAAACTGATTTTAAAAAATCGTAATCGGAAAATATAAAATACAGACTGATTGAAGTAGATATTATCTAAGAAAATAATGATAAATTATTGAACTGGAAGTTTATTCAAGAGGAATATTTACATTACTGTTGTAACGCGTGCTAAAATAATTCCTAGCTAATTTCTGTTGCTTAGTTTATAGTATTTTCATGGGAAGCTACTGGATAGTAATTCACGTGATCGACTGGATTAGATTTAGCCAATCAGTATGCAGCTAGCAACACGAGAATTTTCTATCCTGTTCTCCAAAAATCGATCAGGCGCTGATTGGATAGGAAATTAGCCAATCAGCGCGCAGCAACGTAGTCATACTTTAATTCCATCTATGTCCCACTAACAATTACTCACGTCTGTTATCCCCAATGGAGCACAGGCCGCCGACCAGCATTTTCCAAATTACTCTGTCCTACGCCTCCTTCGCAGTTCCATCCAGATTCTGTTAATTCTTTTCATGTCTGATCCCGATTCTCGGCGTAATGTGTTCCTTGACCATCCTCTTTTCCTCTGACCTTGAAAGCTCCATGTGACGGATACGATTGACCAACGAGTAAAGTTAGAGAGACGGTCAGTTTACCAGGTATTAATTACATGAACTCCTTTCTATAACTGAATCCTACTCCAGGATTCATTAAGCGCAAACTGACTGTAATCATGTTGGATCAAGCTTTCTCTAACTTATAGTGTATTTGTGTATCTAGCATAATGTGATTCCAGTCTATGTATAGTGTATTAATTTAGTTTCGATTCTAGTGGTAGTATAATCTTGGGTACAGGTAGTATTTTACAGTGGTACACCCGAAAACTATTATTTTGCTGTTATACAGAATGTTGGATAAACAAGATACAGAAAACGTCAACCTATACAAAATGTAACTTGTGCTTTTTCTGTTTCTATCATGACAGTAACTCTCGATCATTTGACGGATTCACCATTGAACAATAAATAATTGAATGCAGACTGTGACTTCTATTTTTGATGCATTTTGTATGATTCAGAAAAGTATGGCGTGAAATTTCTCTTACAAATTAGAAACAATTTGTCACCTCAAAATTAATTGGCACCGGAAAAAGGAAATTATTTACTATTTCTAAAGGTTATCGATGCTGCTTCTATCCTAATAACAGAACAGTGTAAAAGAAAATTATCTCACTAAAGAACCTGTTCTTTTGATGGTATTTACCATAAAGTATTTGATCAGACGGATTTTCAGAAACTTCATTGATGCGAAATTTTATTTCAATACGGTTTCTTATTAGTCAGAAAATGGTTAGGAACTGATAGAATACAGAACTACTTAACAGTTACAACAGTCGAAACTGAAGTCGGAGGAACGTAGTGATGTGAGACCCTCAAAACACTGTTAGCAGGACTTATTTTTCAGTACAGAAAGGTGATATGAAGCATCAATCCACATTCACCTAATGAAAGGAATATTGGCCAGAAAACGATTTCACTTACTACGTATACATATAAATATATACTTTGAAAAAACTTCGGATTGGAGAAGCTATAGTCAGTCAGTCAGTCAGTCAGATGCAACGTGGAACTTCGTACGTAAGTACATCACTTCATGCTGGCATACCACATCAGCACAGAGATATAATTGTCAAATAAAATCCAATAGTAGTAGAGAGAGTAAAGGTATTAGAAGTAATCGGAGAGATTAGGATTAGAAGATATTATTCAAGAAGTATGATTCAGTGAGAAAAGTTTAGAAAGTCAAAAGTAGAGGTGTTGAAGAATCCAGAAGTTTAGGATTTGAGAGAAAACAATGAATGAATGCACCTGCTCCATTGCAAACGATTTTGAGCCATGTCGTTCAAGTTCTCTAACCAAAGGTGACTTTCATCTCGCGGAACCCAACCAGTCCGCTTGTCAGTGACTTCATCGATTTATGCCATGTTTTGATCTGGTCGCCCCTAACTTTCTTCCAACCTATTCCTACACCACAAAACATAGCTCTTCGAGGCAGTCGGTGGTTAGGCATTCGTAATACATGTCCCAACCACCTCAACTGATGAAGTTTCACCATCTCATCTATTGATCTGCCATCCTTACCTAGTACTCGTTTCCTAACGACAGCATTGCTTACTCGGTTGTCCCACGATATACGAGCAATGCTTCTAAGACATCTATGATCGAATACTAGTAACCTACGAACATCTACTCTCACTGGCCATGTTTCGCATACATATAGGAGAACGGAGCGAACTACTGCGCAGTACACTCTCCTTTGGTCAGCAAACGGATATCTCGCCTACGCCATAAGTGACGCAGGTTGGCAAAAGCCAATCGAGCCTTCGGTATCCGTGCTGAGATTTCGTCAGTCACCAGGCTATCAGCACTGATGAGACTCCCAAGATAAGTGAAGCGGTCTACACGATCGACTACTTCACTCCCTATCACTAGTTCAGGTGCCGATGCAACCCAATCTTGAAGCAACATTTTGCATTTCGATGGGGAAACCGCATCCCGAACATTCTTGTATTGTTGCTTAGGGTGGTTAGAAGACTCTGCATTTTGTCAGCGTCTTCACCGAATAGAACTATGTCATCAGCATATTCTAAATCAATAAGCTAGCCTCCTGGTAAGAGGTCTACTCCTGAAAATTCAGACGAGGATAAGGTTATTTCTAGCAACATGTCTATGAAAAAATTAAACAAGAATGGAGAAAGTGGACATCACTGACGGACACCATTTGAAGTAAAGAATTTCGGTGACAGTTCGCCATAAGCTTTCACTCCACCAGTGGTGTTCGAGTAAAGAGCTTGTATAAGGTTAATGTACTTCTTTGGTACACCTTTCAATGACAGACACTGCCGCAGAACCTCACGATCAACAGAATTAAATGCCGCCTTAAGGTTCAGGAAGACAACTATTGTCGGACGTCTAAATGTGTGTCTGTGTTCCAGGACATGTCGTAGTGTGAAGATGTGGTCTATACAGCCACGTCTAGGTCTGAAACCAGACTGATTTTCTCGAGTTCGCTCTTCACGAGCTCTAGTTAGGCGTCTAAGTATAATCGAGGCTAACAATTTAGAAACTATATTAGTTAGACTTATTCCCCTGTTGTCGCAAGAGGACTTTTGTCCTTTCTTACACATTGGGACAATTAGCGACTGAGGCCAGTCAGATGGGATTACGTCCAGTTACCAGATTCTACCTAAGATCTCAGTCAGTCTAACTGTTAAAACTGGACCACCATTCTTAAACGTCTCAGGGGTAAGCATATCAGGACCTGCTGCTCTACCTCGCTTAAGATTTCCTACAGCTTTCTCAACTTCATAAAAACTAGGAGGACTTAAGTCGATTTGCCATTCAGGATGACTGGAGATCGTGGGTAACCGAGGAGTGGGTGAAGACCAGTTGAACTTGTCCCTAAAGTATTCTGCCCATCCGTCCAATCTCCTGGATTGAGAATAAATGATACAACCATCCTTTTCTGAGATAGTCTCAATCACATTAGGGTTCCTAATACCGGTTTCCTTTATAAGGCGAAAAAGTTGTCTAGTGTTGCCTATCGCCGCTGCTTTTTCCATCACTTTTGCTTTCGCTACCCACCACTGTTCGCGGTCGTTATGTAGGCTCTTTATCAGTGAGATGCATTTTTATCAGGTGAGATGCGTTTTCGAGCATCCATCAGTTTGGTGGATGCGACTGAAATCCACGGCTTCATCCTAGCCTTACGGTTTACTTTGCTAGCAGATATCACTGCCGTTTCCACAGCATTTTTGATATCATTCCAACCTGCTTCCGGTTGGGAATCGCTTACATGGTTGCCTAACTGCTTTTCTAGTTCCTCCTGAAATATTTTCTTAGCTTGATTATCATTAAGTAAAGCCCTAAGAGGTTTTCCTGCGATATTTTTCTAGCGCCAAATAAGGCGCAAACAAATACGCGCTCGCACTAGGGCATGATCTAAACCTAAGCATGTGCTCCAGAACGAGCGACAGTCCTCTATCGAACCCCTCCATCGGTGGCTGACGGCAATGTGATCTAGTTGGGTCCAACGTTGAGACGACTTTGGGGGTCGCCAGGTCAAAAGATGCCTTTCCTGGAGCTTAAAGTTAGTGTTTGCTAGAAATAGGCGGCAAACTGAGCACAGCTGAAACAGACGGTCTCCATTTTCTGTTCTCTGAGCCGCGACACCATAACATCCACCCAGGTGTCTTTCCTGCTCACCCAGTCTACCTAAGAAGCTATAAGAATGTAAACGAAGTGTTAGCACGCGAGACCGAAGCCCCTGAGTTCGATTCCAGTGTGCGGGGTCGTGGATACTCATCACTGAGGAGTTCCATACCAGAAAAAAACGGTCACTCAGTTTTTTTCAGGTTTTCAATAGTGGTCTAGCTAAGGTCAGTTCAGGATTTCCACTGTCGAAATAATGCGATCTACACAAATCCCCTTTACTGATTCTATTGATTATTAACAATACAAATTATCTCAACAACTGTACTTGCTTCTAAATATTCTCGAGTGAAACCATGGTGACACTGGAGGAATTAGTCTGTTAAAATACACAACTAACGGAACATTATATCATGGAGTCAGAATAAAAGGAAATGACTCCTACAAGGGACAAAACTGAGATGCTGTACCGTACATCGTTATAGTGGGACGAGATTAACGACTTGAAAATCAAAGGAATCATGAGACAGTTCATGTTACCAAACTTCGATCATCCTATTGAAGACCATGCGAAATGCAAAATAATTTCTGTACTATTCAGATATATATGTTTCGCTATTTACAATTTGTACTCACTTGGATTTTGTTGAAGTGCTGACAAAATTTCACCGTGTTTCGTTTTGACCTGACTTATTTCTATCCGAATCTTTTCAATTTCTTTTCGAATCCACTCAACCTAAAAAAAATTAATTTGTTACCATTAAATTAACTTAGATGGTTGGAATACTTCATTGAAGAAAAGATCCATTTGGGAATCACCATCTATTTTGATGGCTTCTTCTTCTGCTGGTGGGAGATTTGGTAGTTCATTATTCTACCCATAAAAGTCACCATTTAAGAACAAATAATATTTTACCTGTCGTAAAACTGCGAACAAATCTTTGGCCATCGTTTATCGTACAAAATAACACTTGATATCGTATAAAAAGGCAATAGTGGTAATAAAATAAGCAGAACTAATATAAAAATGAACGAATCCCTGTCATGAGAAATGAATCTGAAAAGATAAAAAAGCAGGCAATCGTTTTAGATATAAAGTATGTAAAAAGCTAAAGGTAAACAAAACATAACTAGTGATATGTGTCAGGTAGTGAATGAAGCAAAATTGTAAAGTACTATGCTATAAATTAGTTTTAATATCATAATATGATCTTAAATCATTTCCGTGACCTCAGAGACATTTTTGATAAAGGAACATTTCCCAGTAAAGTGACTAGTTTGAATCCTGAAGAGAGATGATATGTTTAACTTTCCAGCAATATGTTCAGCCAAAGACTACAATACTGATGATTATATGAGTTCATTGACTCCTTCATTTTCTTGCGATCTAGATGACAAGCAGCTAGAACTTACAAAACAAATTTGTCGAACAATACAATTAGTTATTTCAGGCGTTTGCGTTGTACTAAAAACCTGCAGATAAATTAACATTATATAATTTCTGAAAATATTTAACAATCTAGGTATGGGGACGTAATCGCTTGTTAAAACTGTGTTAGGAAATTAATTCTCTTGATATTAATGACACAGGACTAGCCAGAAACTGCAGGTGGGTGAAAACGATCGAAGTTTAGATAAGTAAATTTCAGTCGTTTGTAACAGTGATAATTTATTGTAATCGAACTTAGCTATTGCTGGAACTACGTATCTAGTTGTCCACTTCAAATGGTGTCCATCAGTGATGTCCACTTTCTCCATTCTTGTTTAATTTTTTCATAGACATGTTGCTAGAAATAACCTTATCCTCGTCTGAATTTTCAGGAGTAGACCTCTTACCAGGAGGCTAGCTTATTGATTTAGAATATGCTGATGACATAGTTCTATTCGGTGAAGACGCTGACAAAATGCAGAGTCTTCTAACCACCCTAAGCAACAATACAAGAATGTTCGGGATGCGGTTTCCCCATCGAAATGCAAAATGTTGCTTCAAGATTGGGTTGCATCGGCACCTGAACTAGTGATAGGGAGTGAAGTAGTCGATCGTGTAGACCGCTTCACTTATCTTGGGAGTCTCATCAGTGCTGATAGCCTGGTGACTGACGAAATCTCAGCACGGATACCGAAGGCTCGATTGGCTTTTGCCAACCTGCGTCACTTATGGCGTAGGCGAGATATCCGTTTGCTGACCAAAGGAGAGTGTACTGCGCAGTAGTTCGCTCCGTTCTCCTATATGTATGCGAAACATGGCCAGTGAGAGTAGATGTTCGTAGGTTACTAGTATTCGATCATAGATGTCTTAGAAGCATTGCTCGTATATCGTGGGACAACCGAGTAAGCAATGCTGTCGTTAGGAAACGAGTACTAGGTAAGGATGGCAGATCAATAGATGAGATGGTGAAACTTCATCAGTTGAGGTGGTTGGGACATGTATTACGAATGCCTAACCACCGACTGCCTCGAAGAGCTATGTTTTGTGGTGTAGGAATAGGTTGGAAGAAAGTTAGGGGCGACCAGATCAAAACATGGCATAAATCGATGAAGTCACTGACAAGCGGACTGGTTGGGTTCCGCGAGATGAAAGTCACCTTTGGTTAGAGAACTTGAACGACATGGCTCAAAATCGTTTGCAATGGAGCAGGTGCATCCACTCTTTGTGTGCTTTTTAATTCTAACCTTCTAAATATATATCACTGAATCATACTTTTCGAATCATATCTTCGCTCCCTAATCTTCTCCATTACTTCTAATAATTCTACTATCGCTGTCACTCTTGGATTTCAGCTGACAGTTGCGTCTGTGCTGGCGTGGTATGGCAACCTGAACTGATGTACTTATGTACGAAGTTCTGCGTTGTATCTGTCTATCTGTCTGTATCTAGTTGTCAACGACGCTCTTTCAAAATGACCAGAAATTAGCCTCGTAATGCCACCAACGACAAAAATAATACAGCTTCTCACTAAAAATTTCTCCCTAAATGACATACCAGAAGTGATTGTATCTGAAGACAAGTCACAATTTACCTCTACCCAATTCCAAGCTTTCTGTCAACGGCTAACCATCAAGCACTTTCGGTCGCCACCATACCACCAGCAATTGAATGGGAAAGCGGAAAGGTTTGTGGATACATTCAAAAGAGTATTGGTTAAGTCAAAAGGGTAGTGGACACCAGCTGACACGTTACAAAATTTCTTGTACGCTTATCGAACAACACCAAATGAGACGTTACCGGAGCGAAGGTCCCCAGGCAAAGCCCTGATGGGAAGAAGACTAAAAATGATCCAGTCTTATGCATCTGAGTAATGCATTAACACCAATACAGACAAAGTCCGAAAAGCAATCCATGTCCAAAGTGGAATGTCTTGTATTTGCCCGAGACTACAGACCAACCCATGATCCATGGACGGAAGCGCGAGTGGTCAGAATAGTCGGCCGAGTCATGTACAAAGTAGAGGTAGGAGGTGATAGATGATCACACCATCGGAATCAGATATGCAAATGGCTTGCCTTAGATCGCCCAACAACAGGAGTAAATCTTCCCCTAGACATCCTACTGGATAACTTCAACTAACCAGCAGCCCCACCACGATAGAAAGCTCAACAATAAGCTTATGTCCGTTCTAGAAAGTGGCCTCACCGAGAGCGGCGAACAATCAAGATGAAAGTCGACCCCAGGAACGTAAGCTATCAAAAAGGGGAGGAGTGTTGGGGACGTTAGATCCCCAGAACTCACTTGCAAAAGGTCCTAATTTTGTAATTTATTTCTGAAATTTTCAATGTTTATGTTTCTGCGCCAAGAGACGCTTGGTTAACCTACATTGTACGTTTCCCACTCGGAAATCCTTGACTGTCATTGGTTGATGGATTAATTTAGTACGCTACTTTGTGGTTCTCCCAAGGGCGTTTTATCATTGTATAAATAAGCTTGATTTATGTGCTTAGACAGCTCGCATTTTCTGGGTGCTTATAAAATACTCTCTACCCTTTATGAAAACTTCTTGATCTAGTTAGCCAAGGCTGAGACAAACAGATTAGAAGAGCCAATCGTGTCACTGAGTCATTGCTTTCGTTCTGTTTACCCAGCAAGCTGAACTCGTTATAGAATTCAAGCGTATCCATTAGCGAGCATATCATCTCCGAAGGTATAATATCTTGTTTCAGACAATAGACCAAAGGTGTCTCCGAAGCATTACTCGTGTATCCTGGGACAACCGAGTAGACCATGCTGATGTTAGAGAGAGTACTAGGTAGGGAGATCAACAGATGAAGTATTGAAACTTTATCAGTTGAGGTGGTTGGGACATGTGTTGCGAATGCTTAGTCACCGACTGCCTCCTCGAGAGATATTCTGAGGTGTAGGAGTAGGTTGGAAGAAAGCAAGAAGATGCCAAGCCAAAACATGGCAGAAATCCATGAAGTCACTGAGAAGTGGCCTAAGTGATGTTCGTAGGTGTAGACTACCTGACTGACGTCCGCGAGATGATAATATTCGATGGTTAGAAACAGTCAGTCAGTCGCAACTTAGAACTTCGTACGTATGTACGTTAGTTCATGTTGCCATACCACATCAGCACAGAGATATAATTGTCAAATAAAATCCAATAGTAGTAGAGAGAGTAAAGGTATTAGAAGTAATCGGAGAGGTTAGGATTAGAAGATATTATTTAAGAAGTATGATTCAGTGATAAAAGTTTAGAGAGTCGAAACTAGAGGTGTTGAAGAACCCAGAAGATTGGGATTTGAGGAAGCACAACGAATGGATACACTTGCGCCATTGCAAACGATTTTGAGCCATGTCGTTCAAAGTGTCTAACTATTGGTGGCATACGTCTCGCGGACCGCAACAAGCTAGCCAACATGACTCAGTCCGCTTGTCAGTGACTTCATCGATTTATGCCATGTTTTGATCTGGTCGCCCCTAACTTTCTTCCAACCTATTCCTACACCACAAAACATAGCTCTTCGAGGCAGTCGGTGGTTAGGCATTCGTAATACATGTCCCAACCACCTCAACTGATGAAGTTTCACCATCTCATCTATTGATCTGCCATCCTTACCTAGTACTCGTTTCCTAACGACAGCATTGCTTACTCGGTTGTCCCACGATATACGAGCAATGCTTCTAAGACATCTATGATCGAATACTAGTAACCTACGAACATCTACTCTCACTGGCCATGTTTCGCATACATATAGGAGAACGGAGCGAACTACTGCGCAGTACACTCTCCTTTGGTCAGCAAACGGATATCTCGCCTACGCCATAAGTGACGCAGGTTGGCAAAAGCCAATCGAGCCTTCGGTATCCGTGCTGAGATTTCGTCAGTCACCAGGCTATCAGCACTGATGAGACTCCCAAGATAAGTGAAGCGGTCTACACGAGTCAGTCAGCCAGTCAGTTGCAACGTAGAACATCGTACGTAAGTACATCAGTTCATGTCGCCATACCACATCAGCACAGAGATATAATTGTCAATTCAAATCCAATAGTAGAAGAGGTAGTAAAGGTATTAGAAGTAATCGGAGAGGTTAGGATTAGAAGATATTATTTAAGAAGTATGATTCAGTGAGAAAAGTTTAGAGAGTCGAAACTAGAGGTGTTGAAGAATCCAGAAGATTAAGATTTGAGAACACAAAGAATAAATGCACCGGCGCCATTGCGAACGATTTTGAGCCATGTCATCCAAGGTCTTTAACCATCGATTATTATCATCTCGCGGACCCCAACCAGGTAGTCGACAATTACCGACATGGCTAAGTCCACTCGTCAATGACTTCATGCATTTATTCCATGTTTTGGTCTGGCCGCCCCTAGCTTTCTTCCAACCTATTCCTACACTACAAAACAAAGCTCGACGAGGCAGTCGCTGGTCGGTCTACACGATCGACTACTTCACTCCCTATCACTAGTTCAGGTGCCGATGCAACCCAATCTTGAAGCAACATTTTGCATTTCGATGGGGAAACCGCATCCCGAACATTCTTGTATTGTTGCTTAGGGTGGTTAGAAGACTCTGCATTTTGTCAGCGTCTTCACCGAATAGAACAATGTCCGTATATTAAATGCTCCAACATGTAGTCTAGAGCTGGGTTTCAGGAGACCAGAAATGATGTTTCGTGAAGTCGCATCGTTTGCATTAGCTGTGTAGTGTGATAAAGGAATGTGAGTAGAGATAGTCGTGGAGATAAAGGAGGCATTAGGGGTTGTAGGAAGGATTTGGTTTTGACCAATTTGGTCTCGTGTGTTGTTACGGGTGTGAGGGCGGTTGTCACTTCCCGGTCGCTCACAACGTGGAAGGTTGTTTCTAGAAGAACCTGAAAAGGAAGGTAGATTAGCGTTGGTCTTAACGACCTGGGAGCGTGACCACAGAGTCCAAGGGACAACTGCTTGAGGCCGGTCACGCACGGCCTTTTTATGAGAATTTTTTTGAGTATAAGCTATTTTGACAGAACAGAACCTTTACTACGAAACGCAATCGTATTGAATTTTAAATTTAATGAGAATGTACACTTTTAACAACCGCCTAAAACAAAATAATGAACTCTTAAGAAATAAGACCTCTTTAGAATTAAATGACTACAAGGAAATCCAAGTGTTCAGTATGCTTTGATTTTAACTAAGTGGATACAATAAAAGACAGATTTCATGTCATTATTCATTAACTTGTGTTCTTATTTCCTACCAGATTGGAACGATAGAAAAAGTGATTATTTGATAATCGAAATATGGTATTTGAAATTGGTTTATTAATTAAGATGGTTAACTCAGATTGTAACACAATCATATCGTTTTTGCTAAGGGATATGTAGGTTCTGAGTACGGTTGTGTGTAGAGGCTGTGAATATGTATTTTTGAAAAGTCGCAAATCGGTACGTCGCGGATGTTCATTCGTCTCATTAAATTACAAATCCTGTTTAGCTAATATCTCAATTTGTCAAGAAAATTACTAGTAAATATTATGTTTAGTTTCTATGATACTCAGTTACATGTCGAGAAAGTATTTAAATAATTTACAGTAAACTAATGCCTGCAATACTTGAGCGCAATCTCAGAAGATACATATAAAAACGGGAATGCTATTAATTACTATATTGAAAAAGCCTTAACACAATTCATTTAATAATCTAGACCATAACCTAACTTAACTAGATTAGTTCATGTGAAGAATATTGAATAAAAATAATCTTAGTGTTATTATTATTATCAATATTTAGTTATTATATCTTTTTACTCATTATTCTTTCTTTCTTCTTTTTCTAAATGTTCTTTACCATTAATAAAAAAGCATTTTGAATTCATTTCTAGTTACACGTAGCAAAACACTTGAGACTGTTTTATGTTCAAATTTAAGATTTAAAAAAGAAGGGAAGTAAATAAAACACTTTTTAAAGTGCTTCCACAAGTTGTTAAATATTAATTGCGATGACAGTAGAAATAAATGGTATTCACCTACCATAATGTGACGGTTGTATACAAAAATGACTCCTTTGTTATATTTTTCCGCACCTAATTCGAATTCAAAACACAATACTTTCATTTATGCTCGCACAATTCTTCCTGACATTGTCGGGTATCACTATTTCATACGAGGAATGCAATCGTTCCTCATCATTACACATATATATGAAGTCCAGGTACGATTTACAGAGGACATATAAGTTGACTAACATACTA
The DNA here is from genome assembly GCA_944470395.2 of Schistosoma turkestanicum. Taxonomy (NCBI): domain Eukaryota; kingdom Metazoa; phylum Platyhelminthes; class Trematoda; order Strigeidida; family Schistosomatidae; genus Schistosoma; species Schistosoma turkestanicum. Next base: position 8,828,261 of record OX103974.1, on the reverse strand, counting down.
TTCTTAGTGAAAATATGGTGTTGTTTGAATTTGATATTTTAACAGTCAATCGATAAAACTATTGACAATGTAGTCGTGATACCAGAAGTCGTGGATTTGCACTGTTGATGAGCCCCATACCAGGACAAAACGGCTGTCCAGTGCTTCCGGGTTTCTAATGGTGGTCTAACAATGATTGATTGATGATTTCAATGAGTAAAAACACTAATCTCCGTAACTCTAATTAAAAAAATCTAGTTCTAATAAGAATCGATCATCTTAGAAAAAATAAACAAAGGCCACCATTATGTCTTAAAGCAGGTAAGTTGAAATTCGGGATTATGCGTGATAACAACACCAACTCGTAAGGTAGTGCAGTTTATATTCTAATCAGTGACCATAGTGGACTATTAAGTACTAAATGAAAGTAAAGTCGATTTTCCAACAGGGAATTTTGTTTTTATGCATAAGCCCAAACGACATTAATAATGTTTCATACAATTGCAATAGTTCGATCCAATTAAAAAAGATTATTATTAATCAGTGGTCTGCCATTAGTAGACTCTATCAATTTAAAAAAGAATTTTATACCATTGGAATATTCCCATGACAAAATTGTGTAGTTTATGATGGAAACATGAGTAAAATATCAGTTAATTGATTGAACAACGTCTATAAAAATGTTATCGTACACAGTCAATGTCTAATCATTTGAAGTAGGCAATATTTATCAATCGAGGTAATTACGACATGCACTACATTAGACCGAACTACCCCTATCTCGAAGAATCATGTTGGCACGTGTAGTCAGTCACAACATAGAACCACATACGTATGTACAAAAGTTCAATTTGCCATGTCACATTAACACAGAGAAGCAAATGACAATTCAAATTCCATAGTAGTAGAGGTACTAGAAGTATTATCAGTAATCAAAAAATATTAATGACTGAATATATCATTCACAGTGTACACCCCAGAAGAAGTAATTAAAGAAAGAGAAAACACGGTTGTGTAGAATTCAAAAGATATATATTTGAGAATACACAGAAAATGGTATCATGTGCGCCAATGCAGACGATTTTGAGCCATGTCGTTCAACATCTCTAACCATCGACTACTATCGTCTAGCGGACCCTTACCGGGTGGTCTACATTTGCTAACATGGCTCAGTCCACTTGTCAGTGACTCCATAAATTTGTACCGCGTTTTGGTTTGACCGACCTCAGCTTTCTTTCGACCTACCCATAAATCTAAAAACATCGCTCATTGAGGCAGTCGCTGGTTGAGCATTCATAAAACATGTCCCAACCACCTCAACTGGTGACGTTTCACTACATCATCGATTGACTTGCCATCCTTACCTAGGACCCATTTCCTAACGACAGCATTGCTTACTCGGTGGTCCCAGGTTATAAACGCAATGCTTTTAAGACCAGTAACCCACAAATATCTTCTCCTCTCACTGGCCACGTTTCACAGCTAAAATGTAGGACGGAGAGAACTGTTGCACAGTACACCCGTCCTTCGGTTAGCAGACGTATATCTCGCCCCCACTATAAGTGACGCAGGTTGGCGAAAGCCATTCGAGCCTTCCGTATATGTGCTGAGATCTCGTCCTACAACAAGCCGTCAGCAACGATGAGAAACTCAAGATAAGTGAAGCGGTCAACACACTCAACTGCTTCACTCCCTATCACTAGGTCAGGTGCCAGTACAAGCCAATCCTAAGGCAACCTTTTGCATCATTGCTTTGGGTAGTCAGAAGAATGTGCATTTTGTTAGCGTCTAAATCAAGTAGAAGATATGATTTGAGAAGTGTACTACAATGAGAAAACTTTAGAAAGAGAAAGATAAAGATGACTTCAGAATGTTAAGATTTGGGAGGAAAGCAGGTCTATGACAAATTAAACAACAATGTAGAAAGTGGACATCCCGGACAGACACAACTTGAAGTAAATAATTTCCATGACAGTGCGCCATAAGCTCTAACTCGATCTGTAGTGTTAGAGTAGAGAGCTTGTAGAAGGTTAATGCACTTCTTTGGTACACCTTTCAATGACAGACACTTCCACACAACTTCACAGTCGACAGGGTTGAATGCCGCTTTAAGGAATATAACTATAGTTGGATCTCGAAATATGAGTCTATATTCTAGGATCTGACGAACAGAGAATATTTGGTCTATACAGCCACATGCAGGTCTGAAACCAGACTGGTTTACTCTAGTCTGCTCTTCAAAAGCTCTAGTTAGGCGTATAAGTATAACCGAGGCTAAAAATTTAGAAACTATATTAGTTGGAGTGATTCCATGGTGATTGTCACAAGAGGACTTTTGTCCTTCCTTATAAATTGGGACTATCAGTGATTGAGACCCGTCGGATGGTATTATTAGGTAGAACCCTAAGAAGTTTCCTTGCGGTCTTTCCTACGTCCAGTAAGCCGCAAACAAATACGTGATCGCATTAGGGCATGATCTGAATCTAAGCGTGTGTCTCAGAACGAGCGATAGTCCTCTATCGAATCCCTCCACCGGTGGCCCATAGCGATGTGATCTAGTTGGGTCAAGGGTTGGGACGACTTTGGGGGTTGCCATGTCAAAAGGTGTTTTCCCTTGTGCTTAAAGTTAGTATTTGCTAGAAATAGGCGGTTGTCTGAGCACACCTACAGCAGACGGTCGCCATTAACTGATCTTTGAGCCACAACACCATAAGATCCACCCGGGTGTCTCTCCTTTTCATTTAGTCTACCTACATGAGCATTGGAGTCACCGGCCATTATTACTATATCAGAGCGCCTAACTTTTTGGATAAGTTCTAAAACCTTTCTGTGAAACTCATTTTTAACCTCGTCTGAACTGCGGTCGGTTGGAGTGTAGGCAGAGAAAACAAAAAGGCTTCCAGAAACACGAAGCGTAAACCGTGTTGTTTCTCTATCTACACTAGGCGAAGCCAAATTAATGATTTTACTCGGATCTTGTATGCGCGTTTCGGAGACGCAGCACACATCGATGGCGCGAGATTCTAAAGTCCTAGTTTATCAAGCCTATCGACCTATTTGGCACAAGCTTTGAATATTATAAGCTCCAATATGTAGTTCAGAACGGGGTTTCAGGATACCGGGAAAAACGTTTCGTGAACTCGAATCGTTTGCATTAGCGGTGCGTGGTTATAAAGGCGTGTGAGAAGAGTTAGTCATGGAGATATGAGAGATACTATGAGGTGTGGGAAGGATTTGATTGTAACTAATATGGTCTAGTATGCTGTAACGAGTATGGAGGCGGATATCACATCCCGGCTGTCCACACCGTGGAAGGGCGTTTCTTGAGGAACCTGAAAAGTAGTCAGATTAGTATTGTTCTTGGAGACCTGGGAGCGTGACTACAGAGCCCAATCGACAACTGCTTGAGGTCGGCCACACAAGTCCTTTTTCGGGAGGTTTGGGAAGTGTTAGCTCTGCTCTTCAAGAAGCCTCACCGCCGGAGACGGAAATGCGTGAGGTAAGATGAGGTGTGACATTTTTATGGTCGACATTTTCCAACCCCTTCCTTGTGAGAAGTCAGCATCGCCGCAGATGCTGGTTGTCCGAGGGAAACACTTTATTGCTCTCACAACCACCTACAGTCAGCATTACGATTCTCCCTCAGACCTTGACTGGCTGCTTTAAGCTCATCGTTCTCCAGTCGACCAGCCCGGCATGGTAGAACCTACAGGACAATATATTTCAGTCAATATAGCTCGGTTTGTTTATGACGATGGGCAAGCGTTACCACAACGTCAAGGTAGCAGCTACAGTCAGGTATCATTATTATTGGTTTAACAAGTCTATTAATCTCTCAAGGTCAGCGGTATAGGAAATGAGGCAGTTGAGTGTGTTGACCGCTTCACTTATCTTGAGTTTCTCATCGTTGCTGACGGCTTGTTGTAGGACGAGATCTCAGCACATATACGGAAGGCTCGAATGGCTTTCGCCAACCTGCGTCACTTATAGTGGGGGCGAGATATACGTCTGCTAACCGAAGGACGGGTGTACTGTGCAACAGTTCTCTCCGTCCTACATTTTAGCTGTGAAACGTGGCCAGTGAGAGGAGAAGATATTTGTGGGTTACTGGTCTTAAAAGCATTGCGTTTATAACCTGGGACCACCGAGTAAGCAATGCTGTCGTTAGGAAATGGGTCCTAGGTAAGGATGGCAAGTCAATCGATGATGTAGTGAAACGTCACCAGTTGAGGTGGTTGGGACATGTTTTATGAATGCTCAACCAGCGACTGCCTCAATGAGCGATGTTTTTAGATTTATGGGTAGGTCGAAAGAAAGCTGAGGTCGGTCAAACCAAAACGCGGTACAAATTTATGGAGTCACTGACAAGTGGACTGAGCCATGTTAGCAAATGTAGACCACCAGGTTGGGGTCAGTATGACAATAATATGATAAGGCTTCAAATCGTTCGTAATGGAACACGCGCATTAATTCTTTGTGTTCTTTAGGATTTTAATCTCACGAACACCTCTTGAATTTTATCTTTCTCTTTTTAAGTTTAATTCACTGGATTATACTTGTTGAATTATAGATTCGAACCCTAATCTTCATTACGGCTAATACTTCTACTACCTCTACTACTTTAGGATTTGAATTTAAGACTTGATCTTTCGGTGATAATGTGGTATGGCAACCTGAAGTGGTGTACATACGTACGAAGTTCTTCGTTGTAGCTGACTAAATAACTTACTCCGTCTCTCATATGCTTAGAGAGAGGAACAGCAATGATTTTGCAGTCTTATGTTCAATATTGTTAATTTAAAAGTTTCTGTTGAATCATCAGTTGGAATTCTACCTTTATAGAAATGGGGTAAGTGGTAAATGCCTTTTAATTTCCTTAAATGGAAGCTCCTTGTTTACAGACAGTGATTTTATACTTAAGGAACATTCCTTTTCGAAATCGATGAACCTGATAAAATTTTATGATGTTAAAATTCCAACTATTTTGTATTTGGAATCTGAATATATTTCTCGGACAGAGCTATACCCTTATTTAGTAAAATATTACTAAATGAATATTATCGATGGGAAGGGGGATTGGGAGCTGACTAAGCGCAACAGAAGTGAAATTACCGTATTCCGGTGCGAAAATTGTACTAGAAGACTGAGAACAATATATTAAAATTCAGTGCTAATCCTGTTTGTGAACCACCTAATTTATTGTGTAGCGAAACAAGGCAAACTCGAGAGCACATCAAGAGTACGATGAATAAAAATCCGCATGTACGTATAAAACTATTCAAAGTTTGTAAACCATAGAAATAATTCAAAAAGGTATTGAAAAACCACCAAAATATACCTTATGACCAAACGTCTTCACAATACTTTGAAGAAGCCTTAAGGTCCTTCAATATCCAATACCACTGTGACGTGCTGGTGTTTAAATGGTGATTGGTTGTGGACGGATTAGAAGGAGCTTAACAGGCTTCCATATCTAATAGCAATGAACCACTGATGCCTCCAGCGATATTCAATGAGTAAAAGACAATTATTAGTAAGTTATGGTCCCTTAACAGTATGTCCTGTTTCTTCACAAAGGACTCGGGAAGTCACTTAAACCAACTTAGTCTTTGACGAAATTTAGAAAATAATTACTATGAAGGATTATAAGGAGTTCTTGAAGTCCATGTTGCTATACGTGTCTCTAGTTTCTGGTATTTCCCCAAGGTTGTTTTGGCAATTCGTTTAAGTATTTTAGGGACTGCAGAGAAACTAGTTAATTTCTTTGAACCTGGGTTTGGTGCTAAGATTGTGCTCCATGTCCCTTATGTCATCAGAGTACAATATTTCTTATGAACAAGGTAGTCATTTAGAGGTTGGTACATATAAATCAATGTGTTTGTCCAGGGTCATCGGCATTAATACAAATAGTCGTTATCTCAGAACAATTCACTTAATTAGTTGGTTGTGATGTAAAAGTTTTAGAAATTACGATAAAAAGCATTAACACGATAATAAGGGTATAGGATGAAATAAGTAAACAAATTTGATAACTGGCAAGGAAATAAACCAGTAAATTAGTCTGAATGAGATGATGGTAAAATTACAACTGGACTCAATAAAGACAATGGATAAAATGTGATTTGGTTATTTCAATGCTCATAAATTCAGGAGATTTTTTCTCCGTAAGTGTGTATACTTGAATGATACCGGAATGAAACGACGTATTGCATTGCTAAGTAGCCTTTTATTCTTCAACAGAACAAAAAATTGTCTGCCTATGTTCAGCCATTGATGATAATGTCTATCACGTTGAGTGTTTAGTCATATATGATTACATCTGCATGGTAAACGCTACTCGGTCTTGAAGAGGTTATAAGTTCAGGGAGATTGATATAGATATCCTCGCAGGGTTTGTAAGAAACAATTATTTATGAAATTTAAAACTTTCTGCGTTGTATTTGTTACTTTGGTTCGTCTCACCATGGATAGAATGCTGTGTTTGGGGTTTTTCTTTTAGTTTGCGTAAAAAATTCATTTCACGATATAACCGCAGGTAGTGAAGTTTACTTTCAAACGATTTATCACACTGTAACAAAAATTTGAGTGTCCCTAACATTGCCACTTATGCGTCTTATAAAAAATATCAATCAAACCACGAAACTTCCCACAGTAACTTTTGTAGCATTTGTAAAAATCAGATCTCGCTTCTTAACTGACATACATTCTATATTACAATTTCGCTCGATAATAAGTATATTATTATTAAGATGCGTACGAATTTCCTAAAACGCGACTCGCTTCCGTATAGAAAATTTGAAAGGGAAAGCTTAATGAACAACAAATAAATTCTGTAGTCGTTTACACTTTCTGATTCGTTTCTAGATTCTACACCGGATTCATCAGGGGGCTTTCAGAGTGTAGTGGTGGCATACTTTTACGAAGATAACACAATTGCTGAAATATAAACATTTATTATTGTATTTGATTCTGAAACTAATTGTTATATTGCACTCCTTGTTACGGGAGGAATGAAGACATTTTGCTGATCAAAACCTTTATATAAATATCATTAATTTCACTGTGTTTTTTGGGTATATTTGTTTTACTTAACTTATGAACTTGTTTGAATTATTATTTTCGGCCATTTTTGGACTCCTGTTTGTCTTGGTTGTTCGTTTGCAGTTTTTTGCTCCAGGAATCTATAAAATAGAAGAACGACATTGGTCGTGTATTTGTAATAAACAAACAACATTTTGGTCGATTATTTGTGAATTGGCAATAAACTTTGGTACCTACATTGGAGTTTCGTTCTGATATAATCTTTGGGTTCGTGAAATGCAAATAGATCGACACACAGTGCTTCTAAGGATCAAGGAGCAAAAAATTGGACGTAACACTCCTTTTGTTTATCGGTACTAAAGACTATCACTCATGCGCCAAGCGTGTCTTTCCCATTCCGTTTCTCTCCTTGGTGGTTGTTAGCCGCTCCTGTATTCTGGACTCCATATTATTTCGATATCACAAGGCTAGCGATAAATATACTTCTTCTTCCATAACAGTCTTTACTCTGACTTCTCGACTTTATCGGGATTTAACTTAGTAATCCCGCGAAGGTGTAAATTTATTTCAACTCACTATAACTGGTGAGCGACGACTACGAACACGAATTCAGTACGGTGAGTCTGTCGTTTTTCTATCCAGTTTTCCTACTATTTTACCTGTTGTGTAGTATATATCAATATTCTCATATATGTATATAATAACTACAAAAGCGTTTGAAAAGGTAGATAGACCGAAAAATGACGATACCCTATTAAACTCCCAAATACAGGTACTTGATTTTCGACCTGTCACGTTTATTCCCCAGAGGCCTGGTTCGCGGCACTGGAATCTCAGTTTGAAATCCGCCGTATCACTAACCATCGGCAAATGTTTGCCTACGCCCTGGAACATTATTAGCACGTCATCTCTTAGGTGATGCAAAACCAAACCACCACTTCACGCGCCTGCAATCCTTGGCAGAACTCACGACAGCTGACTGTGACATAGTCAGAGATTTGTGGCTCGGAGATTTACCAGCTCACGTGCAATCAACGATCACAACTCTGCTAGAGGATGCGCAAATTAACAAGGCTGCCCTCGTAGCAGACATGATAATGGCGCGGATCAGCTGGAGAGCCAACTACATCGTTGCCTCTACGTCACACGCAAACGCTGACCTCGACGATAATCACCTTCAGGCTCGAATTTCGAGACCGTTCTTTCGTTCCTGAACCCCACGTCCCACGAGCCCGCTCTCGATCAAGAAAGGCTGCAAGTACTCGCACCCAGAGGGCATCTTACAAGCCACGCCAATAGGCAGCTTCGAAAGCGAGTACCGGCTGTTGCTGGTTCCACCAGACTTTTAGGTCTGATGCCCGTCATTGTCGAGCTCCCTGTTCACACGAGGCAGGAAACTTCCAAGCCGACGAGTAGACGCGTCCGTACTCACCTGCCCCTCACCTTAGGTTAGCCGCCTGTTTTACGGGCACGATATCCGCACTAACGCTAGGTACCTCGTCTGCCGCACCACTTAGTAGCAGCATTTCTCAACCTACGATGCTTCGAATACGCGATGCGAATGGCTCTGTCATTCCTACCCACGGTACACGACAGTTGACAGTCAACCTGAGCACCCAACGACAGTATCTATGGACGTTCATCATTTCCGATGTTCTCACAGTTATACTCGGTATCGATTTCCTACAGCACTACGAAATGCTGCTCAAACTTTCCAAAGATTTATCGATAGCATATTACAAGACTTTGCTTTTGTTTACGTTTACATTGATGACCTGCTAACCACATCATCAAACGCAGATGGAAATTATCAGAATCTTACACTCTCATTAGAACGCCTTTTGGACAATGGAATGATGGTCAACCCGTACAACTGTGAACTGGGCAGGCCAGAAATAAAATTCTTGGGTCACATCACTAAGTATGAGGGTATTCTACCTTGTGAAGATAAAGTGCGTACAATCATGGAGTACACTGTACCGTCCTCACTCAAGGAACTGAAGGCTTTTCTCGGTTTGATTAACTTCTACCGACGTTTCATTCCTCACGCGGCAGAACAGTTACGACCATGCACCGACTTACTTGCGGTAATCCACGTAAATTAGAATTGAACGACGCAGCACGTACTGGATTTTTAGAGACTAAAAAAGCTCTAGCTGAAGTCACGCTTCTCGCCCATCCTGACCCATCAGCCACGCTTTGCTTAGCGGTTGATGCATCAGATTTTGCTATAGGAGTCGTTATGCGACATAACATCTCTGGAAGTTGGTAACCTCTCGAATCTTTCTCACGACGTCTTACTCCTACGGAGACGAGAAACAGCGCTTTTGGCCGCGGAACTGCTAGCAACCTACTGTGACAACAAACATTTCCGTTACGCAGTAGAAGATCGTAACTTTATCCTCTTAATCGACCATAAATCTCCAATGTATGCCCTGCATACCAAGTCTGACCGCTACTCACCACGAGAATGCAGACATTTGGATTACATCTGTCAGTTCACGACAGACCTTCGTCATCATAAGGGGAGTCGAACTGTGGTGCCCGATGCTCCATCACACGTCCAAGTGAATTCGATCTCTTTATCTTGAACTTCCTGCTATGGCCGCTGCCCAAGCAAATGATCCCTCGTGTACCGAAGCACAACAATCTACATCCCTTCAGTGCCAAGAAGTACCCCTAGCTACCAGCTCAAGTACTGTCGTGTGTGACAACTCTACTGATTTACCCCGAACAACTGTACCTTCTGCTCATCGTCGTCTCGTCTTTGATGCCCTTCATGGATTGTCTCATACTGGTCTTATCGCTACATAATACGTCTGGCCGCCCATGAATAAAGATGTCCGTATGTGGGTAAGGAAATACTTAGAATATCAACGATCAAAAGTGCACAGACATGTATCATCCCCTATCGGCACATTTGCTACGCCTGATGCTCGCTTCGACCATGTTAATATCGAGATTGTGGGACCATTTTCACCATCGCGTGTGTATGATCATATACTCACGTGCATCGATCGTTTCACAAAGTGGCCCAAAGCTGTTCCCATCATTTGTATTACTGCAGAAACAGTTACTCACCGCTTCTTAGAACGATGGATAGGGCTGTACGGTTGTCCGTCGACTGTCACAACTGACCGAGGACAACAGCTGGAGTCCAAACTATTCTCCTCGCTAACCCGGCTGCTTGGTATGGAGCGCATACGCACTACCATCTATCACTCAGCTTTGAAAAGTTTAGTTGAATGGTTTCTCCGCCAACCTAAATGTGCTCTTCGGGCACACTAAAGCAACAGTTGGTACGAAGCCTTCCCGCTCGTTCTCTTAGGTATAATAATAATAATAATAATAATAATTTATTCTCAAATAACAAACATGTTACAAGAGACATGCCAATTTACAGGCAAGATCAAAATGTTAAGATTAGCAACATATTTTTTTCTGAAAACGGTATAATGTTACTGAAACGAGCTTAAAGACAGATGAGCAATGTTCCACCGCTGAAACGGTATAAAGCACGACATTGCGTCTGCCTGAGGAATTTTTTCAAATCACGAAGCAAAGATTTTATGTATATCAGTAGACGTCTTAAAACTGTCTGTGTAGATGCGAACACTGCCTGTCAGTAAAATAAATTTTCCTTTCCACTTCCGTATATTATAATTAGGCGGTAATAAGAAGCCAAATACGGTGTTGCGGATGAATTTAGTTCAAGCGTTCAGTTATGCAGAAAAATATGAGAAGCGAAACGTACAGACAAAACGGAGCGAATTGGAGAAGGTGAGTGAGCTGAAGAGTGGCTTAGTATTTATAGCCAAGCAATAATAGGCTAGACATGTAACAAACAATACAACATCCACACACAATCAAATATACAATAACCGATACTGTAATTGAATTATTACAAATGCAAAATTATGGTCGATGAAATTATCGAATAATTCAAACGACTAATTATTAAAGTACAATGAATGAATTGTGAGCTACTATAATGCTACACCTTTCTCTGTTTTTCATTTTGTATCCTGAGCCCATATATGCGACCATCGCCCAGTTGGTACCGTCCACTTCATCCAATCTTGGTGAAAGCTGGCCTGATCCCCACCGCTCTTGTCAATGCTCTCAGTTGATGTTTAGGTTTCTAATGTTCTTGTATACGTATGGTTTTGAACTTGGTCGTTCTTGCTCCCTCGCTCAATCTGGTTCCGTCCTGAGTCTGTAGTTTATTCTGGTACAAACGCAGTCTTCTGACCCTGGAAACGAGCCACGCTAGTGTAGCACGCCAACCCGAACAACAAACCTTGCACGAACCTGATGGTAAAGTTCAACGTAAAAGACATTTGTTAACAATTCCTTCCTGTCCGTCATTCCTTCCGCCTTACAATCTCCAGTTAGCCGACCAGCCCTCCTCCGCACGAAACCGCTACGTATCGAAAGTGCAAAACCTTTCTAGGTGGGGCTAATGTAGTTGTATACTTTTACAAAGATAACACAAATGCTGAAATATAAACATTTATTATTGTATTTGATTCTGAAACTAATTGTTATATTGCACTCCTTTTGTTTATCGGTACTAAAGACTATCACTCATGCGCCAAGCGTGTCTTTCCCATTCCGTTTCTCTCCTTGGTGGTTGTTAGCCGCTCCTGTATTCTGGACTCCATATTATTTCGATATCACAAGGCTAGCGATAAATATACTTCTTCTTCCATAACAGTCTTTACTCTGACTTCTCGACTTTATCGGGATTTAACTTAGTAATCCCGCGAAGGTGTAAATTTATTTCAACTCATTATAGTATCCTGAAGCTTTTCGCTATCGTTCTGAAATTTCTCCGAACTTACTGCCGGGGAGGAATATCAATAAACACAAAGTGGAATGTTAGATATGAATTTTCTGACTGATGGCATATACTTTTATCGCATTTTTGTTGCGAACTGCTTTGAAATTAAGTAGCGATGATTCTCAACCACCAGTTGTTCGTTACAACGCTTACAAACACCATTCAGATTCTGATGCGTTAAAATTCTCCCCTCTGTCTCCCAATCCGGGTTTTTCTGTGAAACACCGACCTATGTCACTGAAATTTCAACAAATTCTCCCATAATAATCATGCCCTTAGCTTATTGTAATCCCACCTTGGAAAGCAATCTCGGTTCACTAATCACTATAAGCCTCCGCATCATTTTGAACAATATAGCATGAGCAACCAAGGCAAAGGCAACTCTTTATATGATGCGATAAAAACTTGATGCTATCACCCCAAAGTTATTGATAACGTGTTAAGACATATGCGCGCCAACACCAAGAGGTTCACAATGTCGTCGCATCCCCACTTTATAAACGAGACATAAATTCCTCGGATCGAGTACAGAGACGAGCAACGAAATCGTTCATAGAGCTGAAGAACAAAACCTAAGAAGATAGACCATAGTATTTTGGAGTATTCGCCGTAAGCACGCCAAACTATCCCAACGTAAGCACCTTACCGATGCATCACAACCATGACCGTCGAGGCGATGGTCGAAAAATTGCGCTTCAAAGAGCAGACTCCCAGGTTCGTGCACACTTTTTCTCAATGAGGGTCGTGGAAAGTTGCAATACTTTCCCAGCCGAGCTAACCACAGAACCCCAGGTTGACAACTATAGAAAGAGACTTGATAATCACGTACTCACATGCGGACTATCATCTCTCTTGAGCAAGCTGCGCCTGATGCACGCCATAGGACTTGCAAGTAGTTTTTATTGCAGTTTCCTCATTTAACTAACCTCTCATGTTATCTCTGTTACTTTACCTCACTTAAACTTATGAATAGTCACCATTATTCATTAATAAACGGAATTATTCATTCATTTACTGAGCTCTAAAATCTTATTAGCATTAGAATTTTATCCTTATTGTTCTCCACTTTGCAACTGACTGATCTACGGTCTGGTAATGTGATAGCTGCTGGTATCCAGAAACCATACTGCCCTGAAACAAACGTATTCATTCAAATCACTGGACATACAATCTTACAAACAACTGCCAACTGACTAGAATTAGTGCAGTAGAGTGGCTAGACCACCATGTACAAGACACTTCCGAACACCTGGAACCATACTGAAAGAACAGGAATCGAGCGCAAAGAAACAAATGGGTTTATACTAGCTCGTGCAAAAGATATTGGATTTTGGAAATAACTACGTAAGTAACTTGAATTGATGCAGTAAATTTGTTAGGATACAAATCATTGGATATTACCAGATACTTAAAAACATATCGGAAAAATAAGAGGCGATCTCAAAGAAATCCTATTACAGCTACTGACAAAGATATTTGATATATTGGATGTTGAAGTGCGGATTGTTAATATGTCCTTTCATGTAGATGGACTTCTCTGTCCTTGATAACAACGACCATTCAAACAGTTAGGTCCACGACATGACCAGTGACACGCTGAAGGTTAATTCTGTTGTGGTAGCACGCCTTTTTTCTTATCTCTTCAGATAGAGGACAGCTTTCGAGGATATCCTACGGAATATTTTTGTACATCTCCTCGGTATGACGGTTGCTTAGATTATGTTCTTATTCCAAATGGAATGATTAAAGATAGGTAAATTATGCAGTTAAAATAACTACTCTGAAGACTTGAAAAAATGTCAATGGATATTGTCGACTATTACGAAGCCCGTAATGCAAACTCGATCACACTCATGTGTGTCCTCAAAGGTGGATTTAGATTCCTTGCAGATCTTGTTGAGACTCTGGAACGTACTGTCCGCGCTCGAGGTATCGTCCTGCCGACGTCAGTTGAGTTTGTTCGTGTTAAGAGTTACGTTGTATGTCATCTAGTAAAACAATTTTTACGAGATTTTTTAGAATGATGTCAGTGCTCACGAGCCTTTACTAACTGGTTTAGGAGATTCTTCGGAGTACAAAGATAAGGTATTTCACTAACAAGTCATATTTTTTTGTAAGAATGTTCTCGTCGTCGAAGATATAATTGATACAGGAAGAACAATAACTAAACTAATAGATCACTTGGCCAATTTGTCGACGAAGAGTGTTAAGGTTGCGAGGTATGTTTTGAAATATTTACCTATTTTTGATTCGATCTCATGGGCCTCGTATGGCTTTGTTTTTATATTTTTCACTGGTATGTATATCTAAGTTGTCTTTGTGATTCAGAATTTTAAGCTTTCCCGAATCACATGCTTAACTTAAGGTCACTGCAATTGGTCAGAGGTCCACAGTGAATGATATGTTTGATGTGACAGATGTTAACACTTTATTGTTACTCCATAGTTAGTATGTACAGCATTCGTCGCGTATCTATAAATTAAAGACATTTGCAGTCCAGTACTCAGTTACTGTAGTTCTCTGAAAATTAGGCTGACACTGCTGTCAAGTCGATCGCCAGTGCTGTTTCTGACATTAGGGTGCCTAATTTCAACCTTTTTTCAGTATTAGTTTCGAGAATATTTACTGTTTTTCGTGATTTAAGTGAATATGTAGCCATCATGAGACTATGAGAATGGTTTGTGATCTGCTTACATTTAGTATGATGATTCGAGTCATTAAAAGTTATATCATTTATCGCTACATCGATTTCGTAAAATCAATAGTGTCCTCCTTTAAGCCAACCGTTTGTTTAGGGACTTGAATGTTTGTCACTTTGAGTAAATTACTTGACTTTCTCCAAATTAGGTAAGTATTAGTCACAGTGATATGCAAGTGAAGACTGAAGAATAATGTATAAATTCTCGTAAATAGGCTCATCAGTCTTTACTCTATTCACAGCAAATTGTTAACTTTATTTCCGGAAGTGAGAACCGTATGATATTTATTAGATAAAGCAGACAAGTTGCAAAATAAATGAAAAGTTTCAAGTTTATAAAAATCAGCTTTGTACGATATTTTATGAGATTTTCGAAATATATTTTCTTTAGTCTCCTTGTCAAACGTACATGGCCTAGGAGTAAATACCGACCAGACTGTAAGTACATTTCTGTAACTTTTAAAGCTTAATCTGTTTGATCCAAATCATTGTTTTAACACTCAGACAATGAAAACCTGTCTCAATAAGTCGGACTTGCTTTGTATTGTTCATTCTCACTTACGTTTGTGGATCACAAAAACGCGGAAAATGTTCTATATATTGCATATAATTAATTGTTTTCAGTCCACTAAATTTGACTACATATCTGAGGAAAGTCAAGGAAGTAACGGTTGCTGACAACTATTTTAAACTGACTCAGTATTTTTATTAGCACATTTTCGTAGTGACTACCTGACGCTATTACCATTTCAAGAATGTCTGGTTGATTTCTTGAGAACCTGTTACTTTATCTTTAGGAATACTGCCTCTGGATGTTCAATTGGATGCTGTAGATAAACATCGGTCTCCCGATGAACATTTACTGAAATACAATTAAGTGTCCCTAGTACATGACTGGTCGTTAAACCAGTAGTCGCTTGAATATTGATTGATAGTCTATTTACAGAAGTCATCAACTCTTATCCATCAAGTTGCAGATTCAAAAACCCCTTCACTCACTTTCAGACATAGTTATCACCAGTTCTCAAAAATGCAGTTTCACGCTATGCTGTTTGCATGAACTTGCATCACACACAACTTAATCTTACGTAACTTCTAACAATGCTCTAACATACGTTAAATGTAACGACTTTCTCAGAATAGTGAGATGGTTGTACTTTTCAAGTGTCTTATAAAATGTAATATAACAGTACACTCAACAAAACTATTCATACCATGTAACCTTGCTAGTGATGGGTACGCCCTACACAACAGGGTCAAGTATATTTAATGCCAGCGTAAGTATGTAGTAAGTTGATTTTCGTAACTGTTTGCATCTCCCAAATTTGGCTTGTATGCATTTCAAAGATCTTCGTGAAATTAACTTTTAATTTTCATGGTTATTATGAATCTGTTGACCATAACGTTGAAAGGATTTACACCACTATTAGGTCAGTCAGTTACAACGTAGAACTTCGAACGAACGTACATCAGTTCAAGTTGCCATACCACATATACACAGACGCAACTGTCAGTTCAAATCCGATAGTGGTAGAGATAGTAGAAGCATTAGCAGTAATGGAGAAGATGAGGGTTCGAAGATATGATTTGAGAAGTGTACTACAATGAGAAAACTTTAGAAAGAGAAAGATAAAGATGACGATGATTTCAGAAGGTTAGGATTTGAGAGAAAACAATGAATGAATGCACCTGCTCCATTGCAAACGGTTTTAAGCCATCGTGTTCGAGTTCTCTAGCCGCCGGTTACTTTCGTCTCGCGGACTCCAACCAGTCCGCTTGTCAGTGACTTCATCGATTTATGCCATGTTTTGATCTGGTCGCCCCTAACTTTCTTCCAACCTATTCCTACACCACAAAACATAGCTCTTCGAGGCAGTCGGTGGTTAGGCATTCGTAATACATGTCCCAACCACCTCAACTGATGAAGTTTCACCATCTCATCTATTGATCTGCCATCCTTACCTAGTACTCGTTTCCTAACGACAGCATTGCTTACTCGGTTGTCCCACGATATACGAGCAATGCTTCTAAGACATCTATGATCGAATACTAGTAACCTACGAACATCTACTCTCACTGGCCATGTTTCGCATACATATAGGAGAACGGAGCGAACTACTGCGCAGTACACTCTCCTTTGGTCAGCAAACGGATATCTCGCCTACGCCATAAGTGACGCAGGTTGGCAAAAGCCAATCGAGCCTTCGGTATCCGTGCTGAGATTTCGTCAGTCACCAGGCTATCAGCACTGATGAGACTCCCAAGATAAGTGAAGCGGTCTACACGATCGACTACTTCACTCCCTATCACTAGTTCAGGTGCCGATGCAACCCAATCTTGAAGCAACATTTTGCATTTCGATGGGGAAACCGCATCCCGAACATTCTTGTATTGTTGCTTAGGGTGGTTAGAAGACTCTGCATTTTGTCAGCGTCTTCACCGAATAGAACAATGTCATTAGCATACTCTAAGTCAGCAAGCGCGTCTTAGCTGCTACCTTGACGTGATGGTCGGGCTTGCCTATCGTGATAACTCAACCGAGCTATATTGACTGAAATATGTTGTCCTGTAGGTTCTACCATGCCGGGCTGGTCGACTGGAGAACGATGAGCTTAAAGCAGCTAGTCAAGGTCTGAGGGAGAATCGTAATGCTGACTGTAGGTGGTTGTGAGAGCAATAAAGTGTTTCCCTCGGACAACCAGCATCTGCGGCGATGCTGACTTCTCACAAGGAAGGGGTTGGAAAATGTCACACCTCACACTACATATTGGAGCTTATAATATTCAAAGCTTGTGCCAAATAGGTCGATAGGCTTGATAAACTAGGACTTTAGAATCTCGCGCCATCGATGTGTGCTGCGTCTCCGAAACGCGCATACAAGATCCGAGTAAAATCATTAATTTGGCTTCGCCTAGTGTAGATAGAGAAACAACACGGTTTACGCTTCGTGTTTCTGGAAGCCTTTTTGTTTTCTCTGCCTACAATCCAACCGACCGCAGTTCAGACGAGGTTAAAAATGAGTTTCACAGAAAGGTTTTAGAACTTATCCAAAAAGTTAGGCGCTCTGATATAGTAATAATGGCCGGTGACTCCAATGCTCATGTAGGTAGACTAAATGAAAAGGAGAGACACCCGGGTGGATCTTATGGTGTTGTGGCTCAAAGATCAGTTAATGGCGACCGTCTGCTGTAGGTGTGCTCAGACAACCGCCTATTTCTAGCAAATACTAACTTTAAGCACAAGGGAAAACACCTTTTGACATGGCAACCCCCAAAGTCGTCCCAACCCTTGACCCAACTAGATCACATCGCTATGGGCCACCGGTGGAGGGATTCGATAGAGGACTATCGCTCGTTCTGAGACACACGCTTAGATTCAGATCATGCCCTAATGCGATCACGTATTTGTTTGCGGCTTACTGGACGTAGGAAAGACACCGCAAGGAAACTTCTTAGGGTTCTACCTAATGATAGCATAGGTAAGAAAATATTACAGCAACAACTAGAAAAAGTTAGGCGACCATGTAGTAAGTGACACCCACCCTGAGGCAGCTTGGTACGATGTCCAAAAAGCTGAGGAAACAGCAGTGATATCTACCAGTAAGGTATACCATATGGCTAGGGAAAAGCGGTGGATCTCATTAGCGTCTACCGAACTATTAGATGCTCGGAAACTCGTCCTATCTGGCTCTGAATATGACGAAGAATGGAATCAACTTAAGCGCAAGCTGATGGAGAAGCCTACGCAATGATCGCACACAGTAGTGATTAGTGAAAGCAAAAGAGGTGTAAACCAAATATTCTCTGTTCGTCAGATCCTAGAATATAGACTCATATTTCGAGATCCAACTATAGTTATATTCCTTAAAGCGGCATTCAACCCTGTCGACTGTGAAGTTGTGTGGAAGTGTCTGTCATTGAAAGGTGTACCAAAGAAGTGCATTAACCTTCTACAAGCTCTCTACTCTAACACTACAGATCGAGTTAGAGCTTATGGCGCACTGTCATGGAAATTATTTACTTCAAGTTGTGTCTGTCCGGGATGTCCACTTTCTACGTTGTTGTTTAATTTGTCATAGACCTGCTTTCCTCCCAAATCTTAACATTCTGAAGTCATCTTTATCTTTCTCTTTCTAAAGTTTTCTCACTGTAGTACACTTCTCAAATCATATCTTCGAACCCTCATCTTCTCGATAACTGCTAATACTTCTACTATCTCTACCACTATCGGATTTGAACTGACAGTTGCGTCTGTGTTGATGCGGTATGGCAACTTGAACTGATTTACGTTCGTTTGAAGTTCTTCGTTGTAGCCGACTGACGGATGGAACTTCGATTCCAGGTTCCTCGCGAAACACACGCGGTGTGGGCAGCTGACAAGAGACATCCGCCCTCATACCCGTAACAGCTCTTGAGACCAAATTGGTCACAAACGAATCCTTCCTTCTCCCCCTAACACCTTGCTTATCGACATGTCTAACTCTTCTCACATTCCTTTATCACGCTGCCCAGCTTATGCAAACGATGCGCGTTCACCTTTATTAAATGATGCTAGATATTTGAAACTTTGTTTTGCCGTTGGCATTCCACACTTAGCTCAGCAAAATTATTCTTTGCTCCACATTAGCATAGATTTGAAAGTTTTCCTAACAAAGAGACATTATGTACACATTTTCTTAATCCTTACTGTATTTTCTTTGTTTTTTGACCTAATGCTCAGTTGTTGGATTTGAAGTTCCAAATCGATTTGTTGTCGGCTATGCTTTAGACTATAATGAAAATTTCCGTGACCTGCACGTAAGTTGTCATCTGCAATCTGAATTTAATTACCTATTTCGCTGATCATGTCATGAACGAAGCATCACGTGAAGTTTTTAGGGACTCGTTTGTATGCAGTAGTATATTTGTATTTTTTTAAGTTTCTTCTTCAACTTAGGCAATTACCACTTTGGGAAATTATCTACTTAAATTTTTTCATATGAATGTGAAGTTTTCATAATAGAGATATGGAAATAGTTTTTTATTACTGAAATCATGAATTAATCATTGTTAGACTACCATTAGGAGCCTTGAAGCACTGGACGGCTGTTTCGTTCCTGTATGGGACTCATCAACTATGCCCATCCAGGATTGCTGTTACTCGCAGGATTCAAACCCAGGACCTTCAGTCTTGCATGCAAACGCCTAGCCTCTGGACCACTGGGCGGGAATCCAGTAATAGACAACAGTCTCCATAACTTTATACTGAAAAATTGTACAATAGGCTCACTAGTGACTAGCTTCGTGTGGAAATTCTCGGAGTTCTTGGTAAGAAGACGTGACCATTGGAGTTCAACCCTGCCAGGTATGGTCAGTAACTATGTAAGATGTTGCTCAGAGTCCCTGGATTGATTAACATTAGACATAGCCGGCGTTGGACGCCAGCACAGTGGTTTAAAGGTTAGGCGTTCGTGCGCAGGACCAAAGGTCCTATGTTCGAATCCTGCGAGCAGCAGAGGTCGTTGATCTGCACTGCTGGTGAGTCCCATACCAGGGCGAAACGTCCGTCCAGTGCTTCCAGGTTTCTATTGGTGGTCTAACAATGATTAATTCATGATTTCAGTAATGAACATGAGTTTCATGATTAAGACTATTTTATTAAATGAATAGTTGCCTGGTTTGCATATTTTTTGATTTTGCTTTGAACTGATATTGAATTTGACAGATATTTGCTACTCAAGTCATAGTTATGAGTTAGTTGGATTGCTTAAGTCATTGTAGTAATAACTTTCTGATGAGATTTTAGTGGTTGCATTGAATTCAAAGCAGGGCTCACTAATTTAGTGGCCCGTGATTTGACTCCAATTTGGGGTGAACGGTTGAATAAGCTATGAAACAAATCTTTCATCTAATTTCCGCATATCGTCCTTAGGTGAACCCCATTTGTGCGATGGCGGTGATTAGAAACCCAACAGTTTTACGGATGAATTTATTTCACACGTTCATTTAAGTACACAGATATGAGGATGCGAAGCGTAAAGGCAAAGCTAAGCGAAGCTAAGAAGGCGAGTGAATCAATTCAATACGATGAGGCGTGACTAAGTATCTTTAGTCAGACAAAAATAGGCTAGACTTGTGACAAGCCAAGTAAGCAATGCACATACTCACTCAAGTAAGAACAGCCAAGTTATAGGCAAATAATTGACAAGGTTAAAAGACGTGCGAATTGTAACTAAGGCAGAAAAGGGTAATTAGTTTATCCAAAAGCTAGGACAGGCCATGTGGGCTAAACATTTTAGTACAAACACTGCAAGTCATATTAAAAGTATTTTGAAATTGGTTTATAAGCATGCAAATAGCTAGTTAGTGTGACATATCTCATTCATTCTGTTTGTGATATACTTTGCATTTGAAAGCTTAGTCATCTTTTGCTAAAATATATTTATTATGATTGGGAAAATGGATAACTCATGGTTTATTAACTGCTGTGGCACGATGTGGTTGTAATTCCAGTTTTAACGTTTTTGATATATTAAGTCACCATTATACGTTAGTTCTGACTTATGTACATCTAAACTTAATTGTTGATATAAAGCGGAACCCTATTTTTTATGCACAACGCAAAGCAGCAAATTTGTGTACAGGTTGGGATACTGCTCGGGTGTCTAAACCGAAGCAGATTTTTACAGGAAACGGTCTTTATTTGCAAGCCGACCACTATTCATATGCTTTATCCCACTGACACACCACGCAAGTTTCTTCCTGGGCTGGTGCGGCCCTTCTTGGACAACTTGGACAGCCGACCCTTCAACAGGTCAGTCAGATCGGCCCCGTACCTACCGTAGATACCCGTTAAACATGACTTCCCAATCACTTGCTGTTTCCTAACATGTCCGTAGCATTTTATGATAATTACGAATACTTCAGCACTCAAGTAAGAGAGGAAGTTGTAAACATACATGGAGATACTGTACCATACTTAAGAAAATGTGGTGAGCAGCGTTTATCATTTTATACAAACAATACTAGATACGATACAAAACTAGCTTTTATTGGTCAGCGTTAGGTATTTGGGCCTCATTCGTAACTGTATTATGTCTATAGTATTTTAGAAAACTATGCACTTGTAACTATAACATGAGGCTCCTTGTCATTATCTCCTTCGAGAAACTGGCGCACAAAATGAGATAGTTTGGTATCAACGCATATATGTGAATGGATAAATGCTGTAACTTAATGATAAAATCAAATGGCTTCGTAGTTTTTCATTTTACTGTTTTGTTTATGGTTTCTATGTCTGTCTACGTAAGGCTTACGTTATTTGGGTAACTTTGGTATGTATACATTCGAAAAATGTTTATTTGCTTATAACTGTAACTGTATTACCTCGTTTTCTTTCATACGTCGTTCAGCATATCTGCGTGATTAATGAAACGGGTCAAAAAAGATTCTCTGTACCTTGTACATCGAAACCTGTTTAAACGTTGGAGCCAGTAAAAATGACGAACTTAATGAGTACGTAAGAAGGATTTCCTCACCATCCACATTCTCAAAACGATTTGTCAATTTAACACAGAAGTAGCTTCGTTATTTTATGAAAAAAGACGTTTAACGTAGTCGCTCTATATTTAGTCTTCTACAGTTTCTCTATTCTGTCTATATTATAATACCGTTAATAATTACACCTGTATAGTAGACATATCTTTATGCTATAAGTAATATCACGAAATTAATTTTTCAGCACATACTTCTAACTTATTATTTTTCTTAGAAAATCGTGTTTGGCACACACTACTGGTTTTTCTTTACTGCTTGAACCTTATCTCTTACGTGTATATCTACTCATTTATCTAATTGACTATGTATTCTACACTTTCTCACTTTTACCACATTGAATTGATTATAGAAAATTACATTGTTTGATTAACACATGACATTTTTCTTAATTACACATAAAAACGATGATTAATTTTAAATCTTTTGTTGCTATTTCTTATTCACTGAAATATTTTATTACCAGTATTATTACTATTATTACCATTACTATTATTTGAAAGTATGGATATATAATTATCAAAGTAAAGCTATGGATATAAAATCGATTCCATTCTAAGTCTTATCATACAGTCGATTTAAATTGATCTGAATGCGCCAGAAAACTTGCCTGTTAGACCTTGATCTAGTTAGCTTTGTTGTTGTACAGGTTAGTTTTCGGCTGTCTATATGGAATATATGTCATACTAACACGCTTTAAGCGTAATAATTTCACTCATGTCATACAAAATCACTAACATGCTAAGTTTGCTTTTGGGTACATTTTTCGTAGTCGAAGAAGGAACTTGGCTTTAATGTTAATCGTTTAGTACATTCCTAACAAGATTTCATTACTGATCGAATTGGATACAGAATATCTCAGAATAATAACTTGGAAGTCAACAAACGAGTCTCCTGGTAGAAGGTCAGCTGAAAAGTCAGACGATAACAGCATGTCGATGATGAAGTTCAATAAGAATGGGGAGAGTGGACGACGCCGACGGACACCACTTAAAGTAAGCAATTCTGATGACAATTCGCCATAAGTGCTGACTCGACCAGTAGTGTTCGAGTAGAGAGCCTGTACAGGACTAATGTTTTTCTCTGGCTTTATTCAGTAAATTTAGTAAAATCATCTCTCGATAACGTTAGTGGATAATCCACTCAGATGAGCAAACTCAAATATCAGTTATCTATCGTTTCATGATTTTATCTTCAATTACTCATTAGTTAATATCAATTCATAATTAATGGAATGAAAATGTTGGCATTCCTAAAAGTTTCTTCAAGTTAAATATCACAGGGCTTGGTCTAAGCCTTTGGTCAGTTTAATCCACTCTTCTCGAGCATTTCACTCGTCTTCCAACCTTATCAATTGTTCACTCATATCTTGGTTGTTTTTATTCTAGTGTGCGTGCATGTTTACTTCGCTTATTACATATCTACCCTATTATTACCTGACTAAATATTTAGTCAAACTTCATCGCGCTAAATTGGCTCACTCGCCTTTTTCACTTCGCTTTGGTTGTACAATTTTTATTCTCGTCTGTCTGCTTAAATGAATGCATAAAATAAACTCGTCCACCAAACCGTATTCGGCTTCTTATTGCCGCCGTCGCACAAACGGAGTTTGCGTATGTATGATGTACAGAAAGTGAAGGGAGGATTAATTTCATTGCATATTTAATTGTTTGTAAATATTGGAGTTAGAGCACAGGCCATTAAATGGCAAGCCCTATTTTTAATCTAACACCAACCATCAAAAGGTCAATAAACCTTTATTTTGGTTTTATCACTACACTTTAAGGAATTTTACGATTTGTCCCTACATTGTTATCCGTACTACGTTCAGGCCTTAATCGAGGCTCAGAGCCCATCGTTTATAATGTTGTATGGGGCAGAGAAAATAGTAACCAGTTGTGTTCTTAGACCGATTGGTAGGTAATTTGACACTATAAAGTATTTTGTAGTGCATCTAGATGGTTGGAGCATTTGGGGAGTTGCTTTCTTGGTAAATGTTCCAAAGTTGTTGACATTAATCAAAAATATTTATTCAAAATCTTGAAAAACCTTGGTGGTACTTCGTAGACTGTAACCTATGATGGTTAATGTTAGAACAAATAAACATTCTACTGAGCAATCCTGAACTTGGATGCACTATCCTGAGAATAACGTGTGCTGTTTTGAATCGCTTTATTCAGTTAAGACAAATATACTGAACAATGTTTGTTACATGGAAGTTAGACACAGTAATAGTTCACATCTATTAGGTAATTCATTTGCATATATTTATGCAGTACTGAAACAAGATATTAATGAAGGACAACCAATAAAAACTTGATGACTCCTTAAAAGTGTGAACACTGGTTAATATAGCAGTTTTCTAAGTTTCCAGAAGTAACGGTAGTGATTTGAAAGTTAATAAATGGTTAGTTACATTTAATTAAAAAGCTTTACGATAGACTGCAGCATAAATAAAGTTGACAGTGCCCAGTACGTCTCTAAAAATCAATCAAAATGGTGAAAAGAGATTAGGCTCAAAAACACTACTAATAATCACACTAATTCAATTTTATTTAAACCACTTTCTGGTATATACTATCTATTACTTGACAGTAGAACAAACTACATTCTATTCGAAGTTAAATATCATCACTTTTAGAAGCATTGAACATGATATAGTTAGTTTGGTGAATCTTAAGTAAGTTTTTGAATTCATTGAGAAGTTTGTTTTCGATGAACAACCGCTAGTGAAATTAAAATGTAATTTACGCTATATATAAACCTTTTGATTTCTGCAGTAAAATGTTTATTTTTGTTGTTGAATGGTTTTAATCGAAAGGCTGAAATAATTCAATTAATGTTTGACATTTCAACGAAGAATACCTACATTCGTCAAAATTCCACAAAACCTACTCGCGATTATGTACTAAGATTATGGTGATGATCATTTACTTGACTTTAATCATATATGATGGAATCAAACTATGAGGTTTATTGTTCATACTTCAGTTACAATAAACGTTTTCCTTCCTATGGTGTAAACGATTTATTTCAAAATGTTATATACGTAACAAAAAAACTCATGCGTTTAAAACATTTTACAAAGCAGCTAAGGCAGCAACTATCACGAGTGATTTTTCTATTCAATATAGTTATGAGATGGATTCGAAACTCTTTAATGATATGTTGTCACTTACATCAAATGCGTCAAGTCAATTCTGTCGGTAAATTCTCATTGACATTAACATTGTATTCTGATGCGATAACTGCATCGTAAGTTTTGTGTCACGAGATCATGCTATGGAGTAGGATTTTACGAATGAGTGTTCATTTGTTTTTAAGAAAGAAAAGGATAATACTTCATAAATAAAATTTCATGATATGAAAGGTCCGAGCAATGTCTTCTCACAAGATCAAATTATTATTGTTAGCCTCCGAAAAATTTGAAATCAAACCTAAGTGAACAGATTTTTCCATGTAACAGAATAACACATATGAACTGGAATATATACATGATTAAGTGTCATAGTGGAATGGAAGAAATCAATTCTGTGGGTTACTCACACTGGGTCATTAAATCCCTTTTATCATATTGGATCTAAGTGATCATTACAGTTTTCAGAGAAATAAAATATCAGAACAATACAGCTATCAAGAGACCTTTGGTTTGTCGTAAGAATTTAATTTATACTTATCAATCCACAACACATACAGTTACTTCAAAGAGGATTTTAAATTCTTAAAAATTCTACTCATTCCATAGTTTGTCGGCCACATGAACAAATTATCTATATTGGATTAAGATAATGGAATTTCTTGAAGAATTGATGGAGAGAAACATAAGTGTATTCTATTCTGTCTCTAAGATGAAGATAATATCAATAGATCCATAAGTTTATGATTAACATATGTCTGATTAGTGATTGGTGTAATATTTATCTTGTTTCTTAGTGTGATCAGATCCTGTCGATCGAGCTGCTTAAATAACTCACACTGTATACATAATGATAAGATGTCAGGTGGTTGGAAGTAGTAGGCAGAAAACTGTGGAACCAGATAAAATGCTGTTTAGAACTCATCAGCAAGGCGTGACTATGATCCTAAAGGAACTGGTGCTTGGTGGTGGATTCATCACAATGTCACATTTTCACAGCCTGCGTTGTTACCACTGAGCTACTTGGGTCACCATTAAGGTGTTAAACAAGAATATGTATAATAGTTATGTTTGTCTGCAGCCCGAACAGTGCAGTGTTACCACTTCAGCTGAATGACGTGAGTTCGAATCCGCTGGGTATAATCAGTTCCTTCAAGATTAAAAGTAAATATTGTTGATAAGTAGCGAATGTCAAGAAACCCAGATACAGGATCTTTTACCGACTACCTCCAACTATCGAACAACTTTTTTAGTTCAATTTCAGCATAGGTTCATGTAGTTAATGTTTAACATTGGATCGTTTCTGGCATTACTTTTGGAAGTGTTTATTTTAGATATTGAAATACTAACTGAATGAATTAGTAACATTAGTGAACAAGGTAATCATAGTGAAAAAGGATATGAAGTATCTTGTGCATTAAAAATATACATATTTTACACTAGAAAGGTAGAAAACATCCTCGCTTCACAATAATCATGCATTAAACGTTTGCATGTGACCCGACATGATTAAAAGGCGAAGTTACGATTCAGCTCGTGATTTTCAATCAAAACTACTTTAATGTTTGACACAATATGGTTATTACAAAGTGTTGTACTTGTTTTGTCTTCAGCGTGCTATTTTGTTTGGTTACAACATTGGTTTATTGCGATGTGACATTTATCCTTGTAATAATTTACTGTGAAATTCCTAGCTTGGGTTTTGTATGGTAATTCTGTGAATTTCCACTCTGTGATAATTGTCAATAGATCACCAAATGTGAGTAAATCCAATATAAATTAGTGTATTCACTTATTATCTTGATTTATTTTTAGGGTAAATAAATTCTTATCACAGGTCTTCGTGTTCTCGCTGTGCGTCATCGCATTCCGGGTTTTGGTATCAAGCGTATATTTTTAAACAGTCTGTCTGAATATTTATCAGTCTCCTTGTGTTACACCTGCACGTAAACACGTCATCTTGATATACTTGAACTATTACGAGTTTACCTAGTCGGGAAACGAGAACAAGAATCCGGCGACACGACATGCTACTCAAATCCGATTATTCCAACCCCCATATTGAGAAAAAAATAAGAAGACTTGATATGAAGTAGGACCTGTATTCTACAAGCATCCAGAAAGTATGAGGTCCGAATCCAGAAAAGAACCAGGATCCCGGACCAGGAATCCAGGACTGGGACCTGGTTCTTATCATAAAACGTTACAGATAATGCGTATTTATACATTTTGGTCGAATAGGAAACAGCATCGAATTCTGTGGCATTGGCAGTTAGGACGACCAATAGGAAGCAACATTTGAAGTGACATTGATAGTCAGGACAGCCAATAAGAAAAAACACTGAAGCACGTGAAATTGATATCTAAAACAACCATAAAATTGACCAGTAGGAATTACCCAATAGGAATAGACAAATAATTCTCTTATGATATTGGATGAATATCCTAACACTTTGTCTATCTATCAATTGATTCACTTAAATCTTTCTTCCGACTTACTGTGAAACTAGCCAGCATAAAGTTAGGTTAACATAAAATATCATTAAACCATCTCAATCGACTAAGACTCAATTCCCCAATAAATGATTCCCATTTATCTCGACCGTAGCTGCTACCTTGACGTTGTGGTAACGCTTGCCCATCGTCATAAACAAACCGAGCTATACTGACTGAAATATATTGTCCTGTAGGTTCTACCATGCCGGGCTGGTCGACTGGAGAACGATGAGCTTAAAGCAGCTAGTCAAGGTCTGAGGGAGAATCGTAATGCTGACTGTAGGTGGTTGTGACAGCAATAAAGTGTTTCCCTCGGACAACCAGCATCTGCGGCGATGCTGACTTCTCACAAGGAAGGGGTTGGAAAATGTCGACCATAAAAATGTCACACCTCATCTTACCTCACGCATTTCCGTCTCCGGCGGTGAGGCTTCTTGAAGAGCAGAGTTAACACTTCCCAAACCTCCCGAAAAAGGACTTGTGTGGCCGACCTCAAGCAGTTGTCGATTGGGCTCTGTAGTCACGCTCCCAGGTCTCCAAGAACAATACTAATCTGACTACTTTTCAGGTTCCTCAAGAAACGCCGTTCCACGGTGTGGGCAGCCGGGATGTGCAAAGTGCTCTACCCACCTGTTTCACTATTCTCCAATGTTGCTGAATAATATGCCTTCCTTGCTTTTCACTGGTCGTTCTGGTTTATGAGACCGGCAGTAGCTTTAGAGGGTCTACTTGCGGAGTTAAAAAAAAACAAATTATAAAGCCAATTTGAAATACAGTTAAACTTACCTACGACTGTTTAATTACGTTAATTCAATAAAAGGTGCGGATGATGGACAATACCAATTAACTGGTCGATTTATGCTAATAAAGTATGACTTTACATCCTTGGTGAATACACTTTCGGTACAAAACTAAAATCGAAAATTCTCATCAAACCGAATGACTAATTTAAAATACTTTGTGATTGATTAAAATTTGTAATGTGTAAATTCTAAAAGATTAGTAACGTTCATTTCACTTTTTAGACAATGAAAAATGTGAACGTGTGGTTGGAAATTTACTTTCATCCAAAATAATACAGTCTAAAACTTCCAGTGACTGCACTTCTTATCTTAGTCTTTTGATTTCGCCAAAAACACCATGATAAGTCAAACGTTAGCTTTAAAAAAATTTAATTTTGACTAATCTCTGAAAAGTTAAAATGGACATGATTTTTAAACAAGAAAATTTTTCATAATAATATGTACATAGGTCATCAGTTAACATGTGCTTACGTATACAGAAGAGTAATCGTTAAGCCTTGGTAAGCATAATGTGAAGTGTTATTTATTGTTTTAGAAGTTCATTTAATAATCCATAAGATCTAAATATACAGACAAGCTTAAATGCAGTTTATGTGACTTTTTGAACAGAGTTATAAAAATCTTATTCTTCTTGTTATTATTATTGTTTCAACAACGTTGTTAATGCTATTAGACTATGGTCTTGTTAACATTTTTCCAAAACTGGGGACTAATTTTCTTTTGAAGATTTAAGTCTTATAAATTGTCATGAGTTGAAATCTTTTAATTAATTGTGTACTATTGATTCTATTAAGTGAACATTACTGTTTGCATCAGCTTCTAATCTTAGAGAGGATCAGGGAGTGCTAGATAGCTGTTTTATTTTAGCATTGCACTACTCAGCAGAGATTGGACCCAGGATCCTCTGTAAATGCAGAATAATCCTATTTCTTGGTTTGAATGGTTTTGTAATCTGCTCCTGTTAGTAATGCAAACCGTACAATCTAAAAAGCGCCATAAAACACCTATATTAGATAACTTTGTAATCCATTAATAAAGATCGAAAATATCATCTTTGTTATACGAAATCACATCACTGGGGGAACCATTAAAAATTAGAAAGCACTGAAAAACTATGTCGAGTTAGTTTGAAACTTCAGTAGTGCGAACCGACGACCCTTTAATGGAATTGAGCCGCTGATTCTGTTGACCGAGAGATACATCCAACTTCACATGGTTTTTAACTTGCTGGGGTATTCATTCACTGTTATCAATGAGTCTGTTAGTGACTTCTAATAAACATAATACATTCAGTTCATGTGAAAAGCTAACTAATTCTAATTTTTTTTTTAATTTTTTGTCTAATAAACTTTTGGTGATTGTGTTGATACAAAGCAAGAACGATAGTGTTTAAGAAATATAATGAATCCATTGTACTTTGTTGGTTTGCATGAGAGTTGATTATTTTGAATTGTTAATATAATTTAAACAAAGAATATTCCATCAGTAACGAATAAGTTATTTGAAATGTAAATGAAGTTTAAAATTAGAATTTCAACAGGATTGGTTTAAAATAATCATCTGAACTAATGGTTACAGTTAAAATAATTTTATAATATAGTACAACAAAAAATCCAAAACGTTTAAACATAAAAACCAACATAAGTGAAACTCATTGCTTTGGAATGATGATGGATTGAAAAGCAAATTACGTAAAATATTTAGTTTGCTTCTGTTCTATACAAAGGTAAATTCCAACTGTTATAGATCCAAGGAGTTGAAATTTTTGTTGCTGTTCTTTTTGAATACATTCATTGTGCTCGTGATTTTCCTTCCTTTTACATATACATATAAAATGTTTCATAAGTATACTTCTCCAGTTACAATACAAAGTATTATTACACACAGTACATGCCAACTTATATAAATCTGATCGATAACGCCTGTAGAAAAATATCCAATCAGTTTAAACTGATTGAACCAAACATGAGAATAGTAGAACACGAACGTACTAGTTTCAGCAAAGCCATTTTCAGTTTATTTTTGATTTTTTAATACTAACTTTGATGTCTTGCTCTTGTCAATCTTAAACTAATGTATACTAATCTCATTGAAGTGACTAAATGCCGAGTTTAATGGTCACTTAAATCCAATAATACACCTCAGTACACACATTTTTATTTTATTGGAACGACAAATCTTGTATTGTAAAAAGTAAAAAAGTACTTAGTTCACTAATTTTTCGTTTAGTTTCTTTATTTGATAACACTGCCTGTAGTCCCTTAGGGGCTACTGCCGGTCCCAAGCCCGGATAAAGGAGGAGGTGTTGGACATGGGGTTGGCGACTCCATCCGAACTAAAACTAACTTACCAAAAAAACGCTAACCAGAAAAACTAATTCAAACCATTTTCACCCTGCCCTGGGAGGTGGAAGAAGAATTATGACGTCGCGTGATGAAAGCCGAGTTCCTTCGGAAGTCACGAGGCTGATGCCCGTCCTGACAACCAGAGCAACCATTCTTTTAGGTACATGGAACGTTCAAACATTGTGAGAGACTGGAAGACTATTTCAAGTTGCTGCCCAAATGAAAAGATACAACTTCGAGGTGCTTGGAATCAGTGAAACACATTGAACTCAGGTAGGACAAAACAGACTAGCTTCAGGAGAGCCGCTGTTATACTCCAGTCATGAAGAAGAAAATGCCTCACACACACACAAGGAGTCACACTGATGCTATCCAAACATGCACAAAAGGCACTGATAGGATGGGAATCTCATGGACCCAGGATCATCAAAACATCCTTCAAGATAAAGAAAGAGGGCATTACAATGAACGTCATCCAATTCTAAGCACCTGCAAACGAAGACGTTAAATATCAATTCTACGAGAAGCTACAGTCAATCGTCAAAAAACGCCCAACAAAGGACTTGATCATTCTGATGTAAAACCTAAATGCAAAGGTTGGCATGGACAACACCGAATATGAAGACGTCATGCGACGATATGGACTGCGAGGAAGGAACGAAAACGGTGAGAGATTTGCAAACCTATGTGCTTTCAACAAACTAGTTATAGGCGGCACACAATATTCTCACATAAACGCATACACAAAGCCACATGGGTTCTGGTCGGATCACACTACACAGAACCTAGTCGACACTGTCTGCATCAATAAACATTTCAGAAGGACCATGGAGGATGTGAGAACCACGATAGAAGCTGATATTGCCTCAGATGATCACTTGCTGGTTACCAAGATGAAACTGAACCTAAAGAAGCACTGGAAAACGGGGCAGACAACATCACAAAAGTTTAATACTGCCTTTCTTCAGGATACCGTTAAACTTAACGAATTCAAGATAGTTCTCTTCAATAGGTTCTAGGCCTTGCACGATATACTCTATGGAGAGGAAGCAACATTGGAGAACGATTGGAAAGGAATCGAGGAGGCAATCACTTCAACATGTCACGAAGTTCTGGGTCGCAGGAAGTACCATCACAAAGAATGGATCTCTGTTGTTACTCATGAAAAAATTGAGGAAAGGAGGAACGAGAGGGTAGCAATTAATGTCAGCTGAACAATAACAGAGAAAGTTACTTCACAACCCTATACACAGAAGCAAACAAAGAAACGAAGAAGAGCATCAGAGTTTACAAACGAAAATATGTGGAAGATCGAGCAATGACGGCGGAAAAGGATGCAAGAGAAGGAAACATGAGACAATTGCACGATACAACAAAGAAACTCTAGAAACCATCGTAAAGCAGAACAACCAGTGAAAAGCAAGGAAGGCAAATTAATCAGCAACACTGACGAACAGCGAAATTGGTGGGTAGAGCACTTTCAGGAACTCCTGAATCGACCAGCTCCACTCAACCCACCCAACATCGAAGCACCATCTACGGACCTCCCAATCGGTGTTGGCGCACCTACAATTGAGGAGATCAGTATGGCCATCAGACAAATCAAGAGTGGCAAATCAGTAGGACCAGACAACATTCCAGCAGAGGCAATGAAATCAGATGTAGAAACAACTGCGAAAATATTTCACACCCTCTTCAACAAGATTTGGGATGAAGAACAAGTACTATCAGATTGGAAAGAAGGATACCTGATCAAAATACCAAAGAAAGGCGATCTCAGCAAGTGTGAGAACTACAGAGGCATCACTCTTCTTTCAATACCAGGCAAAGTCTTCAACAGGGTATTGTTAAACAGAATGAAGGACTTCGTAGACGCCCAACTACGAGACCAACAGGCTGGATTTCACGAGGATCGATCGCTTACTGACCAAATCGCTACATTACGGATGATTGTGGAACAATCAATTGAATGGAACTCACCACTCTACGTCAACTTCATCGACTACGAGAAAGCATTCGATAGCGTGGACAGAGAACACCATGGAGGCTTCTTCGACACTACGGTGTGCCTGAGAAAATAGTCAACATCATACGGAATTCTTATGACGGATTCAACTGCAAAATCGTACACGAAGTATGGCTAACAGACTCTTTCGAGGTGAAGACCGGTGTCAGTCAAGGTAGTTTACTCTCACTCTTCCTCTTTCTCCTGGTGATCGACTGGATTATGAAGACGTCGACATCTGGAGTGAAGCACGGTATCAACTGGACAGTTAGGACGCAGCTGGACGATCTGGACTTCGCAGATGACCTGGCTCTTCTATCGCACACGCAACAACAAATGCAAGAGAAGACGACCAGTGTAGCAGCAGGTCTCAACATACATAAAGGAAAAAGCAAAATTCTCCGATGCAACACAACATGCACCAACCAAATCACTCTTGATGGAGATGTCTTGGAGTACGTTAACACCTTTATATATCTGGGCAGCATCATCGACAATCAAGGTGGATCCGATGCAGATATGAGGGCGCGGATCGGCAAAGCAAGGGCTGCATTTCTACAATTGAAAAATATCTAGAACTCCAAACAAATATCAGTCAAAACCAAAATCAGGATTTTCAATACAAATGTCAAGACAGTTCTACTGTATGGAGCGGAAACATGGAGAACTACCAAAGCCATCATCAAGAAGATGCAAGTATTTATGGACAGTTGTCTATGCAAAATACTTCGGATTCGTTAGCCAGACACTATCAACAACACCTTACTGTGGGAGAGAACAAACCAGATTCCAGTGGAGGGGGACATCAGAAAGAAGTGGTGAAAGTGAATAGATAACATACTGCGAAAAGCACCTAACTGCGTCACAAGACAAGCCCTCACATGGAACCCTCGAGGTAAAAGGATAAGAGGAAGGCCAAGGAACACATTACGCCGAGAAATAGAGAAAGATATGAGAGGAATGAACAAAAACTGGAAAGAACTAGAAAAGGAAGCCCAGGATAGAGTTGGTTGGAGAAAACTGGTCGACGGCCTATGTTACATTGGGGGTAACAGGCGAAAGTTAGTAAGTAAGTAAGTAAGTTCTTTATTTGTAATTAGTTTCATGCTACGCCTTTAAGTCTTCCTTCTGTTGGTCTCACGTAGCTGTCGTCCTTTCATCCATGAATAAATAATGCAATGATATATGGAATTAAACGAATTTAGTCTGAATATATATATCAAACTGAAGGTTGCATTTCATATAAACATGTTTTAAATTATTAAACTCGTAAATTCGTGTCAATGTTTTAAAATTCAGATCGGTTTACTTTTAGACTACGATGGTGAAATACGAACAGTTTTATATTTAAGAAAGATATACATTAATCTCACCTAAAAAGTCTGATTTTTCATGAGAAATTTTACTAACGGCACTAAAAAAATAGAATCACTAAGAACCTCGCCATTTTAATGATAGTCACAGACTAGTACTTCAGCAAAATTCGAGCCACTAATAACGCAAACAGCCAAGTAGATAATAATTCAATGCAGTGAAATATAACTAAATGAGATCATGGGAACTGGGAATGCGCAGAATAAATGTAGTCAATAGAATACTTATAATCATTTACTCAGGCACTGACGTATAGGCATGTTTAAGAGTTCAGGATTAATCATATGAATATGTCAAGTCTCAAAAACGCAATTAAAATGACCAATATGGTGGTCACATTATTTTTCAAATTTCGTAAAATGTTTAAGCAAGTAAAGGATTTTTTTGGCTTGCTTTGTAAACTAATCACAAAAGTCATCTCTGGTAGCTTAATCAAAAGACAGTCAACACTTCTGGTTAGGCTCCCCTCACTATACGATCATCCTTTCAACTTCAACAATGATTTATGTAAATATAACTCAGTTTATCAGTAATAACTATCTCAGATAGTCTAATTATCAATCATTTGGTAGTGTAACTGATTTCATAAACTCAATTTGATTTTGTTCGTTTCTTCTATCAAACGATTAAATTATCGCTTACCTATTAACTTGAAATTCTGATAAAAGCACTATTGAATGGTTAGTGGTCGTTATTAGAAATTGAGTCATTCCTATCTATCTGCTATAAATAAATTGTCGAATTTCACGAGCCTACTGATCAGTAGCCTGTTGGCAATAGGAATTTATGTCATCCTACTTAAAGTATAATGAATGCAATAATCATGGATACATGAATAACAACAACATACATTTCTAACTAATGAATAGAAATACTTAATAAACAGCTTCGATGTTCTAACATAAATTTACATTGAGACTTCTTTTAGAATTAATCGTATTTATTGCCAATATTTTAGATAATCTCTCGTTTCATGAATAATATTTCGACACTATATATTATCTGTCTTGAAAGACTACCTAATTGTTTTGACCATTATATACACACTATACACACTAAAGACTGTTTTTCCAAAAGATATATTTATTTTTTAAATTTCTTTAACTTGAAATGGATGGCCGCTTTTGACTAATTAGACAATTACACTTTTAGGAAATTATCTACTTAAATTTTTTCATATGAATGTGAAGTTTTCACAATAGATATAATAATAGATATGGAAATAGTTGTTTATTACTAAAAACATGAATTATTCATTCTTAGACTATCATGAAATCAATTACAAGTGAACTGAGCCATGTATGTAGGTGTAGACTACCTGGTTGAAGTCCGTGAGAAGAAAGTAACCGACGGTTAGATAACTTCAACGACATCGATCAAAACCGTTTGCCATTGAGCAGTTGCATTCATTCATTGTGTGATCACGTATTCGTTCGCGGCTTACTGGACGTAGGAAAGACACCGCAAGGAAACTTCTTAGGGTTCTACCTAATGATAGCATAGGTAAGAAAATATTTCAGCAACAACTAGAAAAAGTTAGGCGACCATGTAGTAAGTGACACCCACCCTGAGGCAGCTTGGTACGATGTCCAAAAAGCTGAGGAAACAGCAGTGATATCTACCAGTAAGGTATACCATATGGCTAGGGAAAAGCGGTGGATCTCAGTAGCATCTACCAAACTATTAGATGCTCGGAAAATCGTCCTATCTGGCTCTGAATATGACGAAGAATGGAATCAACTTAAGCGCAAGCTGATGGAGAAGCCTACGCAATGATCGCACACAGTAGTGATTAGTGAAAGCAAAAGAGGTGTAAACCAAATATTCTCTGTTCGTCAGATCCTAGAATATAGACTCATATTTCGAGATCCAACTATAGTTATATTCCTTAAAGCGGCATTCAACCCTGTCGACTGTGAAGTTGTGTGGAAGTGTCTGTCATTGAAAGGTGTACCAAAGAAGTGCATTAACCTTCTACAAGCTCTCTACTCTAACACTACAGATCGAGTTAGAGCTTATGGCGCACTGTCATGGAAATTATTTACTTCAAGTTGTGTCTGTCCGGGATGTCCACTTTCTACGTTGTTGTTTAATTTGTCATAGACCTGCTTTCCTCCCAAATCTTAACATTCTGAAGTCATCTTTATCTTTCTCTTTCTAAAGTTTTCTCACTGTAGTACACTTCTCAAATCATATCTTCGAACCCTCATCTTCTCGATAACTGCTAATACTTCTACTATCTCTACCACTATCGGATTTGAACTGACAGTTGCGTCTGTGTTGATGCGGTATGGCAACTTGAACTGATTTACGTTCGTTTGAAGTTCTTCGTTGTAGCCGACTGACGGATGGAACTTCGATTCCAGGTTCCTCGCGAAACACACGCGGTGTGGGCAGCTGACAAGAGACATCCGCCCTCATACCCGTAACAGCTCTTGAGACCAAATTGGTCACAAACGAATCCTTCCTTCTCCCCCTAACACCTTGCTTATCGACATGTCTAACTCTTCTCACATTCCTTTATCACGCTGCCCAGCTTATGCAAACGATGCGCGTTCACCTTTATTAAATGATGCTAGATATTTGAAACTTTGTTTTGCCGTTGGCATTCCACACTTAGCTCAGCAAAATTATTCTTTGCTCCACATTAGCATAGATTTGAAAGTTTTCCTAACAAAGAGACATTATGTACACATTTTCTTAATCCTTACTGTATTTTCTTTGTTTTTTGACCTAATGCTCAGTTGTTGGATTTGAAGTTCCAAATCGATTTGTTGTCGGCTATGCTTTAGACTATAATGAAAATTTCCGTGACCTGCACGTAAGTTGTCATCTGCAATCTGAATTTAATTACCTATTTCGCTGATCATGTCATGAACGAAGCATCACGTGAAGTTTTTAGGGACTCGTTTGTATGCAGTAGTATATTTGTATTTTTTTAAGTTTCTTCTTCAACTTAGGCAATTACCACTTTGGGAAATTATCTACTTAAATTTTTTCATATGAATGTGAAGTTTTCATAATAGAGATATGGAAATAGTTTTTTATTACTGAAATCATGAATTAATCATTGTTAGACTACCATTAGGAGCCTTGAAGCACTGGACGGCTGTTTCGTTCCTGTATGGGACTCATCAACTATGCCCATCCAGGATTGCTGTTACTCGCAGGATTCAAACCCAGGACCTTCAGTCTTGCATGCAAACGCCTAGCCTCTGGACCACTGGGCGGGAATCCAGTAATAGACAACAGTCTCCATAACTTTATACTGAAAAATTGTACAATAGGCTCACTAGTGACTAGCTTCGTGTGGAAATTCTCGGAGTTCTTGGTAAGAAGACGTGACCATTGGAGTTCAACCCTGCCAGGTATGGTCAGTAACTATGTAAGATGTTGCTCAGAGTCCCTGGATTGATTAACATTAGACATAGCCGGCGTTGGACGCCAGCACAGTGGTTTAAAGGTTAGGCGTTCGTGCGCAGGACCAAAGGTCCTATGTTCGAATCCTGCGAGCAGCAGAGGTCGTTGATCTGCACTGCTGGTGAGTCCCATACCAGGGCGAAACGTCCGTCCAGTGCTTCCAGGTTTCTATTGGTGGTCTAACAATGATTAATTCATGATTTCAGTAATGAACATGAGTTTCATGATTAAGACTATTTTATTAAATGAATAGTTGCCTGGTTTGCATATTTTTTGATTTTGCTTTGAACTGATATTGAATTTGACAGATATTTGCTACTCAAGTCATAGTTATGAGTTAGTTGGATTGCTTAAGTCATTGTAGTAGTAATAACTTTCTGATGAGATTTTAGTGGTTGCATTGAATTCAAAGCAGGGCTCACTAATTTAGTGGCCCGTGATTTGACTCCAATTTGGGGTGAACGGTTGAATAAGCTATGAAACAAATCTTTCATCTAATTTCCGCATATCGTCCTTAGGTGAACCCCATTTGTGCGATGGCGGTGATTAGAAACCCAACAGTTTTACGGATGAATTTATTTCACACGTTCATTTAAGTACACAGATATGAGGATGCGAAGCGTAAAGGCAAAGCTAAGCGAAGCTAAGAAGGCGAGTGAATCAATTCAATACGATGAGGCGTGACTAAGTATCTTTAGTCAGACAAAAATAGGCTAGACTTGTGACAAGCCAAGTAAGCAATGCACATACTCACTCAAGTAAGAACAGCCAAGTTATAGGCAAATAATTGACAAGGTTAAAAGACGTGCGAATTGTAACTAAGGCAGAAAAGGGTAATTAGTTTATCCAAAAGCTAGGACAGGCCATGTGGGCTAAACATTTTAGTACAAACACTGCAAGTCATATTAAAAGTATTTTGAAATTGGTTTATAAGCATGCAAATAGCTAGTTAGTGTGACATATCTCATTCATTCTGTTTGTGATATACTTTGCATTTGAAAGCTTAGTCATCTTTTGCTAAAATATATTTATTATGATTGGGAAAATGGATAACTCATGGTTTATTAACTGCTGTGGCACGATGTGGTTGCAATTCGAAAACTGAGTGCAGTATATGCGAATTGTTTTATAACTGAGGGCACTGGAACTAGTGCAATTACGTGCCTTTATCAGCAGCTATCGGACATCTCGAAATAACTGTATCTATAATGGAAGATGATGATGTAAGGTCATAGAATCCATTGGGTTTATATTAGTTTCGAACAAATATGTTGATTGCTGGATAAACGACTGTATGATTAAACATAAAATACCCAGAACTATACCGAGAGGACAAGAATCGAGTGTAAAAAATCTAATTGGTTTATTCTAGCACGTAAATAATAAATTAGATATTAGAAAATCTGTTGAAGGTGTCTAAAATATTCTACGATAACTAATTATATCTACTTACCTCGCAAACTAAGGCGAAAATACAGGTAAATGTTTTAAGTATGTAAATTTCATTATCTTAAGTTTTTTGATATTGTTCACATTTATTGAAGAATGAATGTGTCGGTTGCAGTTATTTAGTTGTGCTCTAACTTTCATTTCAATGGCGATTGTTCAAAATCTCCATTTTCTTTCGTTAGGACATGCTTAGTCTGATAATCATATTTTATAATCGTAATGGACGTGACATGTGATACAGCGGCCTTGTTACGGCAGGTAAGTTCTCATATAAAATTGATGGCAGTACAAACAGAGTCAGGAGAGATTTAGAAGTCCAGATATTTCTCGAAGACCATTGGGAGAAGAAGCCTTAGCTGCTCATGCGGTCAAAAAGACTCGTCGTGCAAAGTCAACAGTACGTTCATGCATCTTTCTCATACTTTTCTAGGAACCTACATCACTCGATCCAAATGATCCATTTGTTAAGTATACAGTCGAAGTAAGAACTATATTTCAAACATGAAGTGACTTCCTAGGGAGATAAAGTAAGAGAAATTTTGGAAGATGAAAGGATGGACAAGCGTTGGTCATTGATTGCCAAAAGCTACGAAAATGTATTATCAGTGATTTCAGTATATATTTTTCATAACAGATGTCTAAGCAAGAGCTTATGAACAATTACAGGTTGCTCATGAATGAAAAGCTCCGGTTGGAGAGATTTCTCTCTATAATGACTAAAAATAACGAAATGGTAGGCTTTTTTTATATTTTGGAAGTCTTACAGACCCACTGAGGTTTTCGTAACAGTATCCTTTATATAAACTCTGCTTATATATATATATATATATATATATATATATATATATATATATATATATATATATATTTCTAAGTACACCTTTCCAGGCCTTTTTAATTTGAATCGTCTCCGTAATTTGCAAATATATTTTGAAGGAAAGAAGAAACCTTAAGTAACAAGCATTTATGTTCCCAATAAAACCACATTTTATAATAATAACATACTAGTTTCTTTCTGTGTGCCAAGAGATCTAGTAATGAGTAAGTACATTTAAATTACGACTCTGAAGAAATAAAACTGCAGACTCAAGCTGTCATGTAGGTTACAGGGGACAAAGAATCTTGAAAACTGTTGATGAATCAATAAGTATGGTCTTTTGATACTTGACGTAAGTTGGGTATAGAAGGTGAAAGCCACTTTTTTTCTTTAGGATCAAAGTGCAAAATTTAGGAATAAGTTGAGTAGCGCAGTCAGTTAAATAACAATTAATTAAAATAAAAATTCTTACTTAATACCCTTTTCCTTACAAATTATCGCTTACTCGGCAGCTTCAGGATATACAAGCAATGCTTCGAAGACACCTATTATCGAAAACTAGTAACCTACGAACATCCTCTATTATTAGTGGCCATGTTCCAGATTCATATAGTAAGGGGAAGCAAACTTCCGAACAGCAGACTCGTCCTTTGTTTAGCGGATTGATATCTAGCCTGCGTCGTAAGTGATGCAAGTTTACTCCATAAATGACGCAAGTTGGCCTAAGCCAGTTGAGCCTTCTGTATCCGTGCTGAGATTTTGTCACACACCAGGCCACAGGCGCTGATGAGACTCCCCAGATAAGTGAGGCGGTCTGAGCACTCGACTACTTCACTCTCTATCACTAGTTCAGGTGCCGATGCAATCCAGACTTAAAACAATATTTTTCATTTCGAGTTGAAAAACCGCATCCCGAACATGCTTGCATTTTTGCTTATGGTAGTCCGAAGACTGTGCATTTTGTCAGCATTTTCACAAAAGGAACAATGTCTTCGGGATATTCTAAGGCAACAAGCAAATCTCCTGGTAGGTCAACCCTTGAGAAGTTAGGTTATGAAAATGTCGTCCCTAAAAGCATGTCAGTGGCAAAGTTGAATAAGTATGGAGAAAGTGGACAACCTTGACGTATACCTTTTGAAGTAACCAATTCTCCTAAGAGTTCAATCAGTCACTTACAAAATAGAATTTCTTACGTCGGACATCGGTTCAGGTTGCCATTCCACATTAGCACAGACTCAATTGTCACTTCAAATCCCATAGTATTAGAGGTAGTAGAAGTTTCAGCAGTAATCGGAAATTTGTGGTTTAACGATATAATTCTAGAATTAGGATCTAGTGAAATAAACTTAAAATGAAAAAGATAAAGGTGATGAGGAATTCAAAAGGTTAAGATTTGAAAGAACACAAAGAATGAATGTACATATGCCATTGCAAGCGTTTTTGAGCCATGTCATTCAGGGTCTCTAACCATCGATTACTATAATCTCACTTACCCCAACCAGGTAGTTAACACTGCTAACAGTTCGCTATAAGTTCTGACTTGACCAGCGGTATTCGGGTAGAGTGTAGTTATCTAAATTACAAAACTGGCTTTGTCCAAAAAATCATGTAACTCTCCTTCGTCATTTTTGTATCTACCATTAGTCAACAGAATTATTAATTCATCCAAATCTGATACATCTTTGTTTGCGTGTTTTATAGTAATGAGAAATTACCTTCCTAACATTTCGACCGAAGTGTCAGTTGATCATATTCACACAACTATTGGCTAAACAGTCTGTATGAAATCAACTCCATGACAAGTATTTTGCTAATTTAAAATGTAAACATTAAACATATCTAGGTTACTAGCTGTTTCAATAAAATAATTTTTGTGTCTTTTTCTGTTGAGT
Organism: Schistosoma turkestanicum; assembly: GCA_944470395.2. Classification (NCBI taxonomy): domain Eukaryota; kingdom Metazoa; phylum Platyhelminthes; class Trematoda; order Strigeidida; family Schistosomatidae; genus Schistosoma; species Schistosoma turkestanicum. The sequence goes on along the minus strand of OX103974.1, from coordinate 8,786,431 downwards.
TATAAGGTAGCTCCTTAATAATCAGCTTGCACTTTGTCTGTTTTGTCTGACTGACATCCTTGTACAGTTTCTCATTGCTCACTGTTGTTTGTCATAGCAAATAAAGACGTGATTTTTAAGTGTGTAATCCATCTTTTATTTTCCTATTCACCATAATCCACAGGCTCGCAATCGCTTGGAATCCGACTTGTTAGATGCGATGATGTGTATAGAAGATTTGAAACAAGCTCTCGAGATTCGTATGGCACGAGTAAGTTTTTTTATTGGTTCGATAAGAAATGAGCATTTTATTTGACTATTTTGTCTGGTACAAATAAAGGCTTTACTTACGTTTTAGCAGCGTATGCCTTTATAACAGCATCTGCAACAGTAATAGTTATCTGATCCTATCAGGATGTTCAGGTCCTAATCATACATTGGACTAAAATTAATAGCTGGATATTTAGAACGATTAAGTGTAATAACTTTGAAAGTAGATCGTTGTTCAATATTCTCTAAGGACTCATTCACTTCAAAGCAGTTAGAGGAGATAAAAGCCAATATACATCTACAGTAAGTTCGTACACGTGTTACACAAAATGTTTTTCCGTAGGCGATAAGACATCATACAAGTAAAAAGAGAAAGAAGAAAGGTTAAGAACAGCTTTTTAAAGCACATCAACTTTGGTTAATTGAAGGGTGAGACATTTCCCCGAATGAAAGATATACTGTTCTCTTTCTGTAAAATAACAATAACCACGTGGTTTTCGTGCGCTTAGTGTCGATGTGAGCAAACTTCCTTGATAACACAGGTTGAAGAACATAACTAAACGTCGCAGTGTAGTTGAAAAAAGTGTGTCCAACATATTTATCGCCCTTCTCTGAACTGAGAAATGTATTATGATCAAAAGCAAACGCAGCATCTGCGGTTATGTCGTTCAAGGTCCCTAACCATCGCTTACTAACATCTCGCGTACCCCGACCAGGTGATCGACACCTACCGACATGGCTCAGTCCACTTGTCAGTGACTTCATGGATTTCTTCCATGTTCTGGTCTGCACACCCATAACTTTCTTCCAACCTACTCCTACACCACAAAGCATAGCTCGTCGAGGCAGTCGGTGGTTAGGCATACGCAACACATGTCACAACCACATCAACTGATAAAGTTTCATTACTTCATCTATTGATTTGCCATCCTTAACTTGAACTCGTTTCCTAACGATAGCATTGCTTACTCGGTCGTCCCAGGATACAGGAGCAATGCTTCGGATACACCTATGATCGAAGACTAGTAACCTACGAATGTCCTCTACTCTTAACGGCCATGTTTCGCATCCGTATAGAAGGACAGAGCGAACTACTGCTCAGTACACGGATATCTCGCCTGCGATCCAGACTTGAAACAATATTTTGCATTTTGAGTTGGAAAACCGCATCCCGAACATGCTTGTATTGTTGCTCAGGGCGGTCAGAATACTCTGCATTTTGTCAGCGTCTTCACCGAATAGAACTATGTCATCGGCATATTCTAGTTCGATAAGCGAGCCTCCCGGTAAGAGGTCTACTCCTGAAAATTCAGACGAGGATAAGGTTATTTCTAGGAGCATGTCTATGATAAAATTAAGCAAGAATGGAGAAAGTGGACATCCCTGACGGACACCACTTGAAGAATTCCGTTGACAGTTCGCCATAAGCTCTCACTCGACCAGTGGTGTTCGAGTAGAGAGCTTGTACAAGGTTAATGTACTTCTTTGGTACACCTTTCAATGACAGACACTGCCACAGAACCTCACGATCAACAGAGTTAAATGCCGCCTTAAGGTCCAGAAAAACAACTATTGTAGGACGCCTAAATGTGTGTCTATGTTCCAGGACCTGTTGTAGTGTGAAGATGTGGTCTATACAGCCACGTCCAGGTCAAAAAGCAGCTTGGTTTTCTCTAGTCTACTCTTCACGAGTTTTCGTTAAGCGCCGAAGTATTATTGAGGCCAATATTTTAGATACTACATTAGTTAGACTTATTCCCCTGTGATTGTAACAAGAAGACTTGTGTCCTTTCTTATAGATTGGACAATCAGTGATTGAGACAACTCGGACGGGATTATGTCCAGTTCTCAGATTCTACCTAAGATCTGAGTCAATGGAGTCGTTCATTTTCTTTCAGGCATAATTTTCGTATGAGAGTTCACCCTTGTCTTTAGACTTTTTTCAATGTTTGACAAAAAGTAAATTTATCTTCCGGCGGTATTGTTTAGAGATACTGGTGATTATTTGATGCATTCTGATGGTACAAACTTTCATCTAAATGGTCCAACAACTTGCAAGTAGACCAAAATACGTACTGGCTAACCGCCCAAAAAATCAAGTGTTGATAAGTAAGGTGCAATCGGTGTTTGAATAGTAGGGATCATGTTTTATATTTTCTCATAAATACTCGTCATATTAGGGCTCATCCGCTTATACTGTTATTGTAAAGATTGTCCATCAATTTTATAATGAATTTATTTGATCTGTTTTGTTATTTTCTGTTTTACTTCAAGCGACGAAAAGTTGTAAGTTCATAACGTTGCACTCAGGTTATAACTTTATTCATTTCTATAAACAGTAATATTTCTGAATATTTGTAATGCCGTAAATTGAGATATTTTTATTGTTAATAGGGTTTCTTCACAACCTGATGTTTTGATGTAACTGGAAGTTGGAGACATAACTAAGTACATGTAACCTACACGTGCCCCCCCTATTTCATTGGCTAGATTCCATTGCCGCATGGTAATACGGGACAAAGTTTCTTCAACATACTCACCTACTAATAGGCAAACGAACATCTGTTCTGTGATCGATTTCATTGATAAGTTTTCCCTCATATTACATGATATTATCAAATTTTCCAGTGATTGTTATGTAAGCGAGAAATCCAGTTAAAATAGGCAAGCTATATAGGACTGCACGAGCAATGCTTCTAAGACATCTGTGATCACGATAGGCAAGTCTGACCATCGCGCCAAGGTAGCAGCTACGGTCGGGATTTTGGAACAAAACGAGAATAGCCTGCACTTATTGAAGAATCTTAGATAGAAATAGTTTTCTAAAAGAATCTTCGCCCAAAGTTCTTTGGTCAGTGACCTCTCTCAACATTTTTTGTCTAGCCGTATTGTAGTTCGGTATGGTGGAATCGATAGTCTAACTTTGGTCCATCAGTTAGGTCTCCATCTTTAAGGATGTCCTTTCTTAAAGTGTTATAAGGTTTGGGATCATCAGTAGTAAATATACTAAGTATAATGTAGCTGGTGGACTGGCGCTGCAGCAGGTTCAATATTGAAAACATCTGCCACTATGGGTTGTTCGTACCGTGTTTGTGGAAGTCAGCTTCTGCGTAGCAGAACCAGGTTTCGACATTAACTCACCAGAAGTGTGGGGTGTAAAAGCCATAAATTTTAATGAAATGTATACTCTGATATAAAGCTGGCTAGTTAAGACGGATACACAACACGGTATACTTGGAAGTGATTCGATGCAGATGCGTGATGGAGAGCCTTCAGCTAGAATGTGTCCAATAAAATTAGTGAGGTTAGCACAAATGTCAAAGTCCTTAGAAGCATTTGTTTGAGAGATTTATTTGTCGTTATGGAATGATATGAAGAACAGTAGTGGCAAAGTTTATCCTATGGAAAAAGCATTTGAAAGTCATTGAGAAATACAAAAACGAATGTAAAACATTTGGAATAATACTTTAGAGAAATATGCTTAGGGTCAAGGACTCTTAAGCCTTAAATCACTGATTCCTGTCATGGAAAATATCTCATGTAAAATGCTTACCGATTCTTTCACGACCGTAGCACAATCATCAACTACAAAATAGTACATAATCTGAAAGTGTGACTTCAAATATTTCTTTCCTACGGAGAGTATGATTTTCGAATACAAATATATATTGGAAGTTCTAGATACATTGCCATTCAATGTTTTATCCAAACTGTTTCTCGATAATTGTTCATTAACCAATGTTAAGAATTTTCAAAAATGGATTAGCGCTTAATAATAATGGTAACAATAGTTTTTTCGTATAGTTTATCGTCGATTTCCGTCTCCGTACAATATGATGAATCATATTCTGAACGTTAGGTCACTGATCTGCAACAAAATTAAATTTAAATTGTGAATTTGTTAGCGGTAAGAACCAAAATTTAGGCAGAATAACATTATTTTATTTCGTTTTGTCAGGTTTTCACTAACTGCTCACGACTCGTGATATTTCGGTACCAAAAATCATAGATGAAATGTAACATACAATCAAAAGTCCATGCATACATGTATCAAAAAGTTCTACCAAACATTCAAATGCATTTGCACAGAATTACCAAACACTGATTATTATCATTTTTTCACTAGTGACTAGATTCCAAAGGGGATTCTCAGAGTTCCAGTAAGAAGCCGTGAATAGTGTACCGTCGGGTATCGGTTCGGTGGTCAGGAAATTATTGCGTCCGCTTGTGATGCGGGGCCACGGATGCATATACTAATGAGTCCGATTCTAAGACGAAACGACCATCCATCGCTTTCAAATTTTAAGTGGTGGTATAAAATTGATCGTTTGCTGATCTGAATAAAACTCAATAATCTCCACAACCCTTAATCGATGACAAATTAGGTAGAAGTTACGAGTAAACTGTCATATCATATATATCTTATACAAAAGTAGGTTTGGAAAATTCTTCTAAGCTATCAGTAAAAGATCATAAAGCTGGAGCTAAGTGATCTCAGCTTCTTATGTTAGCCGTACTCAAAACTAGTCAGAATATATCTATTGACACATTAGCGACAAATTCTCGACCCACTGGTTGTAGTGAATGTAATTAAAAGCTGAATGTACGACCATATATTTTCAAATCGATGTTTATTAGAGTTTTTATTAGTGTTGACCTGTTTTCACTTAATATCGCTTCTCATATTCAGATCGAACTTGGTAAGATTTTCAATCTTTACATCGTGACTTCCATGGAGACGTCATTTCAAGCGTAGCTGATCCCATGTTAGGATTAGCCCGTCACCATTAGCGTATACCCTAGTGAGACAATAAATTAATCCTAATTCCTTCTGCCTGTTTATCAATAAGTATTGAGAAATATCTACATTCAAATCAATAAAATCTGTTTCTGGCACACCAGCCCTATTGGTTCTTGGCTTCCTTATTTAGAAGTTCAGGGACTACATGCTTCAGAAAGCTAATATTTTGTGAATATAATGTGTGACATCGTATCAAAAATTTTAGTCATGGATTTTAGGCTTTGAATGTTCTGTCTAACTAAATAAACCTGAAACCTTTCGGATAAAGTGTTTTATGTCTTTCCCAACCGTAGCTGCTACCTTGACGTGGTGGTCGGGCTTGCCTATTGTGATGACCCAACCGAGCTATACTGGCTGCAACATATGTTCCTGAAGGTTCTACCATGCCAAGCTGGTCGATTGGAGAACGACGAGACTAAAAGCGGCTACTCAAGCTCTGAGGGCGAAGTCGTACTGCTGACTGCAGAGGGGTGTGACAGCAGTAAGGTGTTTCCCTCGGACAACCAGCATCTGCAGCGATGCTACCTTTTAACAAGGAAGGAAGAGTTAGAAAAGGTCGACCTTAAAAATGTCACACCTCACCCTACCTCACGGATTTCCGTCTCCTTCTGTAAGGGTGCCCACTAAGGTCTTTCAATAGCGGAGCTAATACTCAAAAAATTCTCATAAAAAGGCCCTGCGTGACCGGCCTCAAGCAGTTGTCCCTTGGGCTCTGCGGTCACGCTTCCAGGTCGTTAAGACCAAAGCAAATCTACCTTCCTTTTCAGGTTCCTCTAGGAACAACCTTCCACGGTGTGAGCGACCGGGAAGTGACAACCGCCCTCATACCCGTAACAGCACAAGAGTAAGGATTCGTGAAGATCGGGACACCCGTCGTTATCTCTTCGTCGTATCTTCCTATGCCCCCACTGACTGCAGTTCAGACGAGGTTAAAGATGAGTTTTACAGAAAGCTTTCGAATCTCCTCCAAAAAGCTAGGCGCTCCGATTTAGTAATAATGGCTGGTTACTTTAATCCTTAAGTAGGTAGACTGAGTCCCCGAAGTCGTCTCAACGTTAGACCCAACTAGATCACATTGCCGTCATCCACCGATGGAGGGGTTCGATAGAGGACTGTCGATCGTTCTGCAGCACATGTTTAGAGTCGAATCATGCCCTAGTGCGAGCTCGTATTTGTTTGCGGCTTTCTGGACGTAGGGAAGACACCGCAACGAAACCTCTTAGGGTTTCACTTAATGATAATGAGGCTAAGAATACATTCCAGGAACAACTAGAAAGATAGTTAGGCAACCGTGTAAGTGATTCCTATCCGGAGGCAGCTTGGAATGATATCAAGAATGCTGTGGAAACAGCAGTGATATCTTCTAGTAAGGTAAACCATAATCCTAGGATGAAGCCGTGAATCTCATTAGCATCCACCGAACTGAAAGAGGCTCGAAAACTCCTGCCAGCTGGCTCTGAACATGATGAAGAACGAAGTCAGCTCAGGCTTGGGCTGATAAAAAGGCAACGTGATGACCGTGAACAGTTGTGGGTGGCGAAAGCAAAATTGATGGTAAAAGCAGCGGCGATAGGCAACAATAGACAATTGTACCGACTTATCAAGGAAACTGGTATTAGGAACCCGAATGTGAGTGAGATGGTCTCATTATCCATTCTCAATCCAGGAGACTGGACCGATGGGCAGAACACGTTAGAGATCAGTTCAACTGGCCTCGAGCAACTCTTCGGTTACCCACGATCTCCAGTCATCCTGAATGGCAAATCGACATAATTCCCCCTACTCTTAATGAAGTTTGAGAAAGCGTTAGCAAATCTGAAGCGAGGGGGAGCTGCAAGTCCTGACAGAATGACCCCTGAGATATTTAAGGATGGTGGTCCAGATTTACCAGCTAGATTTACTGAGATCTTAGGTAGAATCTGAGAACTGGACATAATCCCGTCCGAGTTGTCTCAATCACTGATTGTCCAATCTATAAGAAAGGACACAAGTCTTCTTGTTACAATCACAGGGGAATAAGTCTAACTAATGTAGTATCTAAAATATTGGCCTCAATAATACTTCGGCGCTTAACGAAAACTCGTGAAGAGTAGACTAGAGAAAACCAAGCTGCTTTTTGACCTGGACGTGGCTGTATAGACCACATCTTCACACTACAACAGGTCCTGGAACATAGACACACATTTAGGCGTCCTACAATAGTTGTTTTTCTGGACCTTAAGGCGGCATTTAACTCTGTTGATCGTGAGGTTCTGTGGCAGTGTCTGTCATTGAAAGGTGTACCAAAGAAGTACATTAACCTTGTACAAGCTCTCTACTCGAACACCACTGGTCGAGTGAGAGCTTATGGCGAACTGTCAACGGAATTCTTCAAGTGGTGTCCGTCAGGGATGTCCACTTTCTCCATTCTTGCTTAATTTTATCATAGACATGCTCCTAGAAATAACCTTATCCTCGTCTGAATTTTCAGGAGTAGACCTCTTACCGGGAGGCTCGCTTATCGAACTAGAATATGCCGATGACATAGTTCTATTCGGTGAAGACGCTGACAAAATGCAGAGTATTCTGACCGCCCTGAGCAACAATACAAGCATGTTCGGGATGCGGTTTTCCAACTCAAAATGCAAAATATTGTTTCAAGTCTGGATCGCAGGCGAGATATCCGTGTACTGAGCAGTAGTTCGCTCTGTCCTTCTATACGGATGCGAAACATGGCCGTTAAGAGTAGAGGACATTCGTAGGTTACTAGTCTTCGATCATAGGTGTATCCGAAGCATTGCTCCTGTATCCTGGGACGACCGAGTAAGCAATGCTATCGTTAGGAAACGAGTTCAAGTTAAGGATGGCAAATCAATAGATGAAGTAATGAAACTTTATCAGTTGATGTGGTTGTGACATGTGTTGCGTATGCCTAACCACCGACTGCCTCGACGAGCTATGCTTTGTGGTGTAGGAGTAGGTTGGAAGAAAGTTATGGGTGTGCAGACCAGAACATGGAAGAAATCCATGAAGTCACTGACAAGTGGACTGAGCCATGTCGGTAGGTGTCGATCACCTGGTCGGGGTACGCGAGATGTTAGTAAGCGATGGTTAGGGACCTTGAACGACATCGCTCAGAATCGTTTGCAATGGCGCAGGTGCATCCACTCTTTGAGTGATTTTCAATTCTAACCTTCTGAATTCCTCAGTGCTGATGTGGTATGACAACCTGAACTGATGTACTTATGTACGAAGTTTTGCGTTGTATCTGTCTGTCTGTCTATGTATTTAATCTGAGTTATTTGAAGATAAAACTAACAGTTGAGAAACCCAAGTCAACGCATATATCTTTTTGACTTTAAGATATTATTTTGTTCATTTATGTTATTGGTTATCTCCTAATGGAACATGTGTGCAGACATTATAAATCGATATACAACATTTGTAAATATCAAACTTTGTCATTTCATTGACAAATCTTGTTCATAGAAAGTAAGACGAATTCTCAGAAAATTTTTCATTTCAGATTTTGTCAACGGAAATGTGCAGAAATGATTATTGGTCACAATTTGTCATTATATTGATTTTATCTTCTACCTTTCGTACATACATCATAATTGGCCATTTTTTCATTTGTATTAATTTTTGTGCTCTTTAATATAAAAATATTCACTTGATTTTATTTATGCAAACAAACTGATAAGCCTAAAACTGACTTTATTACGGTTAAAGATACTCCCACGTTTTAAGTGACATATTTTTACAAAATAATAGTTAGATGAAGTACAGGTTGGGTTGTGATCTTCATTTATTTTGAATTCAACAATAACTTATTTCCTTCCCAATGGAATACACTTTAGAGTTCAAAAATAACGGAAGTAAACTCTGATTAGTTCACTAGTTTACTCGGAAATGGAGTTATAAAAATTATCCAGAAATTAGTTTAAGAAATTGGAGTACCTGCCAATCATGTTTACTAGAGTTCAGTTGAGCTTTGATCCTAAATTATGCAGTGAACTAATTAACAGCTTTTATTTCACATATGTTATTTGTCCACGTAGTTCTCTATTTATGTTTGTGGTAAAAATTATAAATATCTTGATTACACGCCTTTATTCAGATAAGATCCACTGGTTTCAGTATATTGTGGTGACCTTTTTTTCGACGTTTTCTTAATTTTCGTAATTAGCTCGTCCAGACAATTGTTACTATAAATAGCGTCTGACGGTTTTTAAATCAGAAGGTAAACTGGAAGTGTTGAATACGTTTATTTTGGCACATCGCAAATAGGGATGGCAGACCGGGCAGGTACACTAGCGAGTGAATGGGCGAATGTGCGAGTGAATTAATACGATTAAAATGTTCGTATACATACATAAGAAGATATCTGAGTCATAGCGGTATTTAAGAGATTAACATGAAAGCGAAAAGGATGAGTAAGCGCGTAGGCGTAAGCAATACTCAGTCGTACAAGCTCATACAAACCAGACAGTAAAAAATACCAATGGTACATATGGGTTGTTGCTATACAAGTAGCTTGGTTACATAAGTTAATCGAAAAGGCTTAATCAAATTAAATATGAGCGAACTCAAGTTTATGTGAAGGCACTACAATATTTACTAAGTTTTCTGTTGAGATGATCTAACATTCTTAAGAATTCTTAGTTTATTCTGTTTGTATTATTATAGGTGTACGGGGTGTGTTGTGCAGAAAGCAATGATTTCAATGTATTTTGGTGTGATATAATTCTAATATTCACCTGAAAATGTTAATTCTTTTGTAATAAGTTACAGAAACTCACCTTCTTCATTTTCCTTTGATATTCCTCCCTTAAAGGATCCTCGAGAAGCTGAGGAAAGAAGATATCTGATTCGTCAAAACAAGAAACTGTTAAATCAGGTTAGTAGTTTTTTGTATGCCTATAACTATATTATATTAGTTATTTGAATCAGCGAAGAAAATTGAAAGATTAGAAGTAACCAAAGTAGAAATGAAAGAACAACTGGAATTACTGGATTTTCAAATTGTTGAAGTTGAGAATCAGAAAGCTATGGTATGTTAAACTTTCTTATCCCTATACATTCAATTAAATTTATACATAATGTTTTGATGGTATCCATTCATTTCATATTGCCTTATTCTTTATTACTTCAATAGATTGAGGAAGAATTGAGAAGGGTTCCTCCCGCTATACATGTGGAAACTCAAACGGAGGTTAGTCGCTGTAATTTATTGGTTTACACTCAATCTCAGGCTAAATAGAGAAGCATAGAACGTAGAATTAAAATGCCGTCAATTGCGATCTGGATCCACACGACACTACATGATTCACATTTTTAGTTTCATTACAGTGCAGTTTAAAGTAAAATTTTGAACAGCTAATATTCATTCCAGGACTCAATGGGGATCATACACGTGCCTCAGTGATTTCTTATTTAGTAATGGTTTACATTTCTAACTGTAGTCATTTCCAAAATAATTGCTGATTAATAAACACTAAACATATTGACTTAAAAACTTAAAGCGTTATAAACCGCATCAAAATGAGAGAAAATGACTAACCACAATCATTTATTTGCAAAAGCTCTTTTTCTAAAATATTTTGATTTTGATAATTGTTGCTAGGACGTTATTTTCATGATTAATCTGCGGTGTCAATAATATTTGTAGGGTAGTATTCTCATATTGTTCTTCCTTATATAGTTTTAGAACTCACTACTATAAACCTAATATCCTCTCCACTATATTTTCAGAAGGATGTTTCATAAATAATGTTCACCTCCGCATAGGATAGATCATGCATTGAAGAAGTCCGCAAAGGTTAAGCTATTACCCTTCGAATTTAGCTCTTTACTATTACAAACCGTACTGTCCATAGTGGAAATACTAACTATATACCTCATGGTTTAGAACTTTGCAAAGATCTTACCAAAGGACGAGTTTACAATGCAGCAGTTCGCTCCGTCCTATTCTATGGATGTAAAACATCACCACTAAGAATAGAGGGTATTTGTAGGTTACTAGTATTCGATCATAGTTGTTTTAGAAGCATTGCTTGTATATCCCGGGACCACCGAGTGAGCAATGCTGGTGGGGTTAGGAAAAGAGTGCTAGGTAGTGATGGCAGATCAATTGATTAAGTAGTGAATCTTCATCAGTTTAGATGGTTGGAATATGTGTTACGTATGTCTAACCGACTGCCCCGATGAGTGATTTTATCTGATGTAGGGACAGGCCAAAAGAAAGCTGAGGTTGGCCAAACCAAAACATGGCACGAATCTATGAAGTCACTGACTAGTGGACTGAGCAATGGTAATAGGTGTAGACTGCCCGGTTAACTTCCGCGTGACAACTGTAACTGGTGGTCAGAGACTTGGAATGACATGGCTCAAAATCGTTTACAATGGCGCACGTGCATCCATTCTTTGTCTTCCCTCAAATTCTAGTTTGAATTCCTCATGAACCTTTTCCTCATCACAAATTTATTTCACGGGATCATACTTCTCGAATCATGTCTCCAATCCCTAAGCTTTTTTATTACCGCTAATACTTCTACTACTTCTGCTACTATGGGATTTGAATTGACAGTTCAATCTCTCTGTGCTAATGCGACAAATTGAACTGAAGTGCGTACGTACGAAGTTCTACGTTGTTACTGACTGACTGATTGAGTTAAATGATATCCTAGTATTTTAGTGCTAAATTGTCTGTTTGAGATAATATTTACTGATTTTCCTCTAACAGTCCGTATTTTTTGAATTTGTATTCCATGTTCCAATTTTATTCTTCTTCCTTCATTTTTAAAGGATTTTCAAATTTAGTCATACATTTCAGCAACAGCTATTTAATGGGGAACATACAAGTTTTTAAGATTACTTTCATCGCTAAGAATGAAAAAGAAACTTTGTTCTCTTTTTCAAGCACTGAAGTTAGTCAGTTTTCGGTTTAGTGCCCGGGCAAACTAGAGGTTCACTTTCATAGTTGATTAAACCTGTCTGTAATCGACTTTTTTGAACCTATTCTCCAATTAGTACTAACCGTCAACGTCTTCCTTATCATAGTTGTTTACTGAAGCCTGGTTTTCTTCCGTAATTCCCTAGCCTATCCTAAAAAAATCATTTGATGAAATACTGGAGTGAACCAACTCATTGACTAAACATCTAATTTATATCAGCTAACTCAAAAGATTTTTATCCAAATTTCTGTGACACGAACGAATGTTCACAATTTTCTTTCTTTGTGAGGTTCGCTGTTTTTTTAAACGTTTACACAGATTATTTAACTGTAAACTTTTTTGTAAGTCCTGTTGTAGTTGGAAAATTTACAAGCCTATAAAATCTAAAATTTCATTTACTGCTTTCTATTTTAATCTAGGAAAGCCTTGGCAGTCGTCAGTTGATATCTCAATTAAAGGAACAAATAAGTTTACTCATGAGTGACTTATCCAATCAAAAAGCTGAAACTGCAGCTGCTATTGCTAAGCACACTCATCTTGACAATTTAGTTAAAGAATTACGTCGTGACAACATCGAACTGCGCGACCAATTATCTCATGTCGATGACGCTGATAATTCACTAGCTGAAAGTGATAAACCACTGGCTACTGATGTTAGACTACTTAAAGTTAGTGTTTAAAGTTTTTAATTTTGGAAACTTTATTTCTTTGTAGTTAATTATTCTGTTTGAAGTCTTTTGTATCTTATACATAGGTCGTAAGAAAGAAGAAAGTTTCAAAAAATCAGCCATTGTGATACCAATTTTCACTTGGAACATATCTTCAAGCCACACTTTACAGTGTTGTCCGTCGTTAGAGCCCCGTATGACAGTAACAGTCTTCTTAGGTAAACCATAGTGTCAAAGAAGGTACTTTAAGGTTTTCCTACCGAGGCTTTCGAATGCTAAATAAAAGAAAGTAATGTTCAGTGATGAGTGCTGTTCAATTTATTTCTGTGGAGTAATCTGTAGTGTCACGATTTTGTCTATACGCGTTCGATCATAAGGCGTCTACTGAATCTTTCATTCGGTTTAACAACACCGTTGAAAACTTTTCATGGTACTGATAATAGTGTGATGCCTCTGTAGTTCTCATATTTACTAGGGTCTGATGAATTACCCAGTCTGTTTTCATTTGTTGCTCGCAAATCATTCAGTTATTTTTTTAATAGGCATCGCTAATGTACTACAGATGAAGGAACTATAATTTTCTTTTTCGTGACCGAATTAATATCTTGTTTTGTGACATTATTTATATGAATTAACTATGACAATAATTTCGGGGTCAAATATCAATTTTAGCAATGTACTTCAGTGTATGGGTTGTTCTTTTGAGTCCATAATCAATCCATATTTGTGCATCAGTAAACATGAATTCAGACATTAACAAATGACGTATTGATCGGTCAAACCGAAGTCTCTGTCAATATTGTAGGAAAATGAAACGTTGTCTACTCACTGATTTCTGACCTAATAGTTTTATACGTGATTTGTTGTCTGATTTCGTTTTCTAACAAATGTTATTTCACTAGCGTTCGATGATCAGGCTTAGGTAGTTTGGAAATTGCTCTATGTCGCTAAAGGACTCCCTAATCGATTATATTCCTTATGTGCGAAAGAATGCTGTTGACGTGAAAGAAAAAAAACATACCATTCAAACAGATTCCAGTAACTAGGCGACGTGCTTCCTAATGTCTGTTAAATAGAAAGCTCAATTTTATTCAATAATGTTTTTAAACCAATTTATGTTTCCGTAAAATCAAGTGATTTCATGTTCATCATTCAGCTAAGTAACTAAGTGAATGTTTCATTTGCTGATCATGCTTAGTATTCAGGTAAACGTTTCACTAGTAACACAAAACTGAAAGGATACAATGTTTCTGGTTCATTCGATTGGTGCATTTATCTTGAAAATAAGTGTGCAAAATTATACCATGGGGACGAGCCTATCAGAGTCGAGAAAACGACTTCAAGTATTTTCCGCTAAATCTAAAGGCAGATAATTTTTATTTGATATGAAGTAATGCAAGTGTTAGTAATACTGTTGCACGGTGCTGTAAACAAATAAAATTATAGTGTATTTAATATGTACCTATTTAATTACTAATAAAATTACACCATCCCTAAATTTGGAATGAGAAGACTAGATTCGAACTTTGCTTATGGGTATCTTTTCTATCACTGACTGTTACTTTATAAAAATAAAAGTCCTATGATACTTAGTAATATTATACATGCAGCTGAGACGAGGATATTTCCTCTTTTAATTTTGAGTAAAGTTAGATGGTTGCTAGCAGTGGAATCTAGATTGAGCATTTAGTCCTATTTGAGACTCCTCCGCTGGAAATACCCGCATTCTACATCAACGTTGAGATGTAGGTACACTTAACGGACGAGTTCCAAGTAGGACGAGATTTGCATCCTATATTCCACTACTACCGGTTATCCAACTCTGCTTATAATGCTTGTGACGTAATGGTAATATCTAGGTAATCCTCACAAGATGCACATGTGCCAAAATAAACTGATCAATTGCAGTCCTAAGCACAAATGGAAAGATTCAAACAACCAGTGCAAAAATGAAATAAATGGGTAATGTTTACCTATTATCATCATATGGCCGCTATAACTAACATGTTAAATATATTGAGTTTGAGAGACAATTAGTGTAATTGATTTTCGATTTAATTACTTTGGTTTATTCAGTAAAATTACCTTCATTTCATCATTTATTTCTACATGACTACTTCGGATGTACGATTTAATAGACAATCAATTAAATGGTATTCATGTTTATTTAGCCTATCAAGTGTAAATCTGCATCCGGTGACGAATCCAAGATTGTAACTTAACTCGATTGTCTGACGACGATTTATTTTGATTGACATCGACTCATATTACCTTTATAAAGCAGTTAGTGTTACGTGACAATAAAAACCACTTAATACTTTTGCGGTCAAGGTGGAAAAGTAAGGGAAACGTCTTTAGTGGCCCTCAATTCGATTCCGATTTTGAAAACCGATTAAATAAGCTATGAATTGAATCTTCCCTTCACCTTCTCTATGTTACCCCATTTGTGCGACGGCGGTTATTAAGAGCCGAACACGGATTTATGGATGAATTTATTCCATACATTCATTTTAGCAGAAGAAAAACGTGGAAGCGAAGCGAAGTCTATTAGGCGAGTGAGCCAACTCAATGCTTTGAGGCATTACTAACTATTTATAGCCAAATAAAATAAGGTATACGTTTAATGAGAGAAGTAAGCATGCACAAACACCTACCTACTGACCAGCATTTTCCAACCTATTCTATCTTGGGCCTTCCTTTCTAATTCTGTCCATTTGTATTCATTCTTCTCATGTCTGTCCGTTTCTCGGTATAGTGTGTTCCTCTTTTCTCTTGACCTTGACGGTTCCAAGTGAGGGCTTATCTTGTGACGCATTTGGGTGCTTTCATCAATGTGCGTTCTATCCGCTTCTAGCCTATTTTCATAATTTCTTCCTGAGTTGAAATCTGGTTTGTCCAGTCCCACGGTGAGTTGTAGGAGATAAGTCGTACGGTAGAATAAAAACAATTAAGACATTAGCAAATAATTGACAAGGTCGAAAGACGAGTGAATAGTGACTTGGACAGAAAAGGTTTATCAGTTTGTCCGAAAGTTAGGACAGGCCATGTGGGCTCAACATACTAGTACACAAACTACACGTGTATTTAAGGAAGTATCGACATTGCTGGTCAGTAATTTTACAGTCTAATTGCGAATCATCTACCTCCTATCTAAACCTTGTTTAAAAGAATCGGGAATCAAACCAAAT
This sequence comes from Schistosoma turkestanicum, assembly GCA_944470395.2. Lineage (NCBI taxonomy): Eukaryota > Metazoa > Platyhelminthes > Trematoda > Strigeidida > Schistosomatidae > Schistosoma > Schistosoma turkestanicum. Next base: position 8,770,590 of record OX103974.1, on the reverse strand, counting down.
GCTATTGTCTCTTCTTTTCTATACAAGATAACGAAAACAGTAAACTCAAGAGTGACTGCATGCATTTACTGTCCAGCATTAAGCTCCCGCTCTCGATCCAGTCTTCAACTATTAAAGTGAAAAATCGCGTGCGATTAGTATATACATATATTTTGGGAAAGAAAACACTCAGTGTAAAGATTTTTTGTTTAGTGAATAATGAATACATTTAAATAATGATATTTTAATGAACTTTATGCTGGAAAAATGTCAAAACTGTGCAAATGACTATCACTGTAATAACATACTGAATATGTCAAAATACAGATAAATATTAAATTTCTCCGTTAATTATATCGAATTAATCGATAACTTTATTTTTAATCACTTGTAATCAAGTTTTAAACTTTTATGCAATTGATTAATCACGGGATAGTGACAAATATCATGTATAGCAGGTTCTTTTTAGTGTAGATAGAACTGTATCGATTGAGTTGATATGTAGCCACTAGTCTAGGCGACTCGACATCACTAACATTATGTCGAGATGCAGCGTGGTGGTTTAAGGTAGTCAATAGGAACTCTGAACCTTGGTTACGTTCTGCTTGACACGTCAGCAAAGCGTACATGTAGTCATAAAAGAGCTGATGCTAAGTTTGCTAATCTATATTTATAATTTTAGAGTTTTATAAATGAGATTTAAATGTAAATGTTTATGGATGAAATCGTTAGACAGAATGTGACTAACTAGCAAATGTTCAAGATCGGATCGATTAATGAAGAACATGCAATACAATTATTTCAAACAAAAGTTTGATCTCGAGTATTAAAAGCCTTTATATATGAGTATACAAATAATGTATCTTGGGCAAAGATCAAATACAACAAACAGAACTCGCATACAGAGCATCAATTTACATTTATACTCTGTTAAAAAATAGTGAAAAAATATATTTGAGAAAGAAAGAAACGTTTTGATGTATACTAAGACGAATATGAGCAGGGAGATTGTGAAGTGGGTATTGGAAAGAATGCTAAAGATTTGAAGGGAAGTTACAGTTACATGTCACCCAATATAGTGAACTAATTATTTGTAGTACATTGAGAGTTCCAATCAAGCAATTTCCTGTGTAGCCTAAATAAACAGTTGGTTACCTTTGAAGTTAGCAGTGTGTCCCATCCTAACCATCCTTATTATTTCCATAGTTTTCTCTGAAATCAGTTAAATAGGATACATTCAAAGGTGGGCTAGTTTATGCGACATGTATCTTTGCATTTAGGAACTGTTACTACGATTTCATAGTCATAAAAATATTTATTATTTTTCTGCATCTTATTCTTATTGAATTATTAAAAAATATCCATAAAAAATTGGATAACTATTAACAGCTGTGAGAGGTAGACAGACAGACAGATACAACGCAAAACTTCGTACATAAGTACATCAGTTCAGGTTGTCATACCACATCAGCACTGAGGAATTCAGAAGGTTAGAATTGAAAATCACTCAAAGAGTGGATGCACCTGCGCCATTGCAAACGATTCTGAGCGATGTCGTTCAAGGTCCCTAACCATCGCTTACTAACATCTCGCGTACCCCGACCAGGTGATCGACACCTACCGACATGGCTCAGTCCACTTGTCAGTGACTTCATGGATTTCTTCCATGTTCTGGTCTGCACACCCATAACTTTCTTCCAACCTACTCCTACACCACAAAGCATAGCTCGTCGAGGCAGTCGGTGGTTAGGCATACGCAACACATGTCACAACCACATCAACTGATAAAGTTTCATTACTTCATCTATTGATTTGCCATCCTTAACTTGAACTCGTTTCCTAACGATAGCATTGCTTACTCGGTCGTCCCAGGATACAGGAGCAATGCTTCGGATACACCTATGATCGAAGACTAGTAACCTACGAATGTCCTCTACTCTTAACGGCCATGTTTCGCATCCGTATAGAAGGACAGAGCGAACTACTGCGCAGTACACTCGTCCTATGCTAAACAAGTTATGAGAGGTAGTTCGGTGCTAATTCCTTGATATGTGCTTATTTATTTACTTACGCCTGTTACACCCCCCAATGGAGAATATGCCACCGACCAGTATTCTCCAACCCACTTTGTCCTAAGCGATCCTTTCTAATTCTGTTCAATTGTTGTTCAATCTTCTCATGTCTGTCTCCATTTCTCGGCGTAGAGTGTGCTTTCGTCATCTCACTAGCCTTTAGCACTGAGGATTCCTAGTGAGAGATGTCTTGTAACGCAGTTGGGTGCTTTCCTCAAAGTGTGTCCTATCCATTTCCAGCACTTCTTCCGCTGGAATCTGGTTTCTTCTTTCCCACAGTAGATGGTTACTGATAGTGTCTGGCCAGCGAATCTGAAGTACTTTGCGTAGGCAACTGTTAATAAATACTTGTATCTTGAAGATGATAGCTTTAATGGTTCTCCAAGTTTCATTGTTAGATCTTCCACATATTTACGTCTGTTGGCTCCGATGCTCCTCTTCACTTGACCGTTAGCTTCTGGGTATTCAGCTTATACCTTGGCTCTCTCTGCTCTTGTTAGGGTGATGTTGACTGCAGCCTTTTTGTTCCCTCTTTCTTGAATTTTTTTCAAGTATATCAACAGAGATCCATTTCTTGTGATGGTACTTCTTGTGGCCCCGAACCTCCTGACTTGTTGAAGTGGTTGCCTCCTTGGCCTCTTTCCAATTGTTCTCCATAGTAGTTTCCTCTCTATTACGTAGATTGTGAAAGGCTCGGAACCTATTGCTGAGAACTATCTTGAATTCGTTGAGTTTGCTAATATCTTGAAGAAAGGCCGTATTAAACTTTTGTGATGTTGCCCATCCCGTTGTCCAGTGCTTATTGAGTTTCAGTTTCATCTTGGTAACCAGCAAGTGATCATCTGAGGCAATATCAGCTTCTCTCGTGGTTCTCACGTCCTCCATGGTCCTTCTGAAATGTTTATTGATGCAGACAGTGTCAACTAGGTTCTGTGTAGTGTGATCCGACCAGAACCCATGTGGCTTTGTGTATGCGTTTATGTGAGAATATTGTGTGCCGCCTATAACTAGTTTGTTGAAAGCACATAGGTTTGCAAATCTCTCACCGTTTTCGTTCCTTCCTCGCAGTCCATATCGTCGCATGACGTCTTCATATTCGGTGTTGTCCATGCCAACCTTTGCATTTAGGTTTTACATCAGAATGATCAAGTCCTTTGTTGGGCGTTTTTTGACGATTGACTGTAGCTTCTCGTAGAATTGATATTTAACGTCTTCGTTTGCAGGTGCTTAGAATTGGATGACGTTCATTGTAATGCCCTCTTTCTTTATCTTGAAGGATGTTTTGATGATCCTGGGTCCATGAGATTCCCATCCTATCAGTGCCTTTTGTGCATGTTTGGATAGCATCAGTGTGACTCCTTGTGTGTGTGTGAGGCATTTTCTTCTTCATGACTGGAGTATAACAGCGGCTCTCCTGAAGCTAGTCTGTTTTGTCCTACCTGAGTTCAATGTGTTTCACTGATTCCAACCACATCCAGGTTGTATCTTTCCATCTATGCAGCAATTCGGAACAGTCTTCCGTTCTCCCGGATTGTACGAACATTTCAAAATTGATCTTCAACCGGAATCATAGTTTGCATTGAATAGAGGATGGGAATGCTCAGGGTGAGATTCAAACACTACATTTGTTATATTTTCATGAACGTCAACGTCGGCAACCTTCAACATTGGTGTCCTGTAGTTTTATATGACAAAATGCGTAAATTAGAATTGATATATTTTAAAATGAAACAAAATTTGTTACTTTTAAAATTGCTAGAGAATCTTTGTTCATGCTCATCTGCTTTTCCGTACGATTTTTATTACTATCATCTATCGTCCTCAAAAATAATATATACTTTTTATCAAAAGCGTGATACAGTTTCTTTAAAATTAAAATGTTTGACAAAAGATCCGTAAATACTAATGGATTTTTTTCCTCAGAATATTTTCTGTTCTGCCTAAAAATCTAGTACCGTCTATTTCCCATTGAAAATTGTTTTTGAATGAATCACTACAGTTACAGTTAACGAAGACATTCAAGTAATAAATTTATTTTTTTTCGTAATGTGTCTTTATAAGTATTTATTTTCACCGTAACCATGACGATTGTTTCATTACCACTTCGCATATGTTTAACGACCAATCAAGCTAGGATAAGCGATTGGAGTATTAAATAATTCTTTTTGGCAGTAGTTTTTTTTATTGATATCATTTTGAGGAGAATAAGAATGACGACGTTAACTGAACAAAATGAATTCGTTTTATTTCATTGGGCTATCACCTATTTTCAACATGTCGTATTTCAAAATCAGAATTTATCCAAAAAATTTATGAAAATCAAGTTGACTAGAACTTAATTCGAAAGCACACAAGTATAGTGTACCAAATGTGGTAACAAAGTTAAAATGGTTGAGAGGAATGTTGCAAGTACATATCAGCAGATCCAAAAGAAGGGTTCAGAACATTGATAAACATCCTAAAAAAGATCGAAACGTTGAAATCGTGTGACTATATAATGGAACGCAAGTAAACGATGATTGGGATTAGACGAATGAAATCCATAGCCAGGAGTTACGCATACTCGCCCCTAATGGATCAACATGTCACTGAGTTTTTTGGAAAATGCATGCGGTGTCAGCAAGCGGAAAAGATAAATGTGAAAGTTCCGCCAGTTTCATGACCACAACCTGAACGTGCGCTACCAAAGAGGGGAGGGGTGTTGGAGACGTTAGATCTCCAGAACTCACTTTGGAAAGGTCCTAATCTTGTAATTTATTTCTGAAATTTTCAATGTTTGTGTTTCTGCGCCAAGAGACGCTTGGTTGACCTACAATTTACTTATCCCACTCCGAAATCCTTGACTGTCATTGGTTCGTGGATTATTTTAGTACGATATTTTGCGGCCTAGAGAACCTCGTATTTTCTGGATGCTTGTAGAATACACTCTCTACGCCTTATCAAAACTTTTTGATTCAATTAGCCGGGGCTGGAACAAACGGATTACAACAGCCGATTGTGTCATTGAGTCATTGCTTCCATTTCGTTTACCGAGTGAGGTGAACTCGTAATAACATTCAAGCATATCATCCTTTGAAGTTATTGCTAGTACATGCTTGAAAACCTATAAAATGTATTAGAATGGAATGGCTTTTACACTTTTTTTGTCGTGAGATTTTATTTCATTGCAGTCTTTTCTCGATCTTAAGTTACTAGTATCCCACTGCGCAATAACATCACAACGTTTCAATCTTTTTTTAGGATGTTTATCAATGTTCTGAACCCTTCTTTTGGATCTGCTGATATGTACTTGCAACATTCCTCTCAACCATTTTAACTTTGTTACCACATTTGGTACACTATACTTGTGTGCTTTCGAATTAAGTTCTAGTCAACTTGATTTTCATAAATTTTTTGGATAAATTCTGATTTTGAAATACGACATGTTGAAAATAGGTGATAGCCCAATGAAATAAAACGAATTCATTTTGTTCAGTTTATGTCATCGTTCTTGCCGTCTCTAATTTAGTAAAGGAAACAGTGTATGTGATTTCAATTTGCTTATTTCGCAAGTTTGTTGCTAATAGGAGTTCATAACACGGACCGATCTTAGACAAACAATGAAACCCAGTGTTAACAGAGTTACTGAACCTGTAAATTGGAAGATGGTCGTGCAATATTACAAACCTATTGGAGTTAATCATATAAGCTATTGATTTCCGGCTCAGTGCTCTTGAGATTGAGCTCCAGGCTGTAATTCCTTAGTTCGATCCCATGTGGAGGGGTTGTAAAGTCCCTTTTTAGGGGGGAAAATAGCTGTCCAGTTCTTTCCTGCTTCCAATGGTTGTGAAACTAGGATCAGTGCAGGCTGTTAACCACAAATACGTTTTTACTTAAGTGACTTTGTTCTCGTCACACATTCTCCTGTAACATCTTACCATGAAATCATTTCATATACAACTTACTCCAATAGGATTGCTTCCCATTGTGGTCTGTTGAACATATACACGGCTCTATGTAATTTCCTATTTCGTCACAGGATTTATTGACTAGCATGAAAATCCATTCATATCCCTTAATGTGACTTACTGATTAGTTATTTGTCGTTATAAAGGTGTGTTCGGCTTTCTGTCCAATTTTCGTAAGTGCACACGTGAAAAAACTGTATACAAACAAGAAATTTCCGGGTTTCAGGTCACTTAGTTTCTTATTCATTACTTGACGGTGTACTTTAATAGTGAGTTTTGTTTTTCAGATAGTTTTTTTAAACTCTACCTAATTTCATCATTATATTTCTATCTCTTATAAGGTTCAATTAGCTGAACAGTTAGAATATGTCAAAGATTTAAAAGAAAAATTGAATTCATCAAGATTATATTCAGAAAAACTAGAATCCCATGTACAAGACCTTATTAGCAATAGTAACTGTAATCAATCTGCTGAGATTGTATCATTCGAAATAGATCATTCTGAACAAAATACAGTGAGCTTTTATATTGCTCTATTTTTATGTTTTACCATTTAATGCAAATTAGGGGAACATGATATGATTGTGATACTTATAATTATATATACAACTTAACTATTTGCCACTATTAAGATATCATTTCAAAAATGTATTAGCCGTTGTTTAATTACTGTTATGTTATATAATTTATTTGTAATGCAACTTTATGAACAATAAAAATAAGGTAAATATTTTTTCCTACGAATTCCTCATGTAGCCCCCGTGGGACTACTGCCGGCCCCAAGCCCGAATAAAGGAGAAGAGTTGGGTATGAGGTTACTGACCACATCCCGTAGAAAACTTACTCGCTAAACAACGCTAACCAGGAAAAGTAATTCAAAATATTTTGACGCTGTCCTGGGAGTTAGAAGGTCTTCATTCAGAAGAATGATGATGTCTCATGATGAAAGCAGAGTTCCTTCGAAAGCCACGAGAGCACTGCCCTTTCTGATAACAAAAGCAACCATTAGTTTAGGTAAACCGAATGTTCGTACAATCCGCGAGAACGGAAGACTGTTCCGAATTGCTGCATAGATGGAAAGATACAACCTGGATGTGGTTGGAATCAGTGAAACACATTGAACTCAGGTAGGACAAAACAGACTAGCTTCAGGAGAGCCGCTGTTATACTCCAGTCATGAAGAAGAAAATGCCTCACACACACACAAGGAGTCACACTGATGCTATCCAAACATGCACAAAAGGCACTGATAGGATGGGAATCTCATGGACCCAGGATCATCAAAACATCCTTCAAGATAAAGAAAGAGGGCATTACAATGAACGTCATCCAATTCTAAGCACCTGCAAACGAAGACGTTAAATATCAATTCTACGAGAAGCTACAGTCAATCGTCAAAAAACGCCCAACAAAGGACTTGATCATTCTGATGTAAAACCTAAATGCAAAGGTTGGCATGGACAACACCGAATATGAAGACGTCATGCGACGATATGGACTGCGAGGAAGGAACGAAAACGGTGAGAGATTTGCAAACCTATGTGCTTTCAACAAACTAGTTATAGGCGGCACACAATATTCTCACATAAACGCATACACAAAGCCACATGGGTTCTGGTCGGATCACACTACACAGAACCTAGTTGACACTGTCTGCATCAATAAACATTTCAGAAGGACCATGGAGGACGTGAGAACCACGAGAGAAGCTGATATTGCCTCAGATGATCACTTGCTGGTTACCAAGATGAAACTGAAACTCAATAAGCACTGGACAACGGGATGGGCAACATCACAAAAGTTTAATACGGCCTTTCTTCAAGATATTAGCAAACTCAACGAATTCAAGATAGTTCTCAGCAATAGGTTCCGAGCCTTTCACAATCTACGTAATAGAGAGGAAACTACTATGGAGAACAATTGGAAAGAGGCCAAGGAGGCAACCACTTCAACAAGTCAGGAGGTTCGGGGCCACAAGAAGTACCATCACAAGAAATGGATCTCTGTTGATATACTTGAAAAAAATTCAAGAAAGAGGGAACAAAAAGGCTGCAGTCAACATCACCCTAACAAGAGCAGAGAGAGCCAAGGTATAAGCTGAATACCCAGAAGCTAACGGTCAAGTGAAGAGGAGCATCGGAGCCAACAGACGTAAATATGTGGAAGATCTAACAATGAAACTTGGAGAACCATTAAAGCTATCATCTTCAAGATACAAGTATTTATTAACAGTTGCCTACGCAAAGTACTTCAGATTCGCTGGCCAGACACTATCAGTAACCATCTACTGTGGGAAAGAAGAAACCAGATTCCAGCGGAAGAAGAAGTGCTGGAAATGGATAGGACACACTTTGAGGAAAGCACCCAACTGCGTTACAAGACATCTCTCACTAGGAATCCTCAGTGCTAAAGGCTAGTGAGATGACGAAAGCACACTCTACGCCGAGAAATGGAGACAGACATGAGAAGATTGAACAACAATTGAACAGAATTAGAAAGGATCGCTTAGGACAAAGTGGGTTGGAGAATACTGGTCGGTGGCATATTCTCCATTGGGGGGTGTAACAGGCGTAAGTAAATAAATAAGCACATATCAAGGAATTAGCACCGAACTACCTCTCATAACTTGTTTAGCATAGGACGAGTGTACTGCGCAGTAGTTCGCTCTGTCCTTCTATACGGATGCGAAACATGGCCGTTAAGAGTAGAGGACATTCGTAGGTTACTAGTCTTCGATCATAGGTGTATCCGAAGCATTGCTCCTGTATCCTGGGACGACCGAGTAAGCAATGCTATCGTTAGGAAACGAGTTCAAGTTAAGGATGGCAAATCAATAGATGAAGTAATGAAACTTTATCAGTTGATGTGGTTGTGACATGTGTTGCGTATGCCTAACCACCGACTGCCTCGACGAGCTATGCTTTGTGGTGTAGGAAAATGTTGGAAAATATGGTCTGATTTATTAGTATTTGGTTTTCAATGCTTGTGAGCGAATTCTTACCCAAGACTAATTTTTTATTGGGATGAAATTTAATTCGTTAGCTATATTGTTTTTCATAATATAGAAGAGTTTGTTCTCCTGGTAGTATAGGATTTTTTTAAATAGTACTTCCTTTTTATTAATTTCCTTATATGCTTCTGCTACCCAGTAAAAAATATTTTCGTCATAACTCGTAAATGTTGTGATAATTAATTTTACTTTTTCCGTCTTTTATTAAACAACTTTAACTTTGAGACTGGTGTTTTCCATTCGATGGACTATACAAAACAGCCAACTATTTCTCAATCACAACCACTTGTTGTAAAGGAAACAACAACAATAGCAGCATCTCCTAAAGTAGATGATATACTTCTTCAACAAACAATTCATACCTTTCAGATACTTTTAAATGAACGTGATCAAGAGATAAATCAATTAAAAAAACATCTCAAGCAAAATCCAGCTAACAATACTGAATTAACACCAGATATAAATCTTCCAAAATTATTCGAATCATCAATTCAAACAGAATTAAATAGTGAACAAATGGAAAAATTATCGAATTTAAAAGATACTTTAAATTCAGGTGGTCAGTTATTGACAAGCGAACAGTACGAAACATTAAACAAAGAATTAAATACAACATTAAATACATTAACGAATGATCCTAATAATGATAATCTATTACCATCTAAACAATTATCGTCATATACAAATGAAAAAGAAAAATCTAACCAAAACTATGATGATTTAATTCAAACTGTGAATAAATTAAGAAAAGTATCCGAATCTATTAAACCAGTATCAACTTCATTAGAGGTAAACCCAAATGATAAGTAAGTTTTAACTTCATTACCGCCATTATATATATATATATATATATATATATATATATATATATATATATATACGTATATATATATACGTATAAATCATTGACCGTTCAACTGGGCCGTATAAATAAGTTCAGGCTACTTGATGAGCATCAGTGTGTTTGTCGTAGCAACCTGTTGAAGATTTGGGACTACGCGAGTCAGAGTTGATCACGATGGCTGAAATGAATTTCCTTTTTGTCTTCCCTTACATTTTGAGTTCTAAAACTAGCTTATGCTGTATGCTTCGTGAAATGTGGTTGTTTACAACTGATCTTTTCTACTACCACTGATACTGTAACCACTACTACTAATCTCTGATTTGTCTTGGTAATTTAATCTCAGTGTGTTAATATTTTGTGTAAACGTGAATAGATATAAATCTGCAGGTTCTACGTTGCTCACGGTTGACTGTTTGTTTGTTTTTTAATTCATTCTCTAGAATCTTTTAGGGTTCAAGTCTATCGATTTATAACTAGTCTTTCACTCAATTCAACTTATTTACTTCTTTTTTACGAACTAAAACATATCGTTGGATTTCATTTAGTTTGTTTGCCTCGAAAAACTGTAGTAGTTGAATACAGATCCAATAAAACTATGCATCAGTTTAAGATCGAGAAAATAATTATTTTACATTGTGATACTTTAAATTTACTCCTTATGCAATAAAATAACATAATCCAGTCAGTATTCACATCGTCCAGATGTGAATATAATCACAATCCAATATTTCTTGAATTTAAACAAGATCATAGAGAATTTAAATTCTAAGATTCCTGACTGAAAAGTTTGTTGGTGAGAAATTTGAGAAAAGAGGTTGACCGTAATAAAAGAAGCTGAAAAATTTCCCCACAACTATTAGTTTCTAAACCATGTTACGAATAAACATTTTTAAGTAGAGTTGGAAAATGGCTAGTAGTGGGATACAAGACACACGTTTTATCTAATTCGGGATACGCAAGCTTGATGATTTGCAACCCATTGCTGGTGTTCACTGCGAGACTCAAATTAATGCGTCCAACATCAAACACCCAATACGTTATCCGCTAAGCCACTGAGCTCAGAGAACTGTTGGCTTGTGCAACAGTGATGAACTACAGTTCATTTTGTAAGGGACATTTCAATCTTCCAGTACCTGATAATAAAGATTCTAGTTGATCAGTCAGTCCCTTGTGGCACCGTGGATCGTTAGAGAAATGTTTCGAAATCGCCATTAAGTCTGAAGTTGTATAATCGCTAGCAGTAACAGTTTTATTACCTGATGGTTTAACACTACTTTTATTTTACATTAACTCAGAGTTGCAGTAAAGTAAAAAAAACAACGTTTTTCATTTAGATAAACATTTTGATCTTTCTCTTTCAGTATTGATCAGGCAAATACGAAAACAGTGAGTCCAGCTGTTGTGAATTTTGTTATATATATATATATATATATATATATATATATATATGTAGTTGTTTAATTATATTAAAGCTTGAAAATATTAACAAATTATGTAACCGTATTTGTGGGAAAAATAACTTTTCATGATCAATGTAATCGTTTCATTCCATATTTGTTTGAAGACAGACTGTTTGTTTACACTCTGAATGGGTTTGCGAATATTTTGACAATATGAGATTACACATTGGAATCATCAATTAGTCTTTGTTAGATCACCATTGGAAACCTGGAAGCACTTTAATGCCATTTCGCCCCGCTATGGTACTCATCACAACTGAGCACCCAAGATTCCTGCTAGTCGCAGGATTCGATCCCAGGGCCTTCAGTCTTGTACGCGAACGCCTAACCTCTGGACCACTGGGCCGGCATCCAACAGTGTTATTGTTTAACTCTGATCAATCTAGAGATTTTTCGCGACCTCACCCATTAATTTTCAGTAGTTATTGCCTACAGCCGACAGGGTTGAACTCCACTTGTCACGTCTTTACACTAGAACTCCGAGAATTTCCTCACGAAGCTAGTCATCATCATCATCGTCATCATCATTGACTGATGATTCCAATGTGTGAAAACACTGATCTCTATAACTCCAATTATAGAAAAGTGAGATTAAGCAGGACTTTATTGACTATAATAATAATTTAACTCTTTTATCTTGAAAGTGAGTATTAAGAGAGACCGCAAAGGTACTTCAACTTTAAGATAATTTGCAGTCTTTTTTCTCAAGATTGGGACACGGACACTATTTATCAGTAAATGTTCTCCAGTTCGAAACTATTTATTTTCTCTTATATATAATCCGCTTACTTTTTTAAGCTTAAAGATATAGTTCTCATCATCCTTTTAAAACCAACAGTCGTTAGCTAAACACCTTATTACAATGTATTCTACGACAAGCTAGATTATAAGATCAAGACAATCATTCGTTGACAAACGCGGTATTGTACATATTGCACAAATAGATTGTTATTAGTATTCCAGTTTATGGAGACTGTTGGATTTCATAAATTACATCACGAATTGGCTTCAGTTAACCAGGAAGCACTGAATAGCTATTATTTCTTAGTATGGAACTCCTCAGCAGTGCACATCAACGACTCAACTCAGGTTCAAAACCTTGAACTTTCAAATCTTGTGAAAACTTTTAGCCTTTAGCTCAGTAAATCATTGTCCACTATCTTACATTCCTTATTCCAATCGCTTGTCTAACAGTCCTAATGAGCAGCGGTGACAAGTATGAGACACTGACCAATGCCACTGGAAGACATTTATGTAAAAGTTCTAATTGATTAATGTTGTAGGCGTGAATCAAGGGATCCTCATTGCTGAATAGCTTGATGAGACAATGATTTTCACACAACTTTTGAACGATTTCAACGTGACCTTGAGAATACCCACCCACTTACTAGTAGCAGAAGAAGGTTTTAAATTAGTGTGAGGAATTAGTATTAGGATTTAGAGTTGCACGTTAAGGTTATAAATTAAAGTTGTGGGTTTTCATCGCTAACTGACGTCAACTTTAGTGTCAGGATGTTATTTACCCATAAAGATGGATACATTTCACGCCAACATCCAAGACTTGCTATCTCAAATGTGATTGTTTCGTCCGTAAGTTATAGTCTCGCCAATGGCTTCATACTTGGACGATGCAGTTGTTTAATGCTTTCTGATTTTCCATGATTGTATTAGTTCAGTCCGCGGTGTAAACTACAGAATAGCTTGTTGCTTGACACATTAAATTTAAGCCATCCTCATTACTTCGGTGATCTGTTTTTAATTTAACTGTCGTTTTTTAACTTCATCACAAACCTACCCCATCAATTTTGGTGGTGTTTAGTTCTCTGAGCTGGTTGTTTTGGTTGTGGAGCTTTCATTGTACTTCTGAACAACATCATCTGCACAAACTTCAGATAGAAGTGAAGCATTCGAATTTCTCCACGTTTGACCCAATTTATCAACCAGTCAGGAAAATCATAGGTGACAGGATAAAGAAACAGATCAAAAAGGGGTTACAATCAAAACAAAGGTGCAAACAACGACAGGTTTAAGGTCAATAATAACCAATCAAGATCGAGGCTAGCAGAATAAGCTACAGGTCAAACGTGGAGAAATTCGAATGCTTCACTTCTATCTGAAGTTTGTTCAGATGATGTTGTTCAGAAGTACAATGAAAGCTCCACAACCAAAACAACCAGCTCAGAGAACTAAACATCACCACAATCATCCACCTAAGCTTCAACTTTTCTCCACTACCCCATCAATCTCTTACACACAACAAGCAAAAGTGATATGAGATACATTGGTTTTGACAAAGGTTTATGGAATTCGCATTTAATATAACTTTAGGAGTCATGCTTTATAATACATTTCCTAATAAATTACTGTGCTATCCTGTGAAACCCAACTGAACAAGATAAATAACGTTAGTCTGTATTTTTATTACCTCTTTATTCTGTCCATCTCCGTATAACCAAAGCTGATACACAGTTACCTTGTTAAACAAAACAACTTATTATATTCAGATTGTCGTTAGCTGTATTTCGAAGTCATTTTTCGTTTTTCGAATGTAAATCATTTTTCAAATTAGTTATAGTTGTGTTATGAACACTTATTTGTGTTAATACACACACATAAGTCCGTTCATATGGTAGTTTATTTGCACATTCATGTCACACACTAAACCTAAAACAGGTCACAACTATCCTCTCGTCCACATTGTAGAAATATAAATATGCACAAATATCGATTAGATTGAACGATACTTACATATTTACTTTTATCTGTACATGAATCGTAGACATTCAAATAGCTAGTGAAATAATGATCGATGCAGACTAATTGATCGTGGAGTGTATTTATACTATTTATATCTTTTATAAGGAATTAATATATAACCAACTTACTGGTTAGTTGTTTTAATATTTTGATCCAGTCTAATACAAGGTATAGAAATTTTATCTGATTTTTACAGTTTATTTGCTGACTTGTAGATAATAATTCATTGTCAATGTTCATTGTAACGGTTATTTCGCTTTTTGTGGATGATGAATTTCGATCACTTTTTTCTGAATATACATTCATGTAGAACCATCCTAAGGATAGATTTCATAGCATAACATTAAGGTAAACTTGATACAATAATAAATATTTATTACGAATGCCTAGAGTACTTGCACACCAAAACATCCAATCTTCTAATGAGTTTTATTAGATGAGAGTGTTTTGTTAGAAAAAACCGTACAAGGAAAAGAATTATAGCACTTCACCTACACTTGAGTCTATGTATGTTTATTTTTGTCGAACCCTTCAGTAATTCATTTAACGGATAGTGTCATTATTAGGACAGTAACAATCGGCTAATCGCACAAATATGTTATCACTATGCGTCTATTTAGTGATCGTAATTTATAGGATAGTACTCCCTTATTTCGTAAAGTGGCGGTTTGTTGAAGCACAGTTTGTGCAATCAACATTTACGTAAAAAGGATTTCTACATCTCTTTTCTAAGTTTTGAATTTCATACATAATAAATGTATGAATTTTCTTTGTAATTTTACATATATGTTCATTCAAAATATGCATAAATCATTAGCAAGGAATCATTAACTGAGGATAGTATTTGAACATAATTATTAGTATAAAAAAATTGAACTTTATTCAGTTCAATGCAGCTCATATTAAACCTTGAAATTTCAATATTAAAAACATGGTTCAACTTGTTCTCTCATTTTAAAATATAGAAATGCCGATAAACTACTACTACTACTACTACATACGTAGTATGTCTTATTAGCATTGTTCGTCATTAGAAAGCGAGCACTAGTTAAGGATGGCAGATCAATTGATGAAGTAATGAAACTTCATCAGTTGAGGTTGTCATCACTTGTGTGAACAATGCCTGACCACCGACTGCCTCGACGAGCTATGTTTTGTGGTGTGCGAGTATATTTGAAGAACGCTAGGGATGGCCAAACCGAAATATAGCACAGAACCATGAAGTCACTGACAAGTGGTGTGAGTTATGTATGTATGTTTATGCTACCTGGTTTGGGTTCATGAGACGTGAGTCACTAATTGTTAGAGACCTAGAATGACATGGATCAAAATCGTTTGCAGTGGCACAAGTGTATCCACTCTTGTGTTCTTTCAAATTCTAACCTTCGGAACGCCTCATCATCTCTATCTTTCCCTTTCTAAATTTATGTCACTGAATTATACTTCTCTAATCATATCTTTGAACCTTAATCTTCTCTATAATTGCTTACGCTATGTGATTTAGATTGACAGTTGCGTCTCTGACGATTGAGAAGCTGCTTACTTCCTTGTTATCTGATACTACTGTTTAGTGTTATTTGTCGATAATATAAGGTGGCTTGATTGTATTGTGAAATATTTTCGGTATAATCCTTTCTTTCAATAAAAGGTAAAACTACACGCTAAATCATTTGTGTCATATTTTTTTAGATTGAAAGGTCATGTAAGTCAATTCAAATAAATTCTGGTTAAAACGAAAATATATTTCATATAGGTCATATACCTGATAATGGTCCACAAGAGTTAGTTAGTCGATCGTCAACCAATCTTCGAGAAAAACCTGAAGCAGAACAACTATTATCAACAAGTCCTATTAGTGATTTATTACGTCGACCATCTTCAATTTTTAGTCGTGAAGGAAATAGTGCAAGGAGCTCAATTAGTGATCCTAACAAAAAAGCAGGATTATTAAATAAAGTTGAAAATTTTTTTAAAAGTAGTAGTCCTAAACATGAATCTATTGCTGTAGGGAATACTACTGATGAATTAGTGAGCACTAAAAGTAGCGAAAATGCTAATCAACAACATACGCCACCTACCGTTCTATCCAAAATTAGTGTTTCTCGTCAGTCTAGCATTTCTCTGGACGATAAAAACAAAAACCTCAAAATTGAAATAATGAACGAACCAGGTGTTAAAAATAACACGGAGGAAAACTCATCAGCACCAGTAAATGTAATAAAACCAAAAACTAGCGACCCAACTAGCACCACTAATCCTATTGATAAAATGCCGCGAAACAGTAGTAATGTAACAGGGGAAACTGTAAATTTAAAAGTAACTAGTAATCAAAATGATAAAACCTCAAATTCTAGCTTCCTTTCATCAACCGCGAGCGCTGCAGTAAACAAACCCACAGCTACAAATAACAACGACACAAGCCTTATTCATACAAAAGATAATACAAGCAATAATGTTGTAAAGATTGAAACACTGACAAGTAGTAAAGATTTGAACTCAAAGAAAAGTTCCTTACATGAAGCAAATACACCAACGAAATCAACTGAACCTATGAAGACCAACACAGTAAACACTCTCAGTATTACTGACACTACTAAGGATGTAGAAAAACCGAAGGCTGAAACAGAAAACGCTAGCTCATCTGTAAAAGCCTCCCACAACATGAATAACGACACTAAAATTCCTGACACTCACTGGTCAACGAATGAACCAGGGTCCTTGCAGAAGGAGACTAAGCCGACGACAAATGCGTCAAGTAAGCCCACCGACCCGAAGATTTTTGCAGAAGCTAAGGTTGATCCGAAAGCCAGTAGTAATGACCACGAAACCACCAACAAACATGAACAGGAAGCTTCAGTTAAAAATAATAGGACCGCTACTCAGAATGAGAACAATACAAGCAATAATGCTGTAAAGATTGATGCACGAACAAGTAGTAAAGAGTTGAACTCAAAGAACAGTTCCTTATATACAGCAAATATACCGACGAAATCAACTGAACCTGTGAAGACTAACACAGTAAACACTCTAAATATTACTGACACTACTAAAGAAGTAGAAACCAGGATAACTGTAGCAGAAAATATTGATAAACGCGCAGATAGAAAAGTAATTCAAGCTAAAGAAGATGTGAAGCAAACTTTATCCTCAAATACGATCGCTGTGTTAGATAAAAATAAATCTGACACAGTTAGAATTCATTCAAATGTTGTTGATAGTAGTTCAAATTCTAAAAATAACCGTTCAACTAAACCAAATGTTAATAATGTTGATAGTGGTAAATTCAATTACCTGAAAGAAAATAAGGAACAGCTGTCAGTGTCAAATGTGACCACTGATTGTGATCAGCAAGATATTGATTCAAAGGCTGATAACAAACATATTATAAACAACATAAAAGAAAATCATAAACCTGTTATTTCACCAGATCAACCTGCTAGTAACAAAACTGATAAAGTGGATCAGTTAAAGTCAAAAATCACTTTACGTCGAGATACGGTATTACTTGAAAATCCTAAAAACTTACTGACAGCAACAACTAATAATGACAGTAAAACAGAATCTGTTGCCGATAATTTAAAAAATCCACCATATGAATCGGTGAACAAAGTAGTTAATGAAAATGGACAATCAAGGAATCAGTTATCTTCAATAAGGTACAAAAAGACATCGATAGCTTGTCAGACAAATCAAAAAACTATGCTTAGCTGTTTTACCCAGACTTGTTTTGATAAAGCTATTTCATTGTCTATTGACAACGATCACAATCAATTAGACGACAATACTTTTCAATTGCAACTGGAATCTTTAGTATTATACAGTATAAATTGTGATATTAACGCTTTGAAGAATATTAATTCTTCGAAAGCTATGCACTACCCTTCACAGATGAAAAGAACGCCATCTAACACAAAACTGCTTGCATATAGTTCACCATTGAAAGACGCCTCTGATAAATTTCAACAACAACCTGTCACCCATATACATGAATTCAGTTCATTGTTGTTCAATGCTTTAAAGGAGGAATCTGAAAAAAAATTCAATAAATTCTTAAATTCAAATTTATCCAGTTTGAATACATTTACATTGACACAATTTACTTTACAAACATATGATATTTGGAATTATGATTTGAATTCAAAGACTTATAGTAATAATAGTACTACTTGTATACGACGTGATAGTCGCAATATAACTACCGATATTGTCAATAAACGTGCCATTATTATAACACCTCGACATTATGAAGTTGATGTTCATCAGTTCTGTCAAAACCTATTATTATGCTTGATATGCACTTATTTCGGTGATAAACAATCTTCAATGAGAAAATATACACGTATTGTATCAGATATGAAACGATTAATGACTGGTTATTTAAATTGTACAAATAGTAAAAATGAGTATTTATTTAATGAATTTAATACATTTTGTAAAGAAAAATTATCTCAGGATTCCTTTTGGCTTAGTCAAGTAATTCGTGAAGGTTTAATTTTATTACAACCATTTCGTGTGGAATGGATAATTTCTAGTGTCGATTTAATCAGTTTATCAAACCATACACTACAAAAGATAAAATTTCGTTTGACTACCACTATTACCAATACATTTCCCAATATCAGAATGAACAAAGACTCTGTATTTGAATTAATTCCATCAACTGTATTCGATTCATTATGTCGAACAAGTGAAATACATACATTAATATATCTACGAACATTGTATACCAATTTGATTTTAACACCGATTGATTTAACATCCATTGCAAAGATATACAACAGTTTTGTGGATGCCATCAATTACTTATCCTCTTTATCCACTTATACAACAATGATAATAACAAATACATCAATGTTTCACAATATTACAGAGCCGATTACAGATCTTAGTAATATGACAAGCCAATTGTTACAATTATTTATTCAGTTAAAATATCGTGTATGGGAGATGATTATACAACCGATTGTAAATAATAATCAGGCAACATCATTTTTAGATGAACTGTTGAATTGTGTTAATCGTGAAATTTTAAAGCGGTTAAAAACAATATGTTCAAATACAAATCCTTGTGGTAGCGTTTATTTATTCATATTATTATTTAGAATATTGATGTCAGTACACTTTGAACCATACTGTTTAATGCATGAATCACAGCCAATGAATTCTTCGATACTCGGTTTTAACTATAGTGTATTAATGAATAGTTCGACGAATTGTTCTATTACTGGACCATCTAAAGGAGATGGTATTCTACGTGAAGACAGCCAGTGTGTCAGTCACCTTTTGTATCATATTTATGAAATGTGTTATGCAGAATGGTTGATGACAGGTCTATGGCCATATAATAGAGTCAAAATGTTTGATAATCATCATTCACAACAATTATCTGTTCAATATTTATGGTTTCATGCATTAAAACAGAAAGATGAATTGATGACATTACTATTCCGTAACAACTCAATCAAGAATTTCAAATCTGGTTTACAACAAATAGTCAAACAAAAGTCTTCCATAAATATTAAGTTATGGTTACCTAATAAATTTAATCCATCTGATTTAAACAATGGTACATTTTGGTCTCGTGTCTATTTAGCCGCTGTTATGCAGTGGTATGATACAAATCCCAAATTAATAAATTGTGGGACTATTATTAATAAACTATCACATATATTAAACATTACCACTCTGACGACAAGTAGTAAAACAATGAACAACAAAGGTTGCCCTCGTGTGTTTTTGCGCAAACTAGAAGAAGTTCGATGTAATTGGTCATACTCAAATTACACTAATTACGAGCTGATGTATATCTGGTGCCTTATGTCCGATGATATTCATTGTTGTAGTACAAGTGGGAATATGAACCACGGAAGCAGTAATAATACCAATATGAATACAGATCTTTATCATCCGTCAATCGTATTTGAGAGGAATTTGAATATGCTATCAGACAATGTAGTGGCACAATTGAAGCTGGCTTATTTTATCGAACCCTCTATCCTATTCACTACTATTTCACATAAAACAGTATCAGAATGTATGTTGAAACATTGTCGGCTGTTAATGAATACGAAATATTCATATTCTGAGGTGATTGATATGATAACGAAATCGATCAGTTTATTCCCCTAAGGTGCACCTCCATTAACCATCATTAACCATGGTTAAAGTCTTCACGAGGAGTATTTTGCATTTCTTTTTTGTTTCCAGTAACAATTATCTCTACACTAAGATGTGCCTAAACACCATAGGAAACGTTTTTTGTGGACTAGTAATAAATAAAATTTTCGGTGTTCAGAACCTGTTATTTAAACTTGTGAGATCTACTAAACACGGTGTCAGCATTTCTATTTGCTAACTGTTTCTATATTAACTTACCTTCAACTATTTCTTTTGACGCATTTTCATTAACATTTCAATTTAGTCACTTATCAAACTGATCTAATTTAATAAGCACTGTTGTAAAGGAATTTTCTAGATTTTATGATATATATTAGACTAATTGAATCCTTCGTCAATGCATTCACAATAACCATGTAGTAATTAGATGGTACTAACTCCTTTTAAACCTCACTTGTTTTTCTACCCACCTGGTTCACAAGTTACTTCTGTTATAGTGATTTTTCTATACAGTACTAATCCTATGTTTAACGGTTACTAGAATCGTCCACGTTCCCATAACTCATTTAAATCGATTCCCCTTTCAAAATAATAAGAATTTCCTTTTTATGGTGTAACATATAAATTCTAATACAATTTTCTGATTCTGTTCGTTTATCATTGTTGAAATTTTGTCGTACTTTTTTTCTTCGGCTATTTTTCTATAGAATAATACTGATCAAAAGGTGATAGAAACTTTACAGTGTCAAATTGAAAGCTTGAAACAAGAAATTAAAAGGTATTTTTTTCAATAATACACAAAAGCGAACGACAAGTTATTTCTTTCTCTCGTATTATATATTTACTTATTGTATTAGTTGATTTCTTAAAAATCCTTTTTCTACTGTTATCTTCGTTTGTGTGGGTTTGCATTTTTACTGTGTTGATATCAAAGATTGCAGTTGATTGTCAGTCCCTTTTCGGTGTTTGTTCATGCTGAGCAGATTGCAACTTAATCGAAAGCTTTCAAAAAAGTTGGATAATGCTTATCTGTGGAATTCGAGCCATATATTTTGTACTGTTTGAGAACCATCAATTTAATATACCTCCATTCCAATGTTAGCGACCACTTATCATTAAAAATGAGGAGATTCAATTCTTTGCACATGAAAATACAACTTATCACCGTTGAAGAAACAAATAGTTTTCTGAACTTGGCAGCTTAATTGATGATTTATTAAACATCGGAATCTAAAGGAACTGGATTTGAGCTTTCATTTGAAGATCAACAATCAGATTCAGGTACATCCTGCTAATTAGTCCCATACAAGACAAAATGTGGCTTCCTAGATTCCTTTGATCACTACTGTCTAACTTTACTTAAAGTCCTTATGTTAACATTTAAAATTTTTAAAAAGTTTATGTTGGATATGTAATATTTTTTATAGGAGTTTGCATTGGAAAATCTGTCTTGGATTTTCAGACTACAACAACAAATAAGAGACTAGTCTAGGTTGATTTTTTTTTCCACAAGTGGAGATTACGAAACGTGTGTTTAAAAAAAATGTAAGAATTGGTTATTTATTTAATTATTGCTGATGTGCTAGTAGTATTTCCGCCTGAATAACTGAAGTAATAAAATAGATGCAATAAATTGCGATGAAACTATTCATTGAGGTTACTAAATTGACTGCTTATTGGTTATTATTAATGTAATAAATAAGTTATTTATTTAGCCTACCTGAAATGAACTAGTCAATTCATTTTGTTATCTTTCTCTAGACTACAACGAGGTGCTTCTACAGTTGAAGAACGAATCACTAATGGAAATGTTGGTGATTGTGAGTTAAATACTGTGGTTTATTCTTTTATAATAAGCCAACGTTGTTATTTCTTTCTTGTTATGAAGTTACCTGAGATTCCTTCCGATAATCACTATTGAGAAACTTACTTATTCTGTTTTTATTCCGCTAAAGTATTTTCATCAACACATTTGATGTAAGGTTTTTTTAAAGTTTATTTTAAATTAAATGCGATATTTTAAGATACCATTGAAAACCAGGTAGTACAAGATCAGACTCACTACATTTAGATGCAAAGTTTAGAATCATCTCCACGAAACCCCTCATTCTGACAACAAACAGTAGTCAACTCACATGCGATCTATCCTATATCGGGATGCATCTTTACATTGCTAATAGAGAGTTTTGATTTTTGAAACATCCTGATTGTTCTAAGATCTCTTTCCTTACCAGATGGTGAGTACCTACTGCAGAAGAGGCTTATACTAAGGCAAAACATCTGCCCAGTGCTCTCTAGTTTCCAATGGTATCCCAACTGACAAATTCCCTGAAGAACGTCACCTGCGTTTGATAAATATTTAGAGTCACGTTTGACACCATTGTTACGAAATATAGTGTTATTACAACAGAAGCCGTTTGTAACATTTTGACTACTGCTGCAATTCAGAGATATCTTACGCATTTTAAAACATAATAAATGAACTTCTTTACTGTCTTTCATCTTATTATCTAGCATAACAGATGTTTTGATTACCTAATATGTTATAGTTCTGCGTAGCTATATAACAATTAAATATTGTCGAATTTCTCGATGCCTAATATTAGTTGAATTAATTTTACTTTCTCAAAGAATATCAGGTAAGCCTTCGTTAAGCGCTGTCAGAAACTTCAGAGTAATTCTATTTCACTTTATTTCCCCACGTTTTGGTACTTTACTAGCTTTGATCTCTTGATTTTTTATCCGCTTTTTATATACAGTTCATATATCACACAGTTCCCCAAGTCATTTTTACTCAATGGATCCATCTGGAAATGTGGATAGGCAGTATGAAGAAAAATCCAATTCATTACATAATCCATCATACTACAGTGCTCAATTGCAAGAACTACGTCAGACTGGTGACTCAGAATTAGTTCGTGCACATCTTAGTCTATCTGAAAGACGTCGACGTGAGCTTGAAAGACGTATAACCGAACTAACTGATGAATTAGCACGTTCTCGTGCTGAAGCACGTTCAGCGGAAACTAGTCTTTCTGCTGCTCGTCGAACTGAAGCAGCACTAAGAAGACGCCTTCTTGTAGCTATGGATTCTCGAGGTTCACCCAATGGAAATTACGAAATCAATATGTTAAGAAATCCACATGAATTTTCTACGAACGAAAGTTCAGAAATTCTGAATGCTGTGGAGTTACAAGCAGATGTAAGCGTCTCTAACATTAAATGCATTTCTGTAGTTACGCAATTACTTACACAGTTTATGTAAGAAAACAGCGTGCCACATAAATAAATTTAAAAGTAATGAATAGAAGTGATTGTTTCATTTTTAAATTTTAAGGTTAAACACTGAGTGAATATCCTTTAGTATTAAAAACAATTTGCTTGATAATCCCATCCTGTAAACTTATCTTGGAATTTTATTCAGGTGAAAACTGCAAAGCAAAACCTTTATGACTGAGATTTTATTTTACTTGTGATTGTTTTCTTGATTTTGGACTAGATATCTTTCATGTAATTGAGTGTCTATCATCTCTTTAGAATATTCCTTTCTTTATGAAGAGTTGGCTAGTTCAAGAAAAGCATTTTATGAAAAACCAACTAATATCTTGTTAAAGTTTGTCTCCTATGTTGTATGCGATCAATGTTACCTGTGTTTGGTTAGTAAATAAGAGTAGACATATCATAGTATATGAAATGCCGGGAACGAATTTTGATTATGGTGATTTATTCTGCCTATTTTGTATTTTCCTGTTAATGCACTCTCGTTGTTGCTACTGATATGTGGTTCTTAAATGAACAATTTGACAAGTTTGCCTTTGAGCACGTACATCAAAGTTTCAACTATAAATGTTTCTCATAAACAGTCTTATGTACATTGGTAATTAATTTTTATAGTGTTATAGATTTAAAGTTGTCAACATCATGCTTTTGTCTGATTCAGAGCCTGCATATTTCCTGATTAATAGTGTGACAAAAAAGATAAAACTAAACAATTTATTTCGCGGAAATCGGTGGAGCTTGAATACAGTTTCCGTCAGTAACTGACATAAACTGGAAAGGTTTTGAAGATCATTTCACCGATATTTTATCTTAGTTCAGGATGTTTTATGGTTTACAAGTAGGTTGGAAGAAAGCTACGGGCGGCCAAAACATGCCATAAATCTATGAAGTCACTGACAACTGAACTGATCAATGTTAGTAGGTGTAGACTACCAGGTTGGGGTCGGCGAGCTATTAGTAACCGACAGTTAGAGACCTCGAACGACATGGTTGAAAATCGTTCGCAATGGCGCTGGTGAATCCATTCTTTGTCTTCTCTCAAATTCTAACCTTTGAATTCCTTGTCACATTTATCTTTCTTTTATTAAGTCTATTTCACTGGATAATACGTCTTAAATAATTTTGTCAAGCTTTAATCTTTCCGATTACTGCTCATACTTCTACCACATCTATCACTATGTGATTTAAATCGACAATTGCATCTCTGTGCTCATGTTTTGTGACGACTTGAACTGATGTACGTACGTTCGATGCTCTACGTTGTTGCTGACTGACTGAATGTTCAGGATTCTTCATAGGTGTGTATCTATTCCTAAGCAGAATGCAGAAGTCTGAAAGTCTCATCAGACGACAATGATTGGCCGCTGAGGTGGCATTCATTGATTCACGTTTTGAACTTTAATTAAATATTCACATAACTCGATCCTTACCCACGGTCATCGATTATATATCGGGATGCTTCATTCTTAATCCTATTGGAAGTCATAAGTACTCTATTCTGAGGAAAAACGAGTCAGAACGAAACAGCTGTTTAGTACTCCCTGATTTCTAAGGATTTTTCTGTTAATATTACTTATTGATCAAAACCACCTTTAAACTTCGGAACTGCTAACAAACTATTCAGGAATGTAATCATCATATGTGCTGTAATTTCCCTCATAAAAGTTTACTAGTTGCAGTAACTCAACTTCCTATGAACTTAGGTATCATCCACTTAATTATTTTTGCTCTCCATTTATTCCTTAGTATTATAGTTGGCATTTTAATTAGACTTAGTTTCAGTAATGCACACACTAGTGATTCCTCGCTTAGTATGCGCGGTTTGGTATTAGTATTTTATTTATTATTAAGCATCTCCAACAATAACAGCTTATTTATTATACTAAAAAGTCTTGTTTACATCATCTGTATTCTAGTCTGAGGTTCATCTCAGATCCTACTGATCGTATTTGTTCTGATGGTAGCATTTTTTGTGTTATCTAGTTCTGATATTACCTCTCTACCTGAAGCAGCACTAATGGATAATATTTGTTTTACGTTTGGTAAATTTCGCATGTTGCATTGTTGAGAAATGCAACCGTTTGATTCCATATCAAGTCCTTTTTTCGCTAAATCTATTTGTCTGTCAAAACTACGGAAGAAACAGATTGTTTTTCAGAGTTGAATGAAACTATGATTTTCTTACTAAGTATTGTATATTTTAAATTAGCTGTCAAATAACTTTAGTTTCAATCAGGTTTTTAAATCAATCAGTTTTGCGAATACTGTTTGTTTAAAAAGAACAGAGTTTTGTAATCATCTTATTTTAAGAATTCAACCACTTGCTTATTACTATTATACGGCATACAGATCAAATGGTTATCAGAGTAAAATAAGTTCCCACCAAAATATATCATAAAATGTTGAAATTACTGAGAACATGGGCCCAGTAAGACATCTCATTTCGATATTGAGCCTTTGTCTACGAATTTATATCTTTTATTTTTGATCTATCAATAGATTTCTATGTTCTTCTTTAATTGTTATTTTAGATTATTAAACTTCAAGCTATTAATGCTTCTCTAATGGAAGCTGCTTTACTAGATCGAACAAGGTTGCATGATCAAGCTATGCGTATAGACCAGTTGGAATCAGAGCATAAAGCTTTACTTGATCGAGTTTCATGTCTTCAGGCAGCGGAAACTGGTGCACAACGTGGTATTGTACGTTTACAAGTGAGTTTTTCTTTCACCTATGTGTCCTTGTGTGTTTCCGTAATTCTATTGTGTAGCGACTGCACAATTACTGTGTTATTATTACGTTTAATAAAGTTTTACAATATCATCATTGATAATATAATCGAGTACAGAATTACGTACAATTAGATGTTGTTGAAAAATTATCTACTTTGTTATTTAAAGTAAAGCCATGACCATTGTAGTTCAACCGTGTCTGGTGTGGGGTAGTTACGTGCCGAAGACGGTGTGTGAGGTTGCGCAATACCTTGGAATGATTAAAGTTGAACATTGACACAGTTGGATGCCGGCTCACTAGTCTTGAGGTTAAGCGTTCGCACATGAGGCCGAAGATCCCGGGTTCGATTCCTGCTGGCGGGGTTCTTGGACGCGCTCTTCTGATGAGTCCCATACTAAGACAAAATGGCCATCTAGTGCTTCCAGGCATTTAATGGTGGTGTGACATTGATTAGTTCATGATTTTAATGCAATAATGTATACTTGGAAAATATGCTGAACACTAAATAACCATGACTAAATGTAAAACAATTGTAAGATTTTAATTTCATAGGTCATTTACTAGCCTACGAAATTAAGACCTATCTGTTATAATCTATTGGTCAGCAGCAACACAGAAACTGGCTCATAGGTGCATCCATTCAAGTTGCTGCATCATCGAAACAACAGGATGGCATTATCATGGAAATATAGTAACACTATCAGCGATAGCAGAAAAGATTACGCATGAGGAATATGCTTCGAGAGAAACGAATAAATACACTGAATAAGAGAAACTGTGAGTAATTTTAGAACTCTAAAATTCTAAAGAAAATCAGTTTCTTCGTATTTGTTTTTGACACCTGTGCTGACTCTTATCGTCCACTGGCTAAAATAACAAAGCTGATCTCATCCAGGTTATCTGCACCTACCACCACAGCTCAGTGTAACAGTAATTGGACTTTATGGACTGATGATACGTCTTCAGTTTTTACCAATCATTGCATGTCGAAGTAGGAAGTGATTGAGGATGTATGTCATAACCAACTCGGTTAGTTGAATAACTACCTTATCAACTGATTTGCCGTCTTTACCTAGTACCCTGCGTGTTGTTTACTTGATGGTCCCAACATAAGCTAGCAATGCCTTCAGAGTATCTGTGGTTAAATATTAGCAACTTATAAACATCTTAGCTTTATAACGGCTACGTCTTTCGGCCACAAAGTAGAAGAGGAAGAAATTATAAACAATATACATATCCCTTAGTTGAAGAACATTTCTCTATTATCTCCTATTTTCATACACATCTTCTATATGTACTGGTTAATAACTGCAACGAAGATATGATTTAAAGTGATAATACCTAGTGACAGTTAAAAATATACATATAGCGGAAATCTCTAAGGTCAGTAGTTGATTGTGATAAACATCCCAAGAGCTCTGGGGTTGAAAAAATTTATCATTAAACAGTTTATCTTATAACCTTCTCAATTAAGGTTACTAGAATAGATTTATTTGCCTTTACTTATTATGTTATAAATAAGATTCCTAGTAAACTGTCTTTCATACTTACATCTTCCTTCTGACAAAGTTTTGTAACTAACCATTTAGTTTCATGATGTATTTCTGTTTCTATTCAATGTTCCCAAGTCGTTATACTCTAAAGCTTACATTAAATTGTACATAGATATATGTACACATAATTTCTTTTTTTATTTCTTCCATTAACTGGCCGTCCAACGGTTGTGAAACTATTCGTTCAAATTTAGACGAAATGTTTGATATATAGTTGCTTTTTTATCATAAGGGCTCTCTCGCTTCTCGGCTCTCTGAGCTAAGATCATGTGTAATAATGTACCATAATGATTAGATCGTGATAAAACTTGTTAGAAATGTAGTAAAAAATACGTAAACAAATCTATTTAAATTACTGAACCTACAATCATGGGTTCAGGTAGCTGGGATCCACACGACAACGGCAAAAAAAGGTTAGATGCGTTGGGTGACATGGCTCACATTCATCCACTTATTCAAACTGAGACATTCTATTGTTATTCGATATGTAAATGTGAATTACTTTGTCGTATAGTGTATAATGTTTAAATTAATAGTTATGTGATTTTTTAGAGTAATGGATGAATCCTTTCTCATATATATACTTACTTAACTTACACTTTGAATACTTTTCGCAAGACTGGTAATTTGCCAACGGTCTAGGAGGTTAGAAGGAAGAGGTAAGGGAGCATCTCCAGTTAGTATCTAGTTACCGCCATCCCCAAAAAACAGATGTTCTACGACTCTGGGCGAAGTTGGAGTGATCATATATAATTCCTATCTCCACAACCCTGTAGAACTTGATGGGTTAACTTTAGAAGTACTTAAAACTAGGGGTTTAGTTTAAAAAGTTGGGTACACTGAAGTTTTAATTTAGATTTAATGTCAGAATATTGAAACATTTACCTAATGTTTTTCTATATATATAACAACATTATATGATGTAAATCATAATATTTAGCAATCTATATAAACGCCCTGTACTAATGATAACTATGTTTTGACTAGTGATTATTTTCGATATGGCTTCTTGAATTCTAGTGATAAGATATTACAAGTAGAGTTCAAAAATGTTCGATAAAAGGTAATTATTTGATAATTGCATTGACTAATGGTTGTGCAATTTTGTAAGTTGACTGAATTTAAACATATTTTAGCTGATTCAGTGTTCTAGATAATAAATAGTCTCAACACAAAATGAAGGTCTCTGAGTTAATCTATTTTGAGGTCATGAATCTAAATACTCCTATGTTGTAACGGTTTGCTTACGATATTTCCCGGCTAAATCTTATTGCCTAGTATTCTTGACACAAAACACTGGACAAGTAACACAAATCAGAACACGGTTGAACAGGAAGGATTGTATTCCAAAATAGCAAGGAAAAGAAGCTGGAGGTGATGGCGAAAGCCAAGGCAAAGAAGGCTTGAAGGCTAAGAAGGCTAGAAGGCAAAGATAAATACAATGCTAGTCTATTTATAGCCTTTACATGAGAAAACTTCTGGAAGAAAATTCACGTGATCGACTGGGCTGGATTTGACCAATCAGCATGCAGCTAATAATACGAGAATTTTCTATCCTGTTCTCCAAGCTTCGATCAGGCGCTGATTGGATAGGAAATTAGCCAATCAGCGCGTAGTGACGTAATCACGCTCTAAATCCATCTATGTCCCACTAACACCTCCCCTTTGAGAAGATTCGTAGGATCTGGCGCTAGGGTCCAACTGCTTCCTGGGTGCCTTGCCACCCGTACTCTTACGAGCCGCCTGCTTTGTAGGAACCATATCTTTAAACAACCGTCGATTGGGCTGCTTCCCCACCGATAAGTTTTGTTGAGGCTCATGAACAGCATATGGTATAGGGCGTCTCGGACGTGAAGTAGGTTTGGCATCTGCTTTCGCTGGTAGGTTAGCTTTCAGATTCGTGCAGCGGCCAAGGCTATTCTGAGAAACAGAGGCTGACTTCCTCTTTAGTTTATCTTGTAACCTTTCACCTGTCTTCTTTTTAAGTATCGGGGTGTCCAATGATGAACACGATACGCTGCAGACACTGTTAATGGGTAAATCCATTATTCCCAACTTTTCTAGCATATCTAGACCAAGAAGATCAAGGTTTGGCCGTTCTGTCAGATAGCATATTCCTGTACATTTTTTTCCGTTGAAGGAAAATTCACACTGCATCTCACCAACCAGTTATAACACACCACCTGAAGCGCTTTTAGCTGTTTTCTTAGATGGCTTCATTGGCGGTTTTCCCAGCGAGTTGTACGTTTCTCTAGACATTAAGGTGATATCTGATGCCGTGTCGATTTGAAAACGAGCTGATGCACCGTTCAACTGGATAGTCACATACTTTCTCCAAACGTCATAGTCTGTTTGAAAAGCAGCTACGAGAGAAAGTGATTTAGACTCGGCTGATTTCACCACATGTCGAGTACGTTTGCGCTTCTTCTTGGGCTGAGACGTACGAATTGGTTGACAATGGCCTTCTTTATGTCCACGTTTATGGCACATCTGACATTTGTGTTTTTTAAATGGACAAAATCGTACGTAGTGCCAATCACCACATAACCAACATGCCGTCGTTGGTCTACTACGAGATGCTATCGGCTTTTGGACTTTTAACCTAGTAATAGCATTGACACTACTACTGGTTAAATTAGGATTTACCTGTTCAATCAACATGTTGTCGTGCCTGGTACTTTGTAGGCGTTTACACTCATCTGTCAATGTTATGAGTGTGACGTTAGGGTCTTGGTCCATTCGAATCAAAAGTCTAGTTCTGGTTTCAGCATCTTGCGGTGACTGAAGAGCTTTGATGAATATTAAGCATTTAAATTGGTCTTCCGTCAACGAGCGTAACTTGAACCGTTCACATTCTCTGTTGACGACGTCTGCAAGAACCGGATATTCATCATCTTCGTGTTTCACCAGATTTAGACAATGATATCTAATACTAAACAATGATGCTGATTCGCTGAAAATATCTGACAGCTGGGTTACTGTCTCCTCGAAACTGAGCTCTCGAGGTAACTTCGGTAATACGTGGTCAGCGTAACGTTCATACTCATTGCTTCCCAACTTACGCAGCAACAACCGAGTCTTCCATGCATCATCTTGTTTACCGAATTCAATTCTAAATGTATCTTCCCAACGTTTGAACCACGTCAGAAAAGTATTTCCACATTCAGGATTATAGACGAATTCTGGTATGCTGTTAGCCACTGCTTCACAAGACGTATTTGAAACAGTATGTGGACTCGAACACTGGATGCTGAGCTGTTGAGTTAGGGTCTCCAACAACCGCATTTGTGCATCTAATTGTGCTTGCTGTTGTTGTAGTATTCGGTTAAGCTGATCATCTGAAATAGGCATCTTGACATTTTTTTTACTTTTTCTCCGTCGCCACTGTTGTAACGGTTTGCTTACGATATTTCCCGGCTAAATCTTATTGCCTAGTATTCTTGACACAAAACACTGGACAAGTAACACAAATCAGAACACGGTTGAACAGGAAGGATTGTATTCCAAAATAGCAAGGAAAAGAAGCTGGAGGTGATGGCGAAAGCCAAGGCAAAGAAGGCTTGAAGGCTAAGAAGGCTAAGAAGGCTAGAAGGCAAAGATAAATACAATGCTAGTCTATTTATAGCCTTTACATGTGAAAACTTCTGGAAGAAAATTCACGTGATCGACTGGGCTGGATTTGACCAATCAGCATGCAGCTAATAATACGAGAATTTTCTATCCTGTTCTCCAAGCTTCGATCAGGCGCTGATTGGATAGGAAATTAGCCAATCAGCGCGTAGTGACGTAATCACGCTCTAAATCCATCTGTCCCACTAACATCCTATACTAGGACGAGACAGCTGTTTAATACTTCTTGACTTTTCAGTAGTTTTCTAACTGAGGTTAGTCAGTGGTGTAAATGATAAAATCTAAAAATCTTTGCAAACCTCTCATTATAATATTCTTTTGAATGTCTCTTTTTCTCCGCTTTTATGTCGTATTAATCAGGCTCTTTATGAAGACATGCTACGTGAATATTCAGAATCTAAGCCATTCGAACGATCAAGGGTTTGTGGACGTAATCGTCAAAAAAGTGATTCTCGTAATTCTAGAGATGCTGATGATGATAATTATCGGGCTGCGTCACGAAATCGTGATATGAGACAAACAGAACAAGTGATTTCGGAAGTCCAGATTATGAGCTCTTCACGTAAACGGTCTGTATATGAGAACTCAGAAGAAATCGTTGCTGCATCATCTACAACAGTATGTTATTATACGATTACCTTTTGTCACGTCGATTCACATATCATTATTATCCTTATAACCATTATTATTATCATTATTATTACTAAGTTTTTAGTAGTATGTGATGTCGATTCATACTGATTTTTTTGGCATATTTTTGAACGAATTAGTGGTTATCTAGACTCCATAACTTAGCTTATAGTGTGTTCGCAATTGACTATAATATACTAGGTTTGTGTTCTAACGTAAACTTCAACACACGGATTATATAGAATGATAATGTCTCTCTTAAAACCACATATTTTTTTCAAAACTCTAGATTCATAAACTGAAGTTAAAATTTTTAAATATACGATTGTAAAAAGTAAAACAACTTTTTGAAATTAAACACATCGAACAATTGAAATTATTGCTTTCCTTCTGTTTTACTGATCGTTAATTCAGAATTTAAAAAGAAGAATGAACTTTACTTGAGTTGATTAATTCATAAAATTAAATTTTCTTACTGTTATGTAGATGAATTAGGTTTTGCGGTCTTTCTTTTATCAAAATCAATTCAACTCTTATTACAGATGATATAAGTTCGAAGTAGTTTTTATTTCATTTGTAAGGATATGACTTTTTCTACTGTCGATGTTAAGAATTCGATATGATCAATCCATATATATATATATATATATATATATATATATATATATATATATATATATATATATATATATATATATATATATATTGGTTTGGATTGTCTTGGTTCTTCAATCTAGTTTTCGAAGCACTGATCAGAAATAAGTTAGTTGTACACACTGGCAACATACCACGAAGTTGAACTAGATCTTTAAATATCGAAGTGCAGACAAACTCTTCCAACCACTGATTTATCGATGTAACTATATTATCCGTATGAGCCAATCAGCTTTTTGACGGCATTTTGAGGTGAGTTAAGGACTTTTCCCGACCGTAGCGGCTACCTTGACGTGGTGGTCGGGCTTGTCTGTCGTGATCACCCGACCGAGCTATTTTGGCTGGAACATATTGTCCTGTAGGTTCCACCATGCCAGGCAGATCGATTAGAGAACGATGAGATTAAAAGCAGCTAGTCAAAGCCTGAGGGCGAAGTTGTACTTCTGACTGTAGAGAGGTGTGGCAGCAGTAAGGTGTTACCCTCGGACAGTCAGCATCGGCAGCGATGCTGCCTTCTCACAAGGAAGGAGGGGGTTGGAAAAGGTCGACCCTAAAAATGTCACACCTCACCTTACCTCACGGGGTTCCGTATTCAGCGATAAGACATTTCAACCAAGAACGGGGCTAACACTTTTGCAACCCATAAAAAGGCCGTGCGTGACCGGCCTGAAGCAATTGTCGCTTGGGCTCTGCGGTCACGCTCCCAGGTCTCCAAGACCAACACTAATCTACCTTCCTTTTCAGGTTGCTCAAGAAACACCCTTTCACGGTGTGGGCAGCCGGGAAGTGACAACTGCCCTCATACCCGTAACAGCACGCGAGACCAAATCGGTCACAAGCAAATCCTTCCTACACCCCATAATATCTCTCTTATCTCCACGAATAACTCTACTCACATTCCTTTATCACACTGCACCGCTAATGCAAATGATTGGAGTTCACCAAAAATTATTCCTGGTTTCCTGAAACCTTGTTCTAAATTACGTGTTGGAGCTTTTAATGTACGGACATTGTTTCGAATAGGTCAACAGCCTTCATTAGCTAAAACTTTAGAATCTCGCGCCATCGACGTTTGCTGCGTCTCGGAAACGCGCATACAGGATCCTAGTAAAATCATTAATTTGATTTTACCTTGTGAAAACAAAGAAGCAGATCGGATTACTCTTCGTGTATCGGAAGCCCTGATGCTGCTTCTCGGGGTCTGGCTGGTGTAGGTATAGCATTGAGTCCTAGAGCAGAACTATCTGTTCTATACGGGATCCTAGTTGATAGTCGCTTGTGCGCTTCCCGACTGAACGGGATAGTAAGGCTCGGAAAGTTAGGGACACGCCGTTGCCTCTTCGTCGTACCTACCTACGCTCCCATCAACTGCAGTTCAGACGAGGTGAAAAATAAGTTTTACAGAAAGGTTTTAGAACTTATCCAAAAAGCCAGGCGCTCTGATATGGTAATAATGGCGGGTGACTTCAATGGCCCAAGGTAGACTTAGTGAGAAGGAAAGACATCTGGGTGGATCTTATGGTGCTGTGGCTCAAAGAACAGTTAATAGCGACCGTCTGCTGTATGTGTGCTCAGATAAGCGAAAGCCAGGGAAACGGAAAAGGAAACGGCAATAGGTAACAGTAGACAACTATTCAGACTCATCAAGGGAACCGGTATTAGGAATCTGACTGTAAGTGAGACTATCTGAGAAAAGGATGGGCATATTATTAATTCTCAATCCAGGTGATTGGATCGATGGGCAGAACACTTAAGAGATCAGTTCAACTGGCCTACAGACACACTTCAGTTGCCCACGATCTCCAATCATCCTGAATGGCGAACCAACGTAAGTTGTCCGACTTTGTATGAATTTGAGATAGCTACAGGAAATCTGAAGTGAGGGAGAATAGTGGGTCCTGATAGGTTAACCCCAGAGACTTTTAAAGATGGTGGTCCAGTTTTAGCAGCTAGATTGACTGAAACCTTGGGGAGAAACTGAAGACTGGACATAATCATATCCTACTGATCTCAATCACTGATTGTTTCGGCCTATAAGAATGGACAAAAGTCCTCTTGCGACAATCACAGAGGAATCAGCTTGACTAATGTAATATTTAAGATATTGGCTTCAATAATGCTTTGACGCATAATTAGAGCTCGTGAAGCACAAAGTCGAGCAAAGCAGGCTGCTTTTCGACCTGACCAAA
This sequence comes from Schistosoma turkestanicum, assembly GCA_944470395.2. Taxonomy (NCBI): domain Eukaryota; kingdom Metazoa; phylum Platyhelminthes; class Trematoda; order Strigeidida; family Schistosomatidae; genus Schistosoma; species Schistosoma turkestanicum. The sequence goes on along the minus strand of OX103974.1, from coordinate 8,735,736 downwards.
TATTCACTCTTCGTCAGGTCCTGGAATATTTTCGGCGACCTACAATAGTTGTATCTGTTGACCTCAAGGCGGCGTTTGACTTTGTTGATCGTTAAGTTCTATGGCAGTAATTATCACTGAAAGGTGTGCCAAAGAAGAGCATTGACCTTATTCAAGCTCTCTACTGCAACACTACTGGTCGAGTGAGAGCTAATGGCGAATAGTCATCGGAATAGATTACTTCAATTGGCATTCGTCAGAGTTGTCCACTTTCTTCTTTCTTATTCAACTTTGCCACTGACATGCTTTTAGGGACGAAATTTTCGTCACCTGACTTCTCAAGAGTTGACCTACCAAGAGATTCGCTTGTTGCCTTAAAATGTGCCGATGACATAGTTCTATTTTGTGAAGACACTGACAAAATGCACAGTCTTCTGACTACCCTAAGCAACGCTGCAAGCATGCTCGAAATGCAATATGTTGCTCCAAGATTGTGTCTCATCTGAACCCTGAACGAGTCATAGGGAGTGAAGCAGTTGAGCATGCTGACCGCTTCACTTATCTCGGGAGTCTCACCAGTGGTGATGGCCTGGTGTGTGACGAAATCTGGCTTTTGCCAACCTGCGTCACCTATGACGCAAGCAAGATATCCGTTTGCTAACCAAAGGAAGAGTGTACTGCGCAACAGTGAACTCGGTTCTACTAGATGGATGCAAAACGTGGCCGGTGAGAGTAAAAGACATTTATAGGTTATTAGTGTTCGATTATAGATGTCTTCGAAGGATTGCTTGTATATCCTGAGACAGCTGAGTAAGCAATGCTGTGGTTAGGAAACGGGTACTAGGTAAGGATGGTATATCAATTGATGCAGTATTGGAACTTCATCACATGAGCTGGCTGAGACACGTGTTACATATGCGTAACCATCGATTGCCTGGATGATCTATGTTTTGCGGTGTAGGAATGTGTTCGAAGAACGTTTGGGGCGGCTTTAACAATTCATGGCAGAAATCCATGAATTCGTTGACTTGTGCACTGGGTCTTGCATATAGGTGTAGGCTACCTGGTTGGTGTCCGCTAGATGAAATTCACTGATGGTTAGAGACCTTGAACTAGATGGCTCAAAATCGTTTGCAATGGAGCAGGTGCATTTATTCATCGTGTCCTCTCAAATCCTTATCTTTTGAATTCCTTGTCACCTTTATCTTTCTCTTTCTAACGTTATCTCACTGAATTATACTTCTCAAGTCATATTTTCGAACCCTAATCTCCATTTCTGCTAATGCTTCCTCTAACTCTATCACTATGGGATTTGAACTGGCAAATGCATATCTGTGCTGATGCTGTGTGTTAACCTGAACTAATATACCCATGTATGAAGTTCGACGTTGTAACCGACTGACTGACCGACAAGGACTTTTCAAAGATGTAATTTCGAATCACAGAACTGACTTTTTAACTGTACATTGTTAAGGTTTTAAAGAATCCTTAACCTTAATCAGCAACCCGAACCTTTTTCAATCGTTATTTTTAACTCTTTTTCGAACCTTCGTTCACGTATAGTTTCCGGAACGTCATCTATGCCATATAGTTCCAGCAAATCTTTATTTGACAGTCGAGTTTCTAACTTCAACCAACTGACAGCGACTACAAATGTTCACATGTTTTTGGCTTTTCAACATGTTCATGAATTCGATTTGTAGTGTTTACGGTTTGTTTTTCAAAACATTAACTTTTAAAAAAATGGGACATTTGGAATTATATAGTAACTTTATATTATCGTGATAAACGTGACGTACCAATATATGTGTGGTCAGTAAATTTGCATTTATTAAATACAGTCTTGTATAGATTGCCTCTTGCATTGTCACTCAAAACTGTTATTTACTTTAGTTTCTTGCACCTGAACAATTATTACACAGCAATGCAATTAATATCTTAGCTAACAAAATGTTAATAAGATATAATCTTATAATTTCAATATTATGCCTTCGTCCCAGTGACAGGAGTGGCAGCCAACTTAAATTTTAATACTGACTACTGATTTGTATGATAACAATCAAATTGTTTACAGATTATTGTTTAATATGTTCACCAAGTTAGTCAGCTTTTTTGTGGAATTCAAGATGCGCATTTCATCTTATTTGGGTTTCTCCAGATCGATGTACCTGCATCCCACTGCACAAGCCATTTGCACTTAAAGCGACGATATTGGGTTTGAGTCCGAGATTAGATATCAACTCTGGGATGCAGGTATATCCGATGTACTAGTCCCGAACAAGACTGTGCACACTATTTCGAGTTGCATACTAGGGTGAAACGACCTTGCAGCACTTCCATTTGTCTAATTGTGGTCTGATAATGATCGATTTATGATTTCATTGAAACAAATAAATTAGTTCAGTTCACGTTCGCATGGTTTAATGGCGTGGATAACCATCCCTTTTCAATGTTCACTAAAAATGCAACGTCTAGTATTTTCGAGCATTTTTTTGCTCATTTAATATGTCAGTGCTGTGAATGGGAGCATAATTTTTACTGGGGATTCTATTTCATTCATTTAAAGCTGTCAATATACGTCTCCTATGAACATAGCACTGATGTGCATCCGAAATACCTAACAGCGAAAATCGAATTAAATGAAGTTCAGTGTGTGAAAAGATCCTTGTTGAAAATTACGCTCTTGCATACAGTTATTCACTCATTAAATTAACCGAAAGGGCTAGAGATTATACTTTTATTGAACATTGTAGAGTAAATGCGCTACAAAGTCACAGACACATCGTACTCCTTTTTTTCCATTATTTTAATTTACTGCAAATCTGTAACGCTGATGACTGACGTTTTACCTTTAGGCATTCTCATTTCGCTATATATTTTTTCCTGAAATAACTTGAGGGTTTATAATGAATTATTTATGTCTCAATCACCAAGGTTATTTCAACCAAAATTTTTACTTACAGTAACTTGACAGTTGTTGAAAACAAACATTTGTCTGAATTTTATTGCATGTACAGAAAAATGTTGTTGCTTCGATTTTGTTTGGTTAACTTACTTTATCTGATAGGCCAGTTTCTTTCGGTCAATAAAGATTATTTATAAATGTATATTGAAGAAATAAATGATTTTTACTTATTTTTGTCTTGCTAACTAATATAGTGCGTACTTAAGTAACTTCATACTACTTTTTCTGTCTTTATAAACTGTGTTACTGATGTACATTCACCACCTAGTTTCAAAGGAAACTATTATGCTGTTGTGCATATCAACAACTGGATAATTCAGACCCTTACTAAACAGCAATGCAAACATTATACTCATTGAACAAGTAAATGTCTGTCTGGATTCCATACGTAACTAGATAATGTGTTGGCGTTTAAAATAAAAGGTACTGGGTCCCAATCCCAATGTGAAAATCATTACTGGGATATGTGAAGCACATCCGACTGATAAGTTGCAGATATTGCGAAATGGACCATCTGTATTATACTGCTAGCCATAGTTCATCCATTTTAAAAGAATGTTCATATTTTTTTTATCATAATTTCCGCTTAAACGGATGTCAGATTGCCGAACTAAGTTTCATTTCATCCTGGGATAACCTATTTGTTAAATAAATGTAACCAATAATTACTATATGTAAAAACAAATCTCGGTATAGTAGATTTTATTTTACCATCTGAATTGATGTTTAGACATTGTTGCAGTGATGGCTTGTTTTCATCACGTATGATTACAAGTTTTACTAGGCTATTTATAAATAAGTTCAGAAAATTTTCTTTGCAAGTAATGTCAAGTCCATATGACTGATGTAAATTAGTGTTCATGCATTTTATGTATTAACTAGGGTAATACTTCGTTTTTATTATCTAAAGTCGTCTTAGTGCCTAAACGCTAATTGATTTCATGAAAAATTACAAAACATCTTACTAAAATTACCAACTTTCTCCAAATGATTTTCTCGAAATAATTAGTTATCATTAGTTATTTTTCATCAAGATGTTCCTAAATGTCTAACCAGAATACTTGATTATTAGAGTCCAGACATTTAAATGGTGCATTGGTTTTCATCAGTTGCATTGAGTCCATTATCGCATTGTAATCTGCTGCAATTGAAATTGTATCATTTGACATTGACTCTGTCCTATTAGTAGGTATATAACAATACGTTGATCATTCCTTTATTATATGATTCATTATTATTACTTCTGAAAAGTTTTCTTCTTAAACTCTTTTTATTCTTTATTTTATCTTATTTCTCTTCTTTTCGAATTTCAACTCTAGGTTCCAGTTGGTTCATGCAATTCTCCAGCTTGCATTGCTGTACGCAATCTTTTAAAAGCATTTCAAGATCGTTATAATGATTTAATGAATCAATATATGCAAATTCAACATTATCCAACATTAACAAATGGTCATCTAGATGAAATGAATAATAATAGCGGCAATCAGAATGATGATAATAGTAGCATAATTCTTAGGAAATCTTCACAAACCCCAGCATTCATTGAAGAATTATATACTCAACTAAATAATATTTTAATTTTATTGAATGAAAATAATCATAAACATAAACAAACCGTTAACAATAATGAATTAAGTGAACATATTAAAATGTGTATCAGATTGATTGGTTTATTAGACAATTGGATTAATTCTTGTTTACGACAGAATGATATGGAAATTGCACATCTACGCTCTTTAGTTATGAAGTTAGAATTATGTATTAATAATTCAGCTGGTACAGAACAAAACACAACAATATTTACTTCATCAATGAATAATCCATGTAGTAAAAATAATAGTGATCTAAATAAACAAACGGTAAGTCCAAATCTTTTTTGATATTGGGTTTGTGAGTGTAAAAGTTGAATTATCTTCATAATATTAATTATGTCACTCAATATTTATGAACTATTCTGAAATCATTGGTTTGTTAGGCTGGACTTGACCTAGTTATACTTTTAAAATTATCCTCACTGTTCAATCAGCGCTGAAGAACTAGACAAGCATGGTAGTGAGCATTACTCAACGATCGATCACTTGTATATATCCGAGCCTTAAATAAGGTCATTTGTGTCCTGAATAACTCAGTAGTAACATCTCAGACTGGAAAGCTAAGTGATAAAGGTTTGAACCCTAAAGATTGCTAGCAGACTCTGCTGAAGTGTCAGACAGTACGGAAAATAGATCTGCCAAGGCTTCCTGATGTTTGTATCTAACCACCTAACAATACTATAGTCTTTAACCAAAGTAATCACTCATTAACATTTGTGTTCTTCTTGAATTATGTTAAGAGTTTTTAAGAAGCATTATTTGTGAATATTTGGATTATGTAATATCACGTGAATGGAGATACAGACATTGTTATCAAACTGTTGAATAAAAAAATACTGATACCTGATCTTTTAACGAGTCCGATAGTCTACATACTTTTTATAACAAGGAGTAACATCCGATGGAAGACCATTGGAAATCAAAGCTAGGTAGATATATTTTTTGTTTAGGTTTGAGATTACTCTTCAGTGTGTATTTTGAACACAGAACTCTATGAGTGCCTTTTTTGGAACAAGCATTTGTATTCAAATGGTTAATACTTTCAACCTCAGCAGATTATTTCGTGCTCATCAGTCACTAGCTTCAAGGTGAGTTCCGAAATCTTAGTTGGAGGTCTTTACCATCTTGGCGTTCGATAAGTCAGTTGTTAAACAGTTGCCTACAGTCGATATTGAGTGTTGACGATAGATAGCTGGAACTCCTGTTCAAACCGAACAGAAACTGATGTCTGTTTTTATTCATTTTTAATAAGTATTCATTATTTTCTAATTGGTGGCATTCTGTCACCAGTAACTACACTATAATCAGAAAATGAATTATAGTACCACCATTCCACACAATTGAACTACGGTTTCCTCTAATAACAATAGAGAAATCAACCTAACTTGGATCTATTGACGCTCTTGTTATTTTTATGCAAATCTAGCGAGTATGACTTACTGAGGCAAAATGGTTTTTATATCCCCCTTTTTATTTTTTGCCTCTTAGCGGATAATAATTTACAACAGTGCCAAACAACCTAGTTTACTAAACAAAGACTACTTTCAGTGAACACAATCCTTAACTTCATCAGATGGGCCTGCGAAATTTCGAGTGTTTTCGGGTAACAGACGATCGAAGATTATTCTTTTCTACAATAGTCTACTAATATTAGTTATATCGCACTACTGGTTCTCTAAACTTTAATATTTTTTATGGGCGACAAACAGTGATGGGAATATTGATTATCATCAACAATGTCGTTTACGAAACTTTCACTTACTGCAAATATTGAATCTTATACACTATGGGGTAAAGAAATTAACTGACGGTTTTTTATGCAACTGCTATTTGTGGCATACTATAAAGCTACACTTCATCTCAGTCTTATATTATCACTTTTCACTTCTGAAGAGAGAAGTTATTTCACATTTGTTAATAGATACATTCAGTAATGCGTTAGGAATACAGTAAACGATGAGAATGTAACATTCGTTAATGATTATATAGTTGTATATGATACTGAGTGAAGGGGTTTGTGGATATCGATTTAATTCATAGGTTGTCACCGCCTAGTATCACTTGGAGTAATACTGAAAACCAGAGAACACTAGACAGTTATTTCTTTCTGGTATGGGAGTTTTCACCATTGCACAATCTGTCGCGAATACAACCCAAAAGTCTAATACTGGGTTATTTTTCACAGACTTATCGTTCAACTATCAACCTCGTATTTAGCAATATCATTTATTTTCATGTCTCTTTTGTTCTTTATTTTTGCACTTTCTCTACCCTTGAATTAGTTCTCATGTTCAATCAGCGTGAATAGGAAACTGGACCCCAGTAGATTTATACTCAACGAACAAGAATTATTTAATTTAAGGGAAAAGTTAAGACTAGCTGAAGCCCAGCTTCAGTTAACGTCAACAATGCGAACTACATAGGTGAATCCGTTACACGTTTGGTGAGTCCAGTTGTGCTTAATATTAATTCAAACATTATCACTCAGTCTTAATCTTAATATAAGGCCCTGGTTTGTATAAGGGTTAGCCTAAGGATGTCGAATGTCATTATGCTTATTGATTATTTGTCACCTTATTCCAAGATATATGGAAGCTGACGACCTCTGTAAATGTTATAATGCTGCTATGTAGCTGTTCGAAATCCTACCGTTTGACCAAATTCAAATATTCCAACGCGACCTCAAATACTGTTCCCGAATCTCCAATATTTCAGAACACAGCACCGTTAGATGAAGTTGTTTATGGGGTCGAATACATAAGAGATGAAGGAAGGAAGGAATCGAATAATAAACTTTACAGATAATGCATATTTATACAGTTAAGTCGAATAGGAAACAACATTGAAGTTTGTGATACTGATAGTTTGGAAGACCATCAGGAAACAACATTGAAGTATGTGACATTGACAGTTAGGAGGACCATTATATTGACCAGTAGGAATTGGCCAATAGAATTAGACTTCCAAAAATAATTCTTTTAGGATATTTGACGAATATCCAAACACCTCCCTCTGGAAGAAGTTAATAGCGAAACAGCCGATGATTTAACTGAATTTTCTTTGGTTGTCTACTTTTGCGATCCGACCGACCTCTAGATAGCAACTCTGAACATGGAGGATGTTCTGCTTGAGTACATAATTCAGTTGTCTCTGTTGGAATTATTGGCGTTAGTTGAAAAGTATCCAACAGTAAGTCGAGCGAGAGGCGTTTGATAATTTCATCTTTTTACTTAGCTTCCCTTGGCCTTCGTCGATTTTCGAACCTGGTTCAGATATCTCGGTTCACCCTGACACCATACATTACATTCCCGTGTTTCTTAGTAACTTCACCATTACTTACTTACTTACTTTACCCCCTATTACTAGTTCAGGTGGCGATATATTGTTTACTCGGCTGTCCCAGCATATACAAGCAATCCTTCGAAGACATCTATAATCGAACACTAATAACCTATAAATGTCTTTTACTCTCACCGGCCACGTTTTGCATCCATCTAGTAGAACCGAGTTCACTGTTGCGCAGTACACTCTTCCTTTGGTTAGCAAACGGATATCTTGCTTGCGTCATAGGTGACGCAGGTTGGCAAAAGCCAGATTTCGTCACACACCAGGCCATCACCACTGGTGAGACTCCCGAGATAAGTGAAGCGGTCAGCATGCTCAACTGCTTCACTCCCTATGACTCGTTCAGGGTTCAGATGAGACACAATCTTGGAGCAACATATTGCATTTCGAGCATGCTTGCAGCGTTGCTTAGGGTAGTCAGAAGACTGTGCATTTTGTCAGTGTCTTCACAAAATAGAACTATGTCATCGGCACATTTTAAGGCAACAAGCGAATCTCTTGGTAGGTCAACTCTTGAGAAGTCAGGTGACGAAAATTTCGTCCCTAAAAGCATGTCAGTGGCAAAGTTGAATAAGAAAGAAGAAAGTGGACAACTCTGACGAATGCCAATTGAAGTAATCTATTCCGATGACTATTCGCCATTAGCTCTCACTCGACCAGTAGTGTTGCAGTAGAGAGCTTGAATAAGGTCAATGCTCTTCTTTGGCACACCTTTCAGTGATAATTACTGCCATAGAACTTAACGATCAACAAAGTCAAACGCCGCCTTGAGGTCAACAGATACAACTATTGTAGGTCGCCGAAAATATTCCAGGACCTGACGAAGAGTGAATAATTGGTCAGGTCGAAAAGCAGCCTGCTTTGCTCGACTTTGTGCTTCACGAGCTCTAATTATGCGTCAAAGCATTATTGAAGCCAATATCTTAAATATTACATTAGTCAAGCTGATTCCTCTGTGATTGTCGCAAGAGGACTTTTGTCCATTCTTATAGGCCGAAACAATCAGTGATTGAGATCAGTAGGATATGATTATGTCCAGTCTTCAGTTTCTCCCCAAGGTTTCAGTCAATCTAGCTGCTAAAACTGGACCACCATCTTTAAAAGTCTCTGGGGTTAACCTATCAGGACCCACTACTCTCCCTCACTTCAGATTTCCTGTAGCTATCTCAAATTCATACAAAGTCGGACAACTTACGTTGGTTCGCCATTCAGGATGATTGGAGATCGTGGGCAACTGAAGTGTGTCTGTAGGCCAGTTGAACTGATCTCTTAAGTGTTCTGCCCATCGATCCAATCACCTGGATTGAGAATTAATAATATGCCCATCCTTTTCTCAGATAGTCTCACTTACAGTCAGATTCCTAATACCGGTTCCCTTGATGAGTCTGAATAGTTGTCTACTGTTACCTATTGCCGTTTCCTTTTCCGTTTCCCTGGCTTTCGCTTATCTGAGCACACATACAGCAGACGGTCGCTATTAACTGTTCTTTGAGCCACAGCACCATAAGATCCACCCAGATGTCTTTCCTTCTCACTAAGTCTACCTTGGGCCATTGAAGTCACCCGCCATTATTACCATATCAGAGCGCCTGGCTTTTTGGATAAGTTCTAAAACCTTTCTGTAAAACTTATTTTTCACCTCGTCTGAACTGCAGTTGATGGGAGCGTAGGTAGGTACGACGAAGAGGCAACGGCGTGTCCCTAACTTTCCGAGCCTTACTATCCCGTTCAGTCGGGAAGCGCACAAGCGACTATCAACTAGGATCCCGTATAGAACAGATAGTTCTGCTCTAGGACTCAATGCTATACCTACACCAGCCAGACCCCGAGAAGCAGCATCAGGGCTTCCGATACACGAAGAGTAATCCGATCTGCTTCTTTGTTTTCACAAGGTAAAATCAAATTAATGATTTTACTAGGATCCTGTATGCGCGTTTCCGAGACGCAGCAAACGTCGATGGCGCGAGATTCTAAAGTTTTAGCTAATGAAGGCTGTTGACCTATTCGAAACAATATCCGTACATTAAAAGCTCCAACACGTAATTTAGAACAAGGTTTCAGGAAACCAGGAATAATTTTTGGTGAACTCCAATCATTTGCATTAGCGGTGCAGTGTGATAAAGGAATGTGAGTAGAGTTATTCGTGGAGATAAGAGAGATATTATGGGGTGTAGGAAGGATTTGCTTGTGACCGATTTGGTCTCGCGTGCTGTTACGGGTATGAGGGCAGTTGTCACTTCCCGGCTGCCCACACCGTGAAAGGGTGTTTCTTGAGCAACCTGAAAAGGAAGGTAGATTAGTGTTGGTCTTGGAGACCTGGGAGCGTGACCGCAGAGCCCAAGCGACAATTGCTTCAGGCCGGTCACGCACGGCCTTTTTATGGGTTGCAAAAGTGTTAGCCCCGTTCTTGGTTGAAATGTCTTATCGCTGAATACGGAACCCCGTGAGGTAAGGTGAGGTGTGACATTTTTAGGGTCGACCTTTTCCAACCCCCTCCTTCCTTGTGAGAAGGCAGCATCGCTGCCGATGCTGACTGTCCGAGGGTAACACCTTACTGCTGCCACACCTCTCTACAGTCAGAAGTACAACTTCGCCCTCAGGCTTTGACTAGCTGCTTTTAATCTCATCGTTCTCTAATCGATCCGCCTGGCATGGTGGAACCTACAGGACAATATGTTCCAGCCAAAATAGCTCGGTCGGGTGATCACGACAGACAAGCCCGACCACCACGTCAAGGTAGCCGCTACGGTCGGGAAAAGTCCTTAACTCACCTCAAAATGCCGTCAAAAAGCTGATTGGCTCATACGGATAATATAGTTACATCGATAAATCAGTGGTTGGAAGAGTTTGTCTGCACTTCGATATTTAAAGATCTAGTTCAACTTCGTGGTATGTTGCCAGTGTGTACAACTAACTTATTTCTGATCAGTGCTTCGAAAACTAGATTGAAGAACCAAGACAATCCAAACCAATATATATATATATATATATATATATATATATATATATATATATGGATTGATCATATCGAATTCTTAACATCGACAGTAGAAAAAGTCATATCCTTACAAATGAAATAAAAACTACTTCGAACTTATATCATCTGTAATAAGAGTTGAATTGATTTTGATAAAAGAAAGACCGTAAAACCTAATTCATCTACATAACAGTAAGAAAATTTAATTTTATGAATTAATCAACTCAAGTAAAGTTCATTCTTCTTTTTAAATTTGCTTTCGTTACCCACCATTGTGTGCGATTATTTCGTAGTCTTTTTATCAGCCTTCTCCTCATTGCATTCAGAACCAGACTGGTTTAGCTTTAGAGGATCAATTAGGTCGTACATGCTGCTTAAATCCAATGTTTCTTCCTAACCTTTTGGTTTCACATACCACGAGATATCATTGCTGTTTTTTCAGCTTTGTGGATATCATTTCAAGCTACCTCAGGGTAAGCATCACCTAATAGGTGGCTGCCTAAATGTTTTTCTAGTTTCCCCTGAAATATATTGTTAGCTGTTCTATTATTAAGAAGAACCCTAAGAGGTTTCCTTGTGGTATCTTTCCTACTCACATTTAGCAGCAAACAAATACGCGCTCGCACTACAGCATGATCTGAATCTAAACATGTGCCTCAGAACGATCTATAGTCCTCTATGGAACTCCTTCATCAGTGGCACATAGCGATGTGATCTAGTTGGATCTATTATAAGGTCGATTTTGGCAATCACCATGTCAAATGAAGTCTCTCCTTATGCTTAGTTAGTTAGTATTCGCTCTAAATAGGTGGGTAACTGAGCATAGCTGCAGCGGACGGCATCCATTATCTATTCGAACAACCGTGACACCATAAGATTCACCTCTGTCACTTTAATTTCCGCCTAGTCTATCTACTCGAGCATTGAAGTCACTAGATCTCAGAGCCCAAGGGACAAATGTTTGACGTCGGTCACATACGCCGTTTTTACGGGAGGTTCGTGAAGTGTTAGCTTCGCTCTTCAAGCCGCCATACCGCCAGAGATTGAAGTCCTTGGGGTAAGACAAGGTGTGACATTTTTGGGTTCTAACTTTTCTAATTTATTCGTTTCTTGTGAGAAGGCAGTGTTGCTGCAGATCCTGACGGTCCTAGGGAAAAACCTTACTAGTGTCACACCCCTCTACAGTCAGCAGTACGACTTCGCCCTCAGTCCTGGAATAGCTGCTTTTAGTCTCATCGTTCTGCAAATGACCTGCCTGGCATTGTAGGACCTAAAGTAACATTTATTTTGGCCAATTTAGTTTGGTCAAGTTATTATGATAGGCAAGCTGGACCACCATATCAAGGTAGCAGCTAAGGTTGGGATATCACTGTATCGTTTTATCATGCTTGCTATTCTGAAGTTTGGTGTAATAAATTGAAGAAAATGACTGATTCCTTATAACAAACATTCATTTGTTTTCGTGTGAATAATTTCACTGATAGTTCTGTACACTTTGAAATGTGAATTGTTCTAAAAACGAAATAAAGTACAGATACTATTAATCAGTTAGTAAAAAGCAGTGTGAAATCGCTTATTATCTCTAACCATTAGTTACGGTAAGCATACATACGTCAACCAGATAATAGTCACTTACGTATGCAGTTCGGTTAGATATTCGATATTCATAGAATGATTCAGCGTCTAAGTTTGGCCTCTCGTAGCTCTTTCATTTTAGTTTCATGAGAGCAAACACCTCACGTATTGGTAGGCAACAGATGGAGTACGTCATGCATGTTTCCACCACCACAGTTAATAAAGATTTACTACCTCATCAAACGACTTCCTGCCTTAAGCTGGTATCCTGCGATCAAATACTAATGCCTTACGAAACTAACTGTTGATGAATAATAAGAATAGTTGTAATAAAGTAAATATACACCGTTTCTGTGGATTTTCAAACTTAAGCTGCGATTTCGTTAATTCCTTTGTTCCAACAGATTTTGTCGATTCTGGTGTTGTTTTTAATAAAAAAACTAAATACTATCGCACCATTAATACTTATTTTAGATGTACCATTTTTGTGTCCATTTTTCTGTTTCAACAATTTTACTCTGTTTTCCTGGATAACTTCCGTTTATCGTTTAATGGATGATTTTAAAATAGATAGTCGGATGCAGAAGAATCGAGACATTTGCAGTAAAAATCACTGATGCATGCATCCAAAGAGAAAATGCTTTCAAAAAAGGAGAAAAAATTCTGTCATAAATGAATCCTTTGAATGTTTAATATTCCTTTTAAAAAAAATGTTATATACATCTGTCTCTTTTTTAATTCTTCTTTGCTGATCCGTAATTCATCTTCGTAGAGAAAAAGGATATTATTAAACCAATTACCAGTCACTCACCACTTATCAAGCCCTATTGTTTGTATATTTAATAATAATGAAAAAAATGACTACTAACTATAAAAGTTGATTATCACTCTTCTTTTAATTCATTTTTCTAAAATTATCATCAATAGAATTATCATTATTATCATTGTGCCATTATATGCTTTTATTGTATAATTCAATGAGACATATAAAACATTCTTACAAACTTTTGTAATGATCGTAATATTGGCAAGAATAATTATTAGTTAGTTCAATTGTCACTTTAAAATAATAAAGAAAAGAAATAACGCCCTTTTTTGTTTGGTTTCTTTCGTTTTACAATTTCACTACTTTGATTTCTAACAGATATTTAATAAATAATATAGAGTAGTGTCATTCATGAATCAATTAATAATTATAACGTGCATTACACATACACACATACCAATTTGAAAATACATTTGTTTACATGTGTATATGTATTGCTTTCTTAAATGTTGTGTTTACACTCGTAAAGTTGTTGTAATGTGACATTTTATATGTTGTTTGGTTACACTTTAAGTTTTATCTTACTTCTAAAGTATAATCATAAAAATAATACTGTTTCGATTTCTTCTCAATCAGATGATTTGTTCGCTTCCAAACATTTCGTTATGCAATTAAGTGTAACAGATACTTACGAAAGTTATTAGCAACTTCCTTGTCTACATATATATATATGTATATGCACTCATACTTCTTTTCCTCTGTTTTCAACTACGAATCAAACTTGTTATAATTGTTTACTTTCATAACAATGGTAATAACTCTCATATTATTGTAATTTCAGTGTAGTAACATAGTTAAATGTTAATTTATCATAACTGTTCATTCATAATTGTTCATTCTGTTTTATATTAACGAATTTAGAAAATTTAATTTCGTTTCTAACTAATTAGCTTATAACCTATGAAATCTGTACTCTTCCTATCATCAAGTAACTTTATCTTTCTCCCTTTCCTCCTTTTACTTCTGCTTTATAAAAAAAATTGCTGTATTCCATATTTTCTGTGTGAAGTTTTGTTTGTTAAGTTGATTTTGCTTTCGACTTTTCGTTAAGAATAATAATTGTTTGTTACTTGTGTAAAATTAGGCTCGTTTATTTCTGCATTGATCATAATTCCAGTAATACTCTAGTCATACGTCTATCTATATTTTACGTCAATGTTGTTTGTTTACACCTGTTATCCCTCAAGAAACATCAGCCGCAGACCAGAATTCTCCAACCTACTCTGTCCTGGGCTTTCTTTGCAGTTTTATCCAATTGCTGTTCCTTCTTTTCATTCCTGTCTCCAATTCTCAGCTCAATATGTTCTTTGATCTTTCACTGTTCATTCGCTCTTGAAGGTTCTAAGTTCTGGCTTCTCTTGTGACTCAGTAGGTGATTTCCTTAATGTGTTCTATCCATCCCCCCTCGCTTTTTTATTAGTATCTATACCATTTGGAATCTTCTTTGTCATATCCTAAAGTAGGTTGTTGCTGATGGTGTCTGGTCAACGGATTCAGGGTATCTTGCATAAAAATCTTCTACCAAACACCTGTATCTTGTGAACGATGGTTTTCGTAGTCCTCCGAAAATTCGCTTCGTATAGTAAGACTATCTTGATGTTTCTACTGAAAATTCTAACTTTGGTGTTTACCGATAGTTGTTTTGGGTTCCGTAGTAATACTGCCCTTGGTTAGCTAAACCCCGTCTTCACATCATCATCAGATCCACCTTGTTTATCAATGATGTTGCCATGTATGAAATAGAAGTCATCTACAAAGTCCAGATTGTCCAGCTGTGCCCTAGCTGTCCAATGTATTCCGTGCTCCACCTGAGATGTTGACCTCTTTCATGATCCAGTCAACTACCTTGAGAAATTGATAAAGTGAGAGTAAGCAACCTTGTCTGACACCGCTCTTCACTTCGAATGAGTCTGTGAGCTGTCCTCTATGCACGATCTCTCAGTTTGATCCATCATAATTATTCTATATGATGTCGACTATCTTCTGAGGCATGCCATAATATCGAACAAGCCTCGATTTTGTCATCCCATCCATGATGTCAAGTGCTTTCTGGGGTCTCACGCTTTCTGATATTTATTTTTCTTGGTATCTTGATCAGGTGTCCTTCTTTCCAGGCGGTTGGTACTTGTTCTTCATCCCAAATCTTGTTGAGGAGAATGTGGAGTATCTTTGTAGTTATTGTTATATCTGCTCTCAGTGCCTCAGCTGGAATGTTGCTTGGTCCTTCTGTTTTGCCACTTGATTTTTCGGACAGCTATGCTAATCTTTTTGATTGTTGTTGCGTCAACATCCGTCGGGCAGTCTGTAGGCTTCGCTTTGATGTCGAGTGGATTCAGTGTGGCTGGTCTATTCAGGAGCTCTGCAAGGTGCTTTACCCACCTGTTTCGCTGTTCTTCAATGCATGTGAGTGATCTACCTTCCTTTACTAGACATTAATACTTACTTGGGTACAATTTGTTTGCAGAATTTAAAGAAAAACACGGAGGTAAGAGTTCATCATTATTAGGAATAAACAATACTGTTTAGTGAATAAATAGAAAATATACACATTGAAAATAGATTTACATACGAAGTAAGTACAGATACCAAGAATACTTATGAGTGACTTCTAGAATCATGCTAAAATTAAATTTGAAAAATCATCAAATCGGGATAGGATACCATCCACCGTTCTTCTAGAATTCTCTCAAGTTCCTAGTAAGCACTGACCAAGTGCTATCAACCTTTTCACATTGTCTGAAGGCTTCCGACACTTCTAACTGCACAAGAGGTGCGTCAGTAGGTGTACCGCGAGAATAGGTTTTTAAACCTATAACTGAATAATTTTCAGATAACAGTGGATAGTCTATAACCAGCCAGATAAGAATTTTCGTACTTCCAGGTATCCTACTTTTTTGACTTGGGTCAACTGAACAAATATTTACGTATTTTATTCTGATTAAACTAAAATGTATATTTTACAGCCAATTCAATGTACGAAATAAGAAATAAAATCTTTTATTTTCAAGTTTAGAAATCGAATTCAAAATCAATTATATTAACATTACACCCTGAATACAAATAAATAAACGCATTTATGTGAATTAACAATTTCAACAACGAACTTATTTTATAGTTAGAAACACTGTAAAAATTAAATTGTGTTGGCAACGTTAGATCTACAGAATTCACTAGATAAATGTCCTAATTTTACATTTTATTCATAAGCTGGTCAGTTGACCTTAGGACTACATTTCCCACCAGGAAAATCCTTGACTGTCATTGGTTGATGTGTTATTTTAGTACGCTATTTTTGTGGCTCTCTCAAGGACGTTTCTATGAGGTATAAATAAATTCGATTTGGTTGCTTGTCGACCTGATATCTTCTGGGTGATTGTAGGAATATACTTTCTACACCATATCAAGACTTTTTGATACCGTTAGCAGGACCTTGGTACGCTCGGATTAGAGTAGCCTATCGTATCACTGGATTATTTGTCTCGCACTCGTTTACCGACAAAGGTGAACTCGTAATAGTTTTCAAGCATATCAGTCAACGAGCATAAAAAATTGTGAACAAATTATCTAATGATCATTAAAGGAGATGATGACAAATGAATTATTTCCATTGTCCTTTCATTCGATCAAAGATTCTTCTGTGCATTCGGTAAAGAATTATGCAATAATATGATGTCAAAACTTAATTTTCTGCAGATTTAAAAGATTCGTTGATAGAACCGTGGAAAATGATATTTAGAACAGGGGGAAACGTGGATTTACTCATACGAAATTGATGTCAAATTAGGATTTTAGTTTTCATTCAAAAATATTCTTACTTCATTAAACTGAGTTTATTCATTTGTACACAGATTATACTGTCATTTGCTGGTTGTTGGTCAACGAATATTACTCATGATTGAAGTGAGAACACAACCGAATCTTACACTGAAATTATGTAAGCGGATGTTATGATGAGTAACACTGAAGAGGAGAGCTCTTTAATCTATTTAGGTGTGATCAGACTTGGTTGGTGTTCTTTGATTATTGATTGAAATATATGTAAACATCGGCACAGAAGGTCAAGTAAACATTCGTGCCACACAAACTATTGTGTGTGTCAGTGTGTTGGGATAGGGCCCGTATATTCAAACCGAAGCATCTGGTTTTCTTACAGAGCTTTTGAACCAAAAGTCGAATCCACAAAGCCATGATCAATGTCAAAAGATGCAGTCCCATTATAGCCGGTCATTAACAATAGGCTCATACTCCATTCGTTCCCTCTGGATGAGGTGTAGGATCCAAAATGAGGTTTGGACTGAGGAATAACTGTCTAGGTATCTTAGATACACGTCTTGACCCAGTTTAAATCCAAAACAAGTGATTTGGGCAAATAACTATGCTAATATTCATCATAAATATAAATTTACAACTGAACAATATTGCCACTCAGGTTCCCACCAACATTTGTTCAATTATTCAAATTAACAGGAACAATTAAACGATATTCTACCCCTCCTCCTGGATAGATCAGATTCGTTCGACGGATAATATTTGGTTGCTTTATAACATAGAGTATTTTCTATTCTGGAAGAGTGCTTCAATTCACAATCAAGATGCATAATTCCAGTCCAAGCAAGCAACACAATCAGAAGAGGAATAAATCAATAAAGCTGTCGCCATGACTAAGTATCAGCTTAAACAACATAAATGCAGTTCAGAAAGAAACATAGAAACTCAGTAAAGGCAGAAAAATAGAAACTATAATAAAATGCAAATATTATCATCTAAAAATGGAATCAGACAGATTCACAAAATGTACAACTGAAGAAATCAATAAGGACAAATTACAAATGTATACATGGAGGGACTTTCACAAACAAAGTCTGAAAGCAGCGGACATTCTATTTTTTCCTCTGACTCTCATGAGCAACACCTAAGCCCTTCGGGTCTACTGCCAGTTCCAAGCCCTGATGAAGGAGGAGGGTTGAGATGTTCAGCGGCCACATACCGTCAAAAACTAACTTGTAGAAAAAATCTAACAAGAAATAATAATTTAAACCATTTAAACTCTGCCCTGGGAGTTAGTACATCTTCATTTAAAAGAGTTATGACGCCTCATGATGAAAGCCGAGTTCCTTCGGAAGTTATGAGTCATATGCATCTTCTGACAAACAGAACCGTTTCACAGTGTGGGCAGCCGGGAAGTGACATCCGCCCCTTCTGACAAGACTTGATAACTTTTCCGACATAAAACAGCAGAAGTATATTTGAATTATGGTTAAGCGTTAATATTTGAGTGACCGTCTCACTATTTTTTAGTAAGTTATCATTTTACTAAACATTATACGTTTTGTTTGAATTGACTTACGATAATTTGCATTCTTGATAGAAAATACTTTCAGCTCCGTTGGATGGTCAGAACTACTGTTGCGTTCTCTGATCCTGATGACCGATTGATGAAGATTTCATTTGTCACTGTGGATAACGTCACCAATACTTACATTATGTGCATGTTATGTGCATTTGAGTTATTTTGTAAATCCTGCTTATTGAAGTAACATTATCATTCTGATTCATTTTGAATATAATGAACATCAAAAAAATGCAAGTAGTTTGTAGATTTGAGGGTTTAATGTTGTGTGCAGGAGTAAATCTAAAAACCTCAATCGATAACAATTATAAATATCAAATCATTAATTTTCGTAGATAGTAAAGCATTGAAATAATGAGTAATCAACATAATGGACGAACGTCGTATTTACAGTGATTTTACATGATGGATTAAGCATCGAAATAGATTGATTTTAACATTAATAATAAAAATAAGTTTTCAGTATTTTTTTTTTTTAAAGAATAATTATTTTTGTTACCATTCAATTAGTTTAAATTATCTCTTTAAACTAAAGATTAAGTATTTGCGCAAGAGACCGAAGGTTTTAGCTTCGATTCCCTACAAGAGGTTTCAAGGATGCGCACCCCATACGAAGATGAATCGGCCGTGCAGTTCTTCTAGATTTCTAATGAACTTCTAACAAACATTTATTTGAATTACTTACATACTAATAGACACAGTTCTGTCTGATGAAAAAACGATTTATTTGTTGATTAAATATTGAGCATTTTGTAATAAACCGTTTGATTTATTCTATTTTTCTTTGATTATTATGAACATATATAAAAGATACCATATATTTACATTTTCATAATGAATTTAGGGAGTTCATTTTGATCTCATGAAACAATTTTAAGAAAAATAACATTAATTTAGCTAATGATCAAGTTTTTCTCACTGTGACGAAACTGTAAGATATGAATGTTCATAACCTACAGGTTGCATCATAAGCTGAGCGCGAGGTCGTAACAGTATAAACTGCAAAGTGTAACATCTCATATATATATATATATATATATATATATATATATATATATATATATATATATATATATATACTCTAATACTATGCAGATACTAACTTCTGATAAGCAAATACCTATTTGGTTGAAAGCTGTAGCTTGTAATTATTCTTTGTGATTTCTGTTAGTATCATTCATGAATTTAGGATGACTGCATTCAGAAAATATATCAGTCAACCACTGAACACTTGCATAATATCTTCGGTTATGAGAAGTGACATCAAACTCGTAATTTCTTAAGAAATTCGGCTGTTACCATGAGGCGTGCTAACTGTTCAAAAATGATGGCCTTGCAACTAGGAGGGCACAGTTTAAATTGTTAGGATTATTTGTTCGGGTTAACGTTTTCTTAACGAGTTCATTTTCTACACTCCTCCTTTATGCTAGCTGAAGTGGCTTATCAAATAACTTTATCATATTAATATTCGCTACAGAACAACATCGATTTTGCATGTATTCGTTATGCTTAAAAATAAAAAAATTATATTTCTGATGAGTTAATATGTTACTAAACACTAGAGGCTTTAGAAAAGCTACATAGAGGCCTTATTTCAAACATCTTCCAGAATGTTTTTAACCAGAATGAAACGATAAAAGTTATGTAGTTCAGGCACAAAAAGGATATGTGTTTTACATCATCAATCACGACGTGAGGATTTAACAATAACAACTCTTAAAATTCAATCTAGATGCTCGAAAATGCGCAAATGACCGATTGGTTAGTATTTATGTGATGCAGATCCTAAGATACAACTTTATCATTTTATCGAAATGAACTCAGGATTCAATGAAGCATTTTGCAGTTAACATACAGGATTTATTGCAATTTCAGTCAGAAAACAACTTGAGTATTCCAATAAAGCATATAGTAGGTTATTAGTAATATCTATATCAAAAACCGAATAAGTGGTAAGGTAAATTTAAATTTTGCCAGCCATGAGATTCAGGTAGTTGAAGTAACAGTTTTTTACATAATTATGAGAATATAACCGAATATGCTGCCTTTGTTTTCTAAGATATTCCAGATGTGCTGATACTTGAAATTACTCAAGCAAAATACTTCTCAATTTATCTGCTTTCTGAAAATCTCAAGTACATTGCAAGAATATCTATTCCGGGTAGCTTGATATCATAGACAATGTACACTGTAAATATTTTAAAGTTGAGCAACGTAACTCCTAATACAGACAGTTCAAACATAATAATTTCAGTGTTGATCATAATCAAACTGGATTCCACTAACTGATCCCACCAAAGGAAGTACTTGTATAGGGGAATCTCTTAAAAACCGACCACATATTAGGTTTAGTTACAGGCCCATTTGTTTGGGACGAAAATTCTAGTAAAATAACTTCAGATATACATTGTTTAGTGATAAGCTATGCATTTCAAATTTTATGAGAGATGTTTATAGAGATAATTGATTGCGCAATAATTTATGGATGAATTTCATGGAAATAATAATATATACAGATGTTTAAATAAATGGAATTGGGGGAATTTGGAATTTTTTCCGGTAAATAATGTGCATACATTGAATAATTCAATTAACGTATTTTGATACTGTCCTAATACTGAGCTTCCATTTGGCATGTTAGCCGTTCTTATATCTTTTCACACTCAGAAACTATTGTTAATTTTTGTAATTCATTTTTAATGTCGGATTGCGTACTTGTGTTGTCAGGATACAATCAGGTGAGTTGTAGTTGTGATAAGCGTAAAGGATTGTAATCAAATGATTTTGTAGTGTTTTAATTAACAGTCGGAGAATTGGGAGATTTTGTGTCAGAAAATTGATTTAAGAATATATCTTAGCTAAGAGATTTGTGAGCATTCGTGTCAGTGACGTAGGCGAGAGATAAATGGTAAAGATGATGGTGACACGTATTCCTTTAGTTCTTCAGGGTAAACTCACCAGTTTTTTACTCCACTATACACTGTTCTATCTTCACATTTAGTGTAGGATGAATTTGGCTCGTTCTCTGTCATTTTCTTCCTATTCAACTCATGTTTTGGCATATTATCTATACTACTTATTAATATTTAGTAACTGATTCATCTTATCCTCGAATATATTGTGTAATGTATATTTGTCATGTGATTGTGAGTGATCGATTATGTTACGATCTGAGGTGTCCAAGATCCGATCACGATATATGCTAGCCCCATAAACTGGCTATTTGGCCACCCAATAATATGCACATATATATTCAATCTACTTAGAAAATGAATTCATTTCTTGATAAATGATGTGTAATCGTCGTTTACGACATTTTCTGATGGTCATCAAGTGGCCTTCTCATTTAGCCACTTCTGGTTGGCTTAGTATGTCAGATTACGTGACCTTGTAACACGTAGTGGTTACATTCTCCTAGCATTTGTAACAGTTACTGTCAGCTTCTGATCGTTTTTAAATTTTCGTCATGTTACGACAGCGTCCGTATGTTTGTCCACTAAGTCTCCTTTTACTGGTTGTTGACAGTCATTATTGACATTTAGACACAACTGCCGATTACGCTGTTGTATGTTCTAATTAATCTTCAAGCAATCAGCAAAGAAGCATTTTTCTTTGCATACAACCAAGCAGGTTAACCGTCACAGATACTTCATGAGTTTATGTTTATAACTAATTTACATAGAGGTTAAGCGTTCGGCCGCGAGACTGAAGATACTGGGATCGATTCCCGAGAGAAGGGGTCCAGTACTAGGAAGAAATTGCTTTCCAGTTCTTCCAGGTTTCTAACGGTAGTCTAACAATGACTGATTCATGGTTTCAATAATTTCCATATACCTTTTTAAAAATAAATCAACCGCTCTTTAGATGAATCTTCATTTTGAATTTGTATTTCACGTGTATCACTGTTGTGTGTTTCAATACTAGGATAGAATCAATTAACAGTGATATTGATTCAACGTTTAAAATCTATTTTTAATCTAATAAGCACAAACTATGATAAATATAAAAAGTTTCATTCTGTAAATACGTCTCATAACTCTTAATTTGATTGTGTATAGAAGTGGAAATATTTTATTGTAGTGTATGTGGTGAATTTGACATTCACACTTCTTTCATAAATGAGCAACATTATTACTTATGGTAATAAAATTGCGAGCTGTTGAATGATAATTTTTAAAACACCTAGTGCCCTGGTACAGCTGATAGTTTGGAGTCCCCGCTCTCTCGAAATGTTTTCGAATGGGCACACCTCTAGCCACTGCTTGAGACGTCCTACTCACTGCCTGATCGTGGCTTAGGTGTTGCTCATGAGATTCAGAGAACAAAAATAGAATTTCTGGTGCTTTTAGAGGGTTTATTGGTATGGAGGTTGCACCTTGGAGGATTAGAAAACCTTTATTCCGAACCAATGGTTCGAACGGGCTTCCCCATCCAGAGGGAACGAATGGAGTATGAGCCTATTGTTAATGACCGGCTATAATGGGACTGCATCTTTTGACATTGATCATGGCTTTGTGGATTCGACTTTTGGTTCAAAAGCTCTGTAAGAAAACCAGATGCTTCGGTTTGAATATACGGGCCCTATCCCAACACACTGACACACACAATAGTTTGTGTGGCACGAATGTTTACTTGAACTTTTGTGCCAATTTCTAGTTTTTTTCAATTATTAAAAGATAAACACTTTTGAGCTACACTAGATATCGTCATTTATATGGTTTATTTATACAGTATATTTATATTTGTATGCTTCTTACGGTTGTAACTTTTCTTTCTGCTGTATTGAATGCTGCCCACAATGTTGTGTATATGTATTATGCAGCGCAGTATTATCTAGAATTTGTTACGAAAGAGGATTGTCTAATGACCGAAATGTATTGCACATTCAGAATGTATTGTAGAGCAGAAGAAATATGAAATACGACAATCAAAATTCTTGCCTGTATAGCGGTTATCTTAAGATTAATGTGTAGATTCTTTGTAAATAAACTGTATCTTCTCTAAATAAATGTGTTCCATCAGGTCTTGACGTCTTCATTCATTGCACTCTGAATTATTCTAATAAGTAAAGGATTCGAGTTCTAATGGAAAGTATATGCATCTGAGGTAACCTAGGTCGTACAAACTGTAGATATTGGTTTACATTAGTGGTTACTATCTAAAATGTTAGTAACTGTTAGATATTTGATGATTTGTGATAAAATCTCAAGTTATTCATTCAACTAGTTATATATTAGTCAAATGTTTTCTGGAGCTTAAGAAGAAGTGAGAGAGAAATGTGAAAATTATTGGACCTCAGTTTGGTGTCTCACTGGAATTGATGATGTTCTGGAAATGGAAAATCTTAGATTTGATGCCACGTTCAGTTTAGGGAATTTTTAAATTTTGACAAACATTAAACTATCATCAAAGAAATGTTCACTGTCTTCGGGTTCCAGCGGCTTATATTTGAAATTACTCTGTCTATTTCCAACACTCTGGCTAGTGATATTTAGCGAAGACATACTTAAGTCGACCTCCATTACATTATCCGTTAACAAACATAACATACTGACCAAATACTAGTTCATCTTCTCCGTTTTTTTTGCTACAACTGTCTTCCTAAGAATGCTCATCGCGTTGTAGCTAGATTACTCTGGTAGTATGCAGATATTTTCTTCTTCCATTGTTTACGAAAGGTAACTCATTCATCACAAGATTAATAACTATTAAGGTTTATACTCACAATATAATACTGTACTCTAAAATACCAACCTTAGTGAATAAGCATCTAATCCGTACCATAAGCTTCACATGATCTATGTGACAAATCTTCAGTGAAAACTAGTTCATATAAAATAACTACCATTTTGAAATGTTGAGTTTCTCTTTTACTACGGACATACCAGCAAGATATAAAATCTTTTAAATTCCTTGAAATAAATGGTCGAAAATATCTATAATGCAATTTATGCTTATCAAATATCAATATATGAAATCAAATTACTTTTCGATTGAGATATATTTTTATCGAAAATGAATTGGCAGAGTTATGTTGATTAGTTTGGTTACCTAGAAAGAATTTTTTCAAAACTAATGTGCTTCTCAGCGACCAAATCACAATACTTTTTAACTTGTCTGGGAACAACTAAGACAACTAAGCATTCATGAGTCGTTTCTGTCACCTTGAACATCATAAAAGGGATACAGTTTTCCAATTCTT
Organism: Schistosoma turkestanicum; assembly: GCA_944470395.2. NCBI lineage: Eukaryota > Metazoa > Platyhelminthes > Trematoda > Strigeidida > Schistosomatidae > Schistosoma > Schistosoma turkestanicum. The sequence goes on along the minus strand of OX103974.1, from coordinate 8,710,925 downwards.
CATTTTTAAGCTCTGAACTGATTAGTAGCATTGGTGTTAAACATATTCAAAGATTTCGAGAATAATTCGAGTTTGACAACGCTTTTATCCGTGACACCCTTGTGATTGAGAATATCAAAATCCAGTCAAACCAAAAGTCAGCAACGAAGAAGATCAAACGTTAGTTGGGATGTCAGCAAATGAGTAGTCTAAGTCGACTAGTTGTTGCAAGGAGTGAGTGGCACAACGTACACAACGGTGATCAGGTGTAGATTTATGACCAAGCGCCTTAAGTTAGGATTTGTGCAATAAAATTAATGAGTTCAGCATCAATGTCGAAGATTTATAGAACTATTTAATCTGGGAATTTGTTTACTACTACCAGTGCATATCTTCATTCATTCAGAAGGTGAAAAAGCATAACCATATTGAAAAACAAATTAGATAAATTTTTCCATATATATATATATATATATATGATAAACATAAGTTTATTTCATTCTCTTTTTTCTTTCTGAGAAGTTACAAGTTGTTCACTAAGTGCTTTTGCCGATTATTCTTATAATATCCTTATATCTTTTTATCCAAGTCTTGATGTTATAATATTTCTAATTTTGTATAATTCGATCATTATCAATCAATTCCTATTATATTTTAAATTCATTTATTAAAACAGATGAACAGATAAACAAATTAATCTGAAAGTAAACTGGAGTGATGGAAACTCAAACACAAAGTTAGATTTATTTATTTGTTGAAATTTAGAGGTTCAGCTAATTTATTTGTTACTTCATCGACATTCATATCTTGAAGGACTAATTAAACCTCAGAAATAATTTGATGATTGGGATTACATAATTAAATGGTCATTCTTAATATACAGACAATATACATGCAATCATAAGTATCTTGCCTATTTGCATTGAAACGTCTAAGTAAATGTACTTTCAATTCTATCAGTTGAATATTTAGATGATACACTATCATTTCCCTAGGAATAAGAATTGAATTAGCTAAATAAGTTCGCAGGAAAATTTGATTCGTGATTAGTGAATATTAAGATGTTCCAAAAGGCAAGTATCAAAAACAAATATCTTAAACTTTTTCACCGAACTATGTGATAAATAAATGATAGTATGAAAACGTTTACCATTAGATTCGAATGAGATTACTAGGTAGAGTACCATGCTTAGAAAGAGAAAAAGATGAATTAGATCTTTCATAAGTTCTTGTGTATGGTTTACTGATGATTTCTAAATCTAGTTGATACAGTTACTTAGTGATTCATGATTCTTAATAATTTAACATTTTATACTGGTCCCTAATAATATCCAGTTTCATTAAGGAGTGAACTGTATGTTTTGATTTTCTGCTGCATAAAATCCTAGTCTATGCTATGGATTAACTAACTATAGAGTAAAAAAAAAAATCATAAATCATACATTTAATTATGATCTAATCTACTCTTCTCCTAAACATTCTACAATCATCTCAGCTTATAGATTTTTCAGAAAGCTTAGAACGAAAAGATTCAGTGCGCTAAATTAATCATAAGATTGAATCAATAGTTACCTACCTTGATTCACTGAGCTTATTTATCAGATGATAATGGTGTAGTTATTCTGTTGACTTATTTACCGGGAAGTGTTTACTTGAAATCTTTGCCTACATTTTACGAACAATTCATGCCGAATTCACTCTGATAATGATTACTGTTCAATTAGCACTGGGAGATAGTTGAGCAGTATGGTGGACAAATGGAAGTTAGACTTATACAGTACTGAGGCCTAGCTCACTGGTCTTGAGGTTAAAGGTTTATGAAAGAGAGCGAAGTTGGTAGATCAGATTCTCTGTGTTGAAGTTGTTTATGCACACTCCTGATGAATAATTACATACCGAGACTAAATAGCCAGCCAGTAGTAATTCAAGGTTTGCAATGATTGTGTCTAACTTAAAATGATTCGTCGTTTTACCAGTCTTCACATTCCCATAATGACAAGACTCGCGGATCAAACTGGTTCATGTAAGCTAATTTTATAAAGATAATTCATTACTGAATATATGTAAGCTTACTACTCTATTACTTTTCGTTTATGGTACTTAATTTAGTTAGAGGTCTTAAATATGCCCTACTGAAGAATCCCACAATAGGACAAAACATCTCTTCAATGCTTCTTGGTATTCTAACTTGGATAGTTTAATGATTATAATGACACTTAACAATCTTCACAATCCCCTATTTATGTAATTTAATTGAACTAACAAATCATATTTTTCAAACAAGTCAGTTTAGATGGTTAAACGCTGCTGAAATTTACTCAACTCTATGGTTCTGATTAAAAGTACATATAACAACTTACATTAAGTGTAGTTTAGTAATAATAAACAACCTTGAACTCCCATAACATTGAATTAATTGGAGGAAAATATATTTAAAAAACCAGACAGGTTTATAGATTTAGCAAAACAAAATAGGTCATAGGTTACGTGAATAAAAGTTAATCTAGACAGCCTTCAAGGACAAAGATTAAAATTTATTTTCGAAGCTTAGATTTCATCAACAAGATCATTCAAACTAAGGGACGCATAATTCCATTTTATTCCATTGTATCTGAACATTAAAATAGGACAATTTCATGGCTAAAAATCGTTTATTCAATGAAAACTTTAATTTGTACACATTATAAAATATATCTAGACGCAAATAAGGTTTATTAACCTGTATACAGTGAACCCAAGTTTTGTAAATCAGAAACTGATTCACCTTGCCGGTAAAATTTGTTACAGATTCATTTCGTGAGATAGTTCCTAGAGTTTTACTGTAAAGTTGTAACTGGTAGATTTCAGATATGTTGGGAGTGAAACAATAGTCACCAGTGGCATTAAATAATTGTGAAGCTATTCAGCTAATTGATTCTAAAAGTCAGGTATTCACTGAGAGTCCTAGATTCAATTCCTCTCGAACATATGTGTACTCACTGTGGAACAGTTGCATATCAGGACGTGATGACTAACTAGTGCTCTGGTATTTAACAGTGTCCCAACTTAGATCAGATTGTAACGAATGCTACCAATAAGTAATAACTCATCTAAACGTTATGTAATATTGCATACGTCTGCAACAAGAAGAAAATGATTGAATTTAATATTGCACTACTTGCAGTTGTACTCCAATTGATATCAGTCTGTGAATAAAATTATTCTCGTTTTAAAAAAAAATTCATTTAAATATCAGTTATTCCCACAACTTATTAGCTACTTGTTTCCAGTGGATAATTTCATAATTTTAATAATAGGGTTTGGCAATTCATGTGGTAAGCCAAGTCAAATGTGAATACCTGCAAGTAATAATGTTTTATCTCACACTTTTATTGTGAACCTGTTGGGGTGAATTATTACAGAGGAGCTGAATTCAACGAGTTCATTTCAAACATTTAGGCCATTTATTTTTCCACTCTGAAAACAGTAAAATTAACAAGCTTATTTTAGGTTTATTTTAATTGTTTACATCCCGAAACAAAAGGAGTTGCAGTGACAAGAGGTCAATCCATTGTCGAAAGTGCCATCGCCCATCATCTTACTGACAGTAGACATTATGTTGATATTTTGAAATCTTTCGGATTATTAAGTACTAAAACAACTTCCGATCTACTATGTTACGCCGATGCCATCGCCATCAAAATATTGAAACCTGTTACGCATGAACGTAAACATGTCATTTTGATATGCTCGAGTTATTATTACGAGGTTCGAGGATCCGGCGATATGACATGCTACTCTAATCCGATTGTTCCGACCCGCATTGAGTGAAAGAAGAAGACTTAACGTGAAGTACAACCTGTGTTCTACAAGCACCCAGAAAGAACGAGGTCCGAGTCCTGAAGAGAATCAGCATCCCGGACCAGGGACCGGGTCCAGGTCCGGTCCATAAAAAGTCACAGATAATTCGTATTTATACATTTAGGTCGAGAAGTAAACAGCATCGAAGTCTGTGACATTGACAGTTAAGACGACCAATACGAAACAACATTGGAGTACGTGACACTGATATCTAGTAAGACCATAAAATTGACCAGGAGGAATTAACCTGTAGTGCCTCCACATATATTCCAGTTCGCTTACATCTAACTTGGTTAAGCCCTTTCGATTAATCCGTTTAACCAAGCCATTCGCGTAGCAACAACTTATATGTACCATTCGTTCTTATTATTGTCTGGTTTGTATGAGCTCACATGACGTGTCATTTGACCTTGTCAATCATTCGTCGCTTTGTTCATGTGTGCCTATTTCGCTTGTTGCATGTCTGTCTTACATTTGCCTGACTATATATTCTTAGTCATGCTCTATTTCTTTTAGTTGGCTCTTAGCCTTCTCCAATGAGCTTCACTTATTCGTTTGCTTCCTTCGCTCATTCTTTCTCTGCTTTTCAACTTCGCTATGTGGTTTGTCCAAAATATAAACGTAATCATACTTCGAGTTCGCCTTCTCATTTATAAACCGTCAGACGCTACTTAGTGACGATTGTCTAGACGAGCTAATTACCGAGCTATCCGAACACGCAGATAAATGGACCCCACAAACCAATCGGAACTGATCAATAATTCTGTTAGGATATTGGATGAATATCCTAACAAAACCAAACCTATGCATTCAAAAGGATACAACTTGTAAATCTTTCAGTATCCTACTAGCTTCTATTTTCTACTACTCAATTACGCTTTATCTTATATTGTATTCTCAATAACAAACTTGTTTCTTTTATTCTCGAGTCTTTTTCGAGTTTTATTCATCTTATATTCTGTTAAATTATTCAACTTTATTGTTGTTACTTTGTAACTTCGACACTAATTTTCATTCTTTACAAAAGCGTCTCCATGTATTGTAAAAATTCTCTTGTAGAATAACCGCATCTAGTAACACAGAAGTATTTACACATTCCTTCACTATAACTCTTTTACAAGTGTTGTTTTGATTCCACTGATCTCCATTTATATGATGTAAAGTAGTAAATACATTTGTTATAAATAATAATTAATTACTATTGTTTCAAGTAGCTAATGAAATAAAAACAAATCTTACCCTTCTGTTTTGCTACACTTATTATTCTTGTGTTATGCTCGAGATATTTATGAAAACACCTTGGTACCGGCGAACGAAACGTATAAACAGAAAAATGAAAACAGGATGAAGCTAAACTATTCCCCTGCGCTCCAGCTCAGCTAACTAGGGGAAGAAGTTCAGAGTCAGCAGGAAATTTATAATTCCAGAAGAGGCCCGGATGAACGAATGAGAAGTACCCAAGGTATGCATATTATTTATACACAAAATAGCGTACTGAAGGAGGAAATGGAATAATGCTCTTTAGGGCCCTTCCAGGCGGGAAACATAAACTAATGGGAATAATCGGCATCCTTGGCGCAGAAATGGAAATTTCAAATATTCACAAATAACTTGCAAAAATAAGAAGTTTACCAGCTTATTCCCGGTTATCCAACATCCTCAGCATCTTGTTTCAATTTAATTTACTAATATTAAAACTTTAAAGAATGGATAAGGGGAGAAGACACTGATTTTTGAAACCGTTATTAAATGATTACTGTTGAAATCAATAATAATAATAGTAATAATAATAACAGCTTTATTCAGTATTACGAACTGTATCACAATAAATAATTCTTAGGATGAAATGTAGATAGTGAGTAGTTTGCGTCTAACAAGTACTCTAACTGTAATGTTAAAGGCAACTTAATTATGTATAGACATTGTTGAACAGTTTCGAAATAACATTTAAACAGATATCTGAAATGTTCTAGCTATCAATAAACCTTTTGTTTGCAGAATTTTATAAGTGTACTCAATTTGGATAATATTATGTATAAAAAACTTTCTCATAGTGTTGTATCACTTTGAAATATTGGACAACTCGCCAAAATCTTTTGGCATTATAGCTAATATAAGTTGGGCGATGAAACTGTACTAAATGGTGGTCCTGACTCATAACGCTAGCTCGACTCTTAATACTTAAACATAACCTTTGTTAGAAATTTTAAAGGTTAATCATTCGGATCAAATTTATCACCTCACTTTTATATTATTGCCTTATGCTGTCAATTGTTTCATGACTTGGCAGAGATTCCTGATTAACTAATTGATCACTCTCGGTTGTCAGGACACCATCATCCAGGAGTTTGATGATGGAGGTCAATCTCTACTTATTGAAATTTCGCAGTGTGCTGATTGCAACTGAATTTAGTAACTATCAGAAACTGTTTCAAACTCGTGGTATTGACTGGTTGCAAAAAGCAAGATGATGGCGATACGGAATTTCGATTTATCCTTAAGTCTAAGTTGCTAGGCAGTACATGCACTTTGGTGTGATATTGGGAGGTGGTTGGCGATAGTTTTGTGATACTTGGCACTCATCAGCAAGGTACACCTATAATCTTGGGGGGACACGTACATTTTAGAAAGAATTTTATCACTGCTAAAAGGCTAGGTAAACAGGATATTTGATAGTAGTGTACTACTTACGATGAGGCTTATAAGTAGTATGTGGTGAAAATGTAGCACAGTGCCGCCCTGAGGTTACTACTGAAGAGAAGAGTTTTGTACCCGGATGTATGGCGCGATCGAAATTTCTTACGGAACAGCGAACACGTGTAAGTAGGCAGGCAATAATATGCTTGTTTCAGAAATAAATGTTATATGATAATGTGTATAGTTTTGGCTAGCAGACTGCGTCTTCTTCAAATAAATCGTTTGTTCCATCTGGTCTTACTATCTTCGTTCGACTGATTACTTGTGAATAGTTCAGTCCTAGAGGTCAGGTGCAACTCAAATGGCTCATTAGTAACATAATGTTGGATCAGTAGCGAAATATCGGTTCACTCAAGACTATAAATAAACCCTACTGATGAGTGCTGAAAGTCATGAAATTGAAGTTTAGAGTTTCTTAATGTCTAGTTTCAATTACCTAAGAAATAATTTGTTGTGTTTACTTTTATGTATTAACAGGAAGTTATAAATTTAGTTCATTGTATTAATAATGAGGAAATTCAAATGCATGGTTTATGAGTTTTTCGTCTGCATACTAATGAAGCCACAGGAACCTTAACTTTGCACTCCAAAAAGTTCTGTTTAGTTCCTCTCTTCATCTTATTTATTAATATATGAGTGTTATAATTGAAAATTAACTCATCTGATTCTTTAATCAAACATTTTCTGATTTCTTTCACGATTTATATTCTTAAATTATTCCAATATTTGTCGCTTGACAGTTAGACAATCGCTGAAAACCTCAAATTACTAAACTGTTATTTAGTTTTAGTATGAGGTTCGTCAATGATGTTCACCCACGACCTCACACCACAAGGAATATGACTCATGAACTCTGATATCGTCCACAAATCATTAATCTCTAGATCACTCACTGAGCTTGGATTCGATTTTGTGCAAGTCTAACTTCAGTCAGTCTATGATATTATGGGACTATGTTCCATTTGGTAGCTTGTTCACCAATTTTTCATACGTGATACATGTACTTGTTACGAATCCCAAATGATAACTTGTTCACTTGGGCTTATCGAGTTTTATCCACTGTTTATATCAACTATTCTGAGTATTCTTGATTCGAATATTAATTTGACTAATTCTAATAGATCGTATTGGCGTCATGATAGAGCCTGTGACTAAACAATCGCACGTACATTTGAACTTTGAAGCATTTTGATGAGTACATGGAGAAATTCGAAATCTGACTTCTAACCAACAAAAAAATCACGATAATGAAAATAAAACAAAATATAAATAATATTGAATATATATATATATATAGAATCGAAATTTTCAGGTTGTAAACACACAATATACTCTTTTTACAGATTATTGATTACCATTAATAATCATAATGATTCACAAAAACTTCTATACGACCAGATAAATAAATTTTTCAATTTAAGTATCAGTTATAACAGATACGAACATACACAGAAATCGACACAGACATACACACAAAACTGAAGCTTTCAAGCTGTTGTACACAGTTTATAGAGTAGTTATTATAATCAAGTGTTATATATATATAAATGTATATCTCATTACCAAGCTATGTAAACACTTAGACGTCAAGGTTTTTGTTTATTACTCCTTTTTTTTTATATAGATAGTGATTTTTTTTGTTGTTTGTAAAGCAAACTTCTAACATACACACATACATCCAACTTGGAAAATGTTTAAAAATGTGAAGAAAAAGATAGATAAGCATTTAGAGTTATGAAAGTTACCGCGTTTTCTATCTGATTTGTTGATAAATGAAATAGAAAATTACGGAATGAGATGATTAGCAACTTTTCACCTTCTTTTAAGAGCTACTAATAAGCATCAAACTTTTGTATGTGTGCTTTATTTATTGGAGTTTACATTTTGTTATCAAAATGAATTATAGTTAAATAATACAAGAAACTGTTTCATTGATAACCTATTGCTTGCTGTATGTTAACTTCAAAAGAGATTTAATTATGATATTTCTGAATTAAAATATTTTGTAGTCATTTTTTCTTTTTTACATATTTTGATCTAAAATAAAAATAAAGAATAAATAACATTAAGAACAAAGATACATTGGAATGATATAGAAGCAAGTAACAGTTATATATATATATATATATCACGGTTAAAAAGTTGTTTGAAAGGATCTCAACTTAATTCAATATGACTTTTATAATTCCGCGTAAAGTATAGTCTGAGTTTCTAAGCCAAGCATCAAATGTCAGTGAAATTGGTCTACAAGTGTATTTGACGAGAGTGGTCATAGTGCATTTTATTGCGTCGACGCAAAACTATATGTAGTTCTGATTTCACTTATTTTTTCTTCTTTTTCTTTGCGCTGATTACAATACCGGCATAAATTTATAATTATGAAACTGAATAGAAGCAACATTATTTGTAAAACAAAAACATAATGTTATTCCATGTTTAAATTTTAATGAAATATGATCAGTTATATCATAATTCTAATTCTAACTGAAAGCAATTTTTAAGGATTGAATTTTAGCATAATTTTTGAAAGGGTAAGTGTTAATTATTCTACAATAGTTATTGCGCTGTAAGATCAAAAAGAGTTTTAAATTGAAATCGTGAATCGATCGTTGTTATACTAGCATCAGAAACCTGAAAACATCGGGCGGCTACTCCGTCCTAGTATCTGACTCTTCAGTAGTGAGCATCCATGACAGTCGCGCACAAACTCTTAATCTCTTGATCAACGATGGTGGTTTAACAATGATTGATTCACGATTTCAATATAAAACAACAATCTTGATAACTCCACAATCAAATACAGTTTTTTTTTAATCTGTCTATCGATTTTGTCTTTTTTTTATAGTTAAAACGTTCTCATAATTCAATCCGAATGGTAATTATTAAATTTATCATTAATCCTTTGTTGTATAATTATTGTCAAATACATTATTTAAAATTATAGAATCCGAAATAGCTAATATCCAATTGTTAAGCTGACTGAGTTTAAACATTTAACGAAATTGTAAGATTAATAATCAAAATTAATTTTTAACTTACGATAAACCTATTCACCATTGACCTGATATTCACTGATGTCTAACTTCCATGACTATCATCCATTGCCTAAGATGGAGAGAGTAGTTGTCTTACACTCAACATAATGTTCAATGCTATAATTTCTGTTAGAATATGAACGCTAATTGCGATGTAAATAACATCTTAATATCAACATTACAACAGTACAAACTTTTAACACTTCCTTTTCTAATTTACTTGAATCAATAATTGGTATAGATTTATACTACTACTATTATAAGTTGTCGATTGTTTGTTATTAATATTTACTAACTCGAAATTATGGTCTACGTTACCAATCAATTATCGTGTTTTACTAAAATCAATCATATCATCATAAATGAAAATCAATCGTAAATCTTTTTCAACTCTAGTATTATTTATTTGCAATCAGAATTTTTTCTTAATTGTTGTGATTTTGTTGAAAGAAAAAAAAGGGATAGAACAATGATAACTGTTGAAAATAATTTCACAAGAATCATATTATCATGTTCAATGTTTATCAGCACCAAACAAGTTGTTACTAATGACAACAATGCATTATGTCATATATATGATTTTTATTATAAGTAAACGAAATTTTATCTTCATTATAATCACTATTTCAATGATTATTATTATTATTGTCTAATAAAATTAATATGTAATAATTATAAAATTAGTGAAGCAGAAATTCATATTTCTATTCTTAATCTACTGGTTACGTTTACAAAAATGGGCGTTTTTTTAATTATTCAAAAATATTTTTTTCATGCATATTGAACAAGAATTTCAAAAAATCATAAATTTTATACAAAGTAGACGAATTAACAAATTTTGAATAAATATTCATTTTCTTTACCATTCTAAATTGACATAAGATTTTAATTTATAAAAATGGATTTTAATATTACTAGAAAAGATTTAATTTAATTTTTTTAAAACGGAATATGCATTAGAAATAAAAAATTGAAGTGATCATGAATGAGCACTATTTATAAGTCTCATATTAGAATGAAACATTCATCCACTGCTTCCAGGTTTCGAATGCTGATCTACAAACGATCGATTATTTCAATCCCTGTAAATCCATGATAAAAATTTTCTCACCAGTGACTAGCTGCGCCAGCTTGGAATGATTTCGAACAGGCTGTGGAAACAGCAGCGATATATGCCAGTAAAGTAAACTATAAGGCTAGGAAATAGACGTGAATCTCAATAGCATCCAGCGAATTGAAAGACATTCGTAAACTCATCCCACCTGCCTCTGAACATGATGAAAAGCAGAGTCAACTTGGGTGCAGGCCGGTAAAATGCCTACGCAGTGATCTCACACCGCAGTGGTTAGTGGAAGTAAAAGAGGTGTAAACAACCGCGGCGATAGGTAACGGTAGACAACCTTTCCGACTTATCATGGAAACCGGTGTTAGAAATCCATCAGTCGGCGAAACTATCCCAGAAAAGGATGGGTGTATCAGTCATTCTCAATCCAGGAAATTGGATCGATAGGCAGAACACTTCAGTCACACTTCCGTCCCCCACGATCTCCAGTCAACCTGAATGGCAAATCAATATAAGTTCTCCGACTCTTTTTGGAGTTGTGAAAACGATAGGAAATCTGAAGCGAGAGCGAGCAGCGGGTCCTGATAGATTAACCCCTGAGATTTTTAAGGATGAGGGTCCAGTTTTAGCAGCTAGCTTGAATGAGATCTTAGGTAGAATCTATGAACTAGGCGTAATCCCATCTGACTGGTTTCAATCCCCGATTATCCCAATTTATACGAAAGGGGAGACCAGAGAAAACCAGGATGGTTTCAGACCTGCATGTGGATGTATAGAACACATCTTCACACTACGACAGGTCCTAGAACAAAGACACACGTTCAGACGCCCTTTGAAGCGGCATTCGACTCTGTTGATCGTAAGGTACTGTGGCAGTCCCGGTCACTTGAAAGGTGCACCAAAGAAGTACATTAACCTTATACAAGCTCAGGCAGTCATGCAATTAATTCCCATCCCGAGGCAGCTTGGAATGATATCGGAAAGCTGTGGAAGCAGCAGTGATATCTGTTAGTAGGGTAAACCATAAGGTTAGGGAGAAGCCGTGGATTTCAGTAGCATCTACCGAACTGGTGGATGCTCGAAAGCTCATCCTTCACGGTTCTGTGTGCGCGGATGAGCGGAGTCAGCTTAGGCACAGGCTGATTAAAAGCCAACGCGGCGTTCGTGAACAGTGGTGTGTAGCGAAATTGAGAGAGATGGGAAAGGAATCGGCGATATGCAGCAGTAGGCAACTATTCAGACTCATCAAGGAAACCGAGATTAGGAACCCGAATGTGAGTGAGATTATTTCGTAAAATAATGGTCTTATCATTACTTCTCAATCAAGGGGGATGGATCGATGGGCCGAACACTTAAGGTATCAATTTAATTGGCCCTCAGCCACATTTTAACTGCCTATGATCTCCATTCATCCTGAATGGCGAATCGCGGTAAGTTGTCCGACTCTGTATGAAGTTGAGAAACGGGTGCTAAGTAAGGATGGCTGGTCAATAGATGAAGTATCGAAACTTCATCAGTTGAGGTGGTTGGGACATGTGTTATGAATACCTAACCACTGACTGCCTCGTCGAACTACATTTTGCAGTGTAGGAATAGGTTGGATGAAAGCTAGGGGCGGCCAGAGCAAAATATGGCAGAAATCCACGGGAAGCAGCAGCAGGGCTTCCAGAAACACGGAGCATAGATCGAGTTGGTTCTTTATCTAGATAAGGTGAAGTCAAACTAAAGATTCTATTTGGATCCTGTATGCGCATATCGGAGATGCAGCATACATCGATGGCACAGGATTCTAAAGTCCTAGGTTAGGGAGCCTGTTGCCTTATTTGGCTTAGGGTGTAGACATTAAAAACTCCAACATGTAGTGTAAAGTGTTTCAGGAGACCGGGTATAACATTTCATGAACTCGAATAGCTTGCATTAGTGGCGTTTAAAAATAAATGTAGAAGAGTTGGTCGCGAAAATAAGAAAGTTATTAAGTGTAGGAAGGATTTGACTGTAACTAACTTGGTCTCGTGTGTTGTTACGGGTGTGAGGGAGGATGTCACTTCACGGCTGCCCACACCATAGAAGGGTGTTTCTTAAGCAACCTGAAAAGAAAGTTAGATTGGTGCTGGTCTTGATGGCCTGGGAGCGTGACCCCAGAGCTCAAGGAACAACTGCTTGAGGTCAGTCGCACACGTACTTTTTATGGTAGGTTTGTAGCTCCGCTCTTCAAGAGGGCATACCGCGTGAGATGGAAGTCGGTGGGATAAGAAAAGGTGCGACATTTTTAGGGTCAACCTTTTCTAATTCATTACGTCCTTGTGGGAAGGCAGCATCGCTATAAATGCTGGTTGTCGGGGGGAAAAACCCTACTGCTGTCACACCCTCCCAGTTAGCCGTACGACCTCGCCCTCAGATCTTAAGTTGTAGCTTTTAGTCTCACCGTTCTCCAATCGACCCGCGCAGGATGGTAGAACCCATAGGAACATATGTTCCAGTCAATACAGTTCGGTTAGGTCATTACGATGGGCAAGCACGACTATCACATCAAAGTAGCAGCTACGGTCGGGTTGTGATTATAGCGTTAAGTGTTATAAAATGATTATTATCACGAATCGATAGCTGATATAAGTCAAAATTAACATAAAGTCTGGCATAAATGTGTATAAGCTCAAGTTGTTATCTTGAATAGCATGACAAGGTGAAACAAACAAGATGTTTTGTAAGAAATGAAAGTAATGTAACAATGATGATAAAAGCTACTGAGGAAAATAATGAGTAAGTTTATCTGCGCCAATTTGAATGATTCTTAGACGTCACTCAACTAGTAAATAACTTAGCAACTTCTGCAGAGATTGGATTAATTGGTATGTTGCATCCATTACCAACTGATCTTAAATGGAATACTACTGAAATCCAAGGAGAAGTGGACAGTTGTCAAATTCTGGCGTGAGTTACCTCAGTAATGTGAACACATAAACTAATCAAAGATCAAATCCAGGACCGTAACTTCTTGTGGTGAACAGTTTACTATTAAATCACTGAGTTGATACTAAATGATACAATTCTAGCTTCAATTAATTCGCTAAATGGTGAGACGATCATTCAATCTCATTGTTAATAATTATCTTACTCTCATCAAGTCTGAAGTTAAGCAGTTATAAATTCTGAGGAACCTCATGACTGCGGTAATTTCATTGAGGGTTAAGGTGAAACTGTTTTGATTCAATGAACCAGTAGTAATAACCCATTGTAGTTCTAGTATCCGTTGTGAATCAATCGAAAAATTCTCAGCAATCATAATCATAATCCTCTTTCTCTTATGTGCGTACATACGCAAATATATAAGAAAAATAAATTTATTTGGCGATAAATAAAATAAAATAAAAACAATTCCGAAATACAACCAATAGTTTGTAGGGGAAAAATAGAAGAATCTCAGCTAACTAGTCACTTCTGAAACACATTATTACGAAATTGAAATAATTTAGAGAAGTGAAGAAAAGGCATGGAATATGCAACGACGACAACAACAACAACAACAACCGGCATTCGATGAATAAAATATAAAACGAACGCTCAGTATCGATGACAATCTAAAACGTGATGGAAGAATATAAACTGTGAAAATAGAAATATAAGTGTATTAAATATATATATATATATATATATATATATATATATATATATATATATATATGAAAATCACATTCTGGTAGTCACTTAACATGTTAAACAAATAGGTATCTGTAAGCTGAATTGTTTCATCTTGTGTTGTACAGTGAAACAGAATAAGAAAAAGAAACTGGCCAAAGGATAATATGTCAATAAGTAATTAACGATCGTAATGGTAGTTAAATTCTCCTGCACAATCACCATCACCGTATTTAGTTAGTCGGTAATTGGTGAATTCGCTGCTGCTACGAGTACTACTCCTAGAATCTCCCTGATTTTCATCAGTAAACCACAACAAAATGATAATACAACACTGTTAAACAGTAATTTTACACAAATTTACATAGTACACACACTAAGCTGAACGAAGCCAGGATACAGGTTTTGTATGTGTGTAGGCAGTTTAAGTTGGTGGGACGGAATTAAGATAAAACAAAACATAAACTGGAAATTATATGTGAACTAGTGTGGTGGGGATGGTTTCTGAGAGAAGATAGTGTGTGTATGACTAAAAGTAAGAGATCGTAGGAGTACCGAGATAAAGAAATACATAAAACAAAGGAACGCCTGACAAACGTAGAAATACAGATTATTAGTAAGTAGACATGTTGTTGGATAAATGAAAAATGTGACGATTGCGCGTGTAAATAAAGACAATCTAAAAACCGTACTCACAAAATACAGTCACACACACAACAGAATGTTATTGTAACAACAAAATAGCTGACTTTTTGACGAAAAAACCAATATAGAAAAGAGTGAAAAACACAAAAACTTCATATACACGTGTTTTTAGCAGCAATCTATGAAATGCTAAATATAACAAACAGCAATGAATATAAGACAAGACGTGAGTTCAGCTTAATGATACGGAAGTGGTAATCATACACCCACATACAAATTGAGAAAAAAATGCACATAATATATGCATAATATAAATAACGTGAGACAGCGTCAGGTGTAGTGAAATACAAGCTGTGAAAGTATGCAAAAGTATTTGAAAAGTGTGCAATTATCCATTTTTCTCGTTTACTCAACCAATGTTGTTGTTTAAAAAAATATAACAAAGGAAGATAAATTGATAACTATAAATGCTTTGAATTATTATTATTATTACCATTATTGGATCTTTCATTAGGATTATTATTGTTATCATGTGTATTGAATAATAATAATTTATCATATTCACAATTTGACCAATGTGAAGAAATATTTCCCTTGTTACATAATAATAATGACGATGAATACAACATATCGTTATCATCCAATTGAGAATTTCTATAATGTATATTATTACCGAGCATTGTTATAGGTGTGGTGGCAATGCTAGTGGTTAGTGAAAGATTATTATTATTATTATTACTGTTATAAGCAATATTGTTGTTATCACCGCCGCCTGAGATAAGTAGTTTACTACCAGCTGTAGAAGTAGTAGTAGTACTTGTAAGATTTGATAGTAAATTTATTTGTTGATTATTATAATTGATACTATTATTCATAGTATGGCGTGGGACAGATGGATAACGAATTATGCCAAAAGGAAGCTTGTCAGTAGCTTCTAGAGGTAGATAGTTAGTATGTGAGAAATCTGACAATGCTGGATTACTGTCTAATTGTTTGCGTACACCAGCTAGTGATTTTTTAACGCGCATAGCTGACAGTCTAGCCGATGGACTAGCATACCAACATTCACTCATTATATCTTGTAATGCTCGGATGATTTCATGTTGTGACCATATAGCTGGTAGACCTGGTCGTAGACCTTGTTCACAAACAATAGATTTCATTTCTTCCACTGAAGGATCCGCAGACACAAGATCCTGTCAAACAATAATAAAAAAGAACAATCGCGGGTTAAGTATAAATAAATCATGTTTAACGTAAATAAAAATCGACGTTTAATTGAAGAAATTTATGTGGAGATTGGTTGCAACCAGTTCGTAGGTTACATACATTAGTAATTGATTCAATTTCGGATACTAATGACAAGAGAGGATTAGGCAGTTGTTTTGATCCAGTATGAGATTTCTTCATAGATTACATGAGGGAATGAACCTGAGACATTTGTGGAGAACGTTTAACACATATGGAACCCCATCTTCAAATGGTAGCCCAAGTAGAGAACCATCTGTACAGAATAAAGTCTACCGAAAAAATTTCAAATTTATTTTATTCAACATATTTAGTGTGCCATAACCTTTACATCCTTGATTTCGTGTCAGGGATAATGACACTACCATCCAACAGCTTGGACAGGAATAAATAGAGCGAAATTCGAGATGGTAAACTGATGGCTAAAAATTCAACGCTTCATGCAGTAAACAACTTCGTGTGTGTTACAGGTTAATGAATCCAAACACAGGAATTAGTGTTATATAGTGTAAAGATTAGTGATAGTATAACTGTTGTTAGCTGGACATAGACTGGATAAAAGCACCACTGCGTTCTTGCACGCTGATTGGCTCTTTCGTATCCAATCAGTGCTAGTTGATACTGAGGGAGCATTCTAAAATATTCTCATGTAAAAACAATAAGTGTACTAACATTTTGAACTTATGTCTTCTGTCTATCCTTGTTATTGGAATATAATCTATTTGCTGTTCAACAGTGTTCTGATTTGGGAGAACGTCTTGAGTGAATTGGTGTCCGAGAATACTAAGCATTAGGAATAGCTTGGTTATAATAAAGAGAGAATTATAACAATGCCGACAGAGAAAAAGGAAAAAAAATCAAGATGGCCATATCAGATGACCAGATATATATGACATGCAGATGTATTGATGAATCATTAGGCCGATAATTTTTCGATTTAAAGTCTTCAAACAAAATATTTGCAGAAATTGATAAACTACGACAAAATGTTATGTGGGAACTATAACTGAGAATAATTACCCCTTTTTTCAATTACAGTTATGGAGATTAGTGTTTTTACGCACTGAAATCATCTATCAATCAATCATTGTTATACCACCGTTAGAATCCTGGAAGCACTAGACAGTCGTTTTGTCCTGGTATGGTACTCGTCAGCACTGCATATCCAAGAATCCTGTTACTCGCAGGATTCGAAGCAAGGACCTTGCGCGTGGACGCCTAACCTCTGGACCACTGGGCCGGCATTCAACAGTGTTAGTGTCTAACTCTGATCAATCTACATATTTTGCGCGACCTCACCCATTTGTCTTCGGTAGTCTACCTACACCCGACAGGGTCGAACTCCAATTGTCATGGCTTCTCACTAGAACTCCGAGAATCTCCTCACGAAGCTAGTCACTAGTGAGCACATTTTACGATTTGTTCCATTAGAGCTAAGGAGATTAGTGTTTTCACACACTGTTAGACACGAACACTGTTGAACGCCGGCCCAGTAGTCCAGAGGTTAGGCGTTCACGCGCAAGGTCCTTGCTTCGAATCCTGCGAGTAACAGGATTCGTGGATATGCAGTGCTGACGAGTACCATACCAGGACAAAACGACTGTCTAGTGCTTCCAGGATTCTAACGGTGGTATAACGATGATTGGTTGATTGATGATTTCAATGTGTAAATTATAATTTTATTCAATGTTTGACAAATGCGTGTTATCTAGCATTTCGCGTCCACTTAGCACGTTTAAGCTGAGCATAAGGGAGTAACTTTCACTCCAGATTTCATTTTAATTATCACTTAAGGCTATCTAGTTGTCTTTTGTACAACATACACTGCTGTAGTTCATCCCAACCTGACGGATGAAAAAAAACTAGTAAAGTTTACAACAAAAATAATGCTCTTATATTTAAGATTCACTCAGTTAATGAACGTATACAAATGGAACATTCAGAAGTAGATCTGCAACAAATTCATAAATGTGTATTATAACTCCAAACTATCTATCACAGTGCTTCGGATTTTGTACAAAAAATCCCGGAGTCGTTAACTTGAATGTGATTTGCTTGTAATTAAAGCACACTTTTACCGAATTCTGTAAAACAAAATGTTCATAAAACAAGCTTGCTCTATGTTTTTAATCAGAACTTGAATACTTTTATTATTATTTACAGTGAGGACCTTATATACAAAACCCCAATTCACCTCAACACATATGCTAGCTGCAATGAATTTCAAACAATGGTTTTTATTTATTATTCTCGGTTTTTTAAATACCAAACATAAATGCAACATTTTTCATTTAAGCATCATGATCTGAAATCAATTATTGGTGAAAGCAACTTGAAACAATAGAATGATTGAATATCCAAATCCATGGGGCTTAACCATGTTGTATGTAAAGCAACTAACCGTTACAGGCAGTTGAAGATGGTAGCTCAGCATCGTAAATCGATTGAAAAGGAACATTAATACCATTGTATTCCAAGGCTGAATGAGCTACAGCTTAAGCATTTGCACTCAAAACCGAAAGTCCTGGTTTTGATCCCCTGTAGTGGGGATAGACACTAATGAAGAGTCCCATACTAGAACGGAACAACTGTTTAGCGCTTCTTGATTTTCAATGACGGTTTAAACAAAATTAGTTTGTGACTTAAGCTACTAAAATCCTACCAGTCTCCATAGATACCCTAATATTTAGTTCACCACACAGAACATGCAGTTCACTTAGTAAGAACAATATATATATATATATATATATATATATATATATATATATATATATATATATATATATATATATATATATAAACGCAAATAAATATCCTATTGATATTAACAACTAATTACAGATTTCAACTTACCTTTGATAATGATCAATAGAATAATATGTCACCATGATGATTTGAAGAAATACAGAGCTACACAGACTGAATGCTAATATCTACCTAAATATGAACTACTCATTGACTGTTGTTTTTACCTTAGAAAATAACCTAGTAGATGAGATCAATTAAAATCACCGAGCCGATAGAAAGTAAAACAACAACCGAATATAACTGTTCAAATTAGAGCAACAATCAGAAGATAAACACATGCAAAGAGAACAGAATATACAAGATACTGTACACTGCGCATCACAACTTCATTATAAATTCTTGCGCCTACTTGTTTTGACAGATATAAATGTGTGTGCATATATTTATTGGAAATGTATATACATAGTATACACAACACTAAAACACCATGGCAATGAAGATGGAGAAGTGGAATTCCCTTTGCAAAACGGACAACTTGATATTCAAACAAAAGGAAAGGTGAACAAATATGTATGTTTACGCATATGCTAGTGACGTATGAGACTAATAATAACATCACGTGAAATATACACGGAACAATAGTGAATGAGAAGTCAGAAAAGCTTCAAAAACATTGGTATATAAATAGACAGCGAGAGGAATATAAAAACAGGGATCGATAGACAATAACCACGGTAGATTAAACGTAATCACACATATACGTTACCAATGAAAATGTTTCTCTATCAATATATGGATATATAAACTATATTTTTCCTTACCAAGTAATTAGCCAATCGGAATATATGAAAACAGAAAAGTCAGTCATACTGATGGTAGACGACAGTATTGCGTGGATGCTGTCTGTTTATCAACGCATGTGAAAATAAATAAATACATATACCTCTCAAAGACGAAGTAAAAACGTGATGGATGACAAAATATTGCACTACAATTTTGAATTACCCATCTACAACTACTGGCGGACAAAATGTAAATATCACTGTCAACAGTTGTAGTACGTAATGGACACAAAGAAAAATAATAATAATCAGCTGGAGAGGAATACACTAAATAAGTAGACAGAATAATGAATAGTATCCCCCAAATGAGCTGGTATGACTGAGGGTGGGGACAGTCTGCACATTCTCTCGAAATTGTTTCACACATGCATAGCTACCGCCAGTGAAGTCCTACTCACTGCCTTCTCAACATTGGTGTTGTTTGCAAAATTACTTACGCTCGTAACCCCACATGGAGCACAGGCCACCTACCAGCAATCCCAGGCCTACTCTGTCCTGGGCTCTCTTTTGAAGTTGTTCAAAAGAGCTATTCATTCTTTTCCTGTCTGCCTTTAATTCACGGCACGATGTGTTCGTTGGTATGCCTCACTTCCTTATGTCCTGAGGATTCCAAGTTGTTTGCTTCATTCCTTTATTATGTTTAGTAATTTATAGTTATTATCAACGATAACAATACATTATCGATTTTCATTACGAAAGTACTTTTTTGAGATTATACAGCTTTCAGCCTAAAACTGTTGACAACAAGTCACTTCGTTGAATTAATTATTTTTGTTTTAAAATAAAATCATAACTATAGGGGTAGAAGTTTTTCAATTCACAGGGAACTATGATAAAAGAAAAAGAATGAATGTAACTATAAAAATATTAAAATTTTCATCCAGTTGTAAGAATTTGTTACTGAAATTTATCAACTGATTATCATCAAACTTTTATTATCATTCTATAAATAGAATGAAAGAAACATACAACTTTCTGATCAAGCACAGGTTAGTAAATTAATATTTAGGCTGTAGGTTAGGCTATAGAAATTGCCTAACTACAACAAAATCAGGTATCAATCGAACGTTTCAACAGAAAAACGTTTTCATAAGAGCGCTACTTTAATCAAAGATGTAAAAAAGTATTAGGTATACTTACTTGATAAGGCAGTTGATATTCGTCTGGTCCGAATAAATTATGGACATAACATCGTCTTGTGACCTCCCAAAATACCAGACCTAGACTGTACATATCAGCTTGTTTAAATGCTTCTGGACTCGTTGAACGTATTGTATTATCTAACACTTCAGGAGCCATATAACGTTTGGTTCCAACACGGTCTGAGTTTGAATTGACCTCCAATGCAGAATTCATAGATGAGTCCAATTTAAGTGCGAAGCCCAAATCTCCAATACAGCACTCACCATCCATTTTAACTAAGATATTTCTAGACTTCAGATCACGATGAGCTATAGCAGGTTTACCCTAAATTTAGGAAATGTTACACTTATATATAACTAATTTATAGAAAACGTATGAGACATTTTTAAAATGTGTACAAAATTATGAAATGACAGGCAAAATAAGATTTTATAAAGAGAATATGTGCGAAGAATACATTGAACGGTGATGTTTTTTGAGCTGGATGGTTTAACTAAGGAGCTTTCATTACTGCTCTTTATATGATCAATTTCAAATTTATACAGAAGTGAGTTCCATAAGCGATAAATCAGTCCCTTTAACTGACCTTTATGTGAGTGGTTGCTTTCGCGAGTATCTCTACATTCTCTTCGAACCTCTTGAAGTGTCTGTACATAACTCTTTTGTGCACTGTTAGGTCTTCACTTACGTAACATAATATTTGATCACTGCATCGGTTTTCAACGTTTCCGTTGTTCAAAAATCAAAGAATAAAATCCCGTTTACTGATTATTTTCCCTTTCGGGAATTGGATGTTGCAGCTGTTGTAATTTGGAGTTCGTCTTTCTTCAAAACAAAATGTGTTTCCTATATAATGTATCTAATGTATAATCTAAACTGTAATTCCCAGTCTATGAATCACAGGTTCTGCTAAAAATTTGATATAAGCTATTTTACCATAGTTCCTTTGATCTGCTTGTATGTATGGCACAGAGGTCTGTGAACTCTATCAAATTTACCAATGATTTTGTGTATATTCTGAGATACTTCTTTATGCTTGGTAGTTTTAACATAATACCTCGGATAATTTTGCTCCTAGAGTGAATACAACCTTGATACCAAAGAAAATCAATATCTTATCGACAAGTAATTGTTAATATTTAAACATGTTTGAGCATCGCTTCGCAGTAATGATCACATATTTTAATCGATCTTCCCAATATCCTACAATTGTCAAGTAAATTATGTTGTGGAATACCTGGCAGTGACGAGCGACCATACAGAAGTATTCAGTTTGTACCACTTTGATCTGTTGCAAAAATGAAGGAGAATAGATCTACTGGATTTTAGTTTTCACTGTTTCCTGTTAGTTCTTTCTTGAAAAGTTGTCCAAAGTTTATATGATTGGATTATGTAACCTTTTAGTAGAAATTTTTACTAGTTGGTATACATCATTGTCTGTAAATAAGTTATCGTTTTTCTCAATATGATCTTTTTTGGCCATGACAACTGTAGTACACTTTTTGTCAGCTAATACAATAGTAATTTTAAATCCTTTTCTTCAAACTTTTCAGTGCCTTATGTTCTTGAATGATCATCAGTATGTAGTAAACTATTATCCATATAGTCAGAGGAACACGCTTCTAGCTGAGTTTTTTTACTTGATTTTGACGTTGTGAGTTAAACCATGAAACAGTCAAAGAACTCCATTTCTTGAAGCGTCTCCTTTTGGAGAATACTCTATTTTACTTCGATTAGTAGTTAACTTGATAGATTTACCTATCGTAAATTTAGTTAGTTTTTACTCGATTTCGGTTAACTTTAAGAAAGTTTCACTGTCGATAGAGGAATGTGACGTCGATACAGATTGTACGGACTACACGAATCATTACATCTGAGAAAGTGAACGATTTTCAAATACATATAAATGCTAACGATAATATGCATTAAGACAATAAGAACTTTCCAGTGAAATCGTTTATTTTAAACAACACATCATTAAAGGATTCGTTTAGCCTAAAAATCTTTTCTACACTATGTCAGACGACTTTACGGTTACATTCACCAGATTTTGAAATTTGAATTGACATTCAGTGTGATTTCATCATGTGGTAAAAAAAACAGTAATTAAACCATAAATATATTTAATACAAATACTGACAAGCAATAACAAGTACATTAATCATGATTTATATAGATTTATAGAAAATAACGTCATTTCGCATTAACAATAATCCCTAATATGCGAGCAGTATCTAACTCACGATATATGTTTATTATAGACAGGAATAGAAAATTTATAAGACTTAAGGAAGCTTTATATTTTAGCTCTTACAATGGTGATGATGAAAATACTGTGTCAGTGACAACATTTTTACGTCATTTCTACAACTGTAAATATATTTTAGATGCTCCTGATTTCTTAATGATCGATTTTGTGCTGTGAGATAACTTGTCAGTCGGACATCATACGTACCGATTCATCAAAACAACATATATATGTACAAGAATTAAACAGGTCAGTGATGTGACACACTATCGATCGGTGACAAATATGGAATGATGTAGAGTTAAGTCATGATTGAAAGCTATGATGTTCCTAGTAGGACATAAATCAACATCTGGAGAATTTAAACAACAAAACATAAAAATTGATTCCACTGGTGCTTATATCATATCATATATATATTTATAAGAACAAATGCCTCCTCACTACTAAATTACTATGACAGTGGACAAACAGTCATGAGACCGATTGAATAAACTCCTGACAGCTGTTAGTTTTGTTTTTCATATAGTCACATTCAGTGGAAAATACAACTAAGTGGGACTAAGTTTCCGTAAACAACTTGTTCTTAGTACACAAAATAATCTTAATGAGTTTAAGATCATAGTGTTGAGATAAGGTTATTGTCTAACAGTTATCATATTTATTAAATATAATCTATCATTTATGAACGAAAATCATTACCTGTGTCCCAGTAATTTCCATATGTAAATGAGCCAAACCATTAATGATTGATGCAACAGCACGTACAAGGGCAAATGGTGTAAGACAATGTTGTTGTAGGAATTCATATAATGATCCTAAAGGATGATAATCAGTTATCAGCCATAATTGAGTTGACAGTCCTGTATCTTTGTTGTCAGCTGCAATAAAGCCTAGAATATTTGCATGACGCAACATCACCGTTTGATAAATGTCTGTCTCACTAAAAAATATAAATAAATCAATATTTGAAAATAAGTTACAAAATATCCATAGAATAATACATGCATTTAATTTTGTGAAGGATTACCTGTACACAACAAACTCAAGTCTATGGATAAAATCATCGAAAATATTATAGTTTTGGACACTCAACTCGGGTCCTAAATTGGAGAGAACCAAAGCTTGTGCAACAAAGTAGGCCCAGATGTATACTTGTCTAAGCTGACTGGATTTCTTTAGATTATATCAAAGGGTGAATCAAAAGCTGAATTACTTAGAACTTACTACACGTAGCAGAACAGATGACGTAACTGACAATTTCTCTCTCATGCCATTATGGTAATTACTTTCGAATTTCACAAATAAAGGATCTCATCGACCGAATTGCATAACTTAATTCACAGAAGCAGCTGAACTAATACATACACACTAAAATGGTCAGTAATTATGAATTATCTTTTACCTGGAGGCATATAAGTGATTGAATGAAAAAATTGTACGATAATATGGGTATAGGAAAATAACGCTATTTCGCTTTTTCATTATTGTAACTCAAATGTGAGTTTGTCAGTTATCTGTTCCACGTAGGTTTTTCTTTTACGAACTAATCTATAACAGGACCAATATTAGGAAAGTTGAAACTGTCGGGGTTATTTTCTCGAATAATATTATTGATATCTGCATTGTACACTACATTGTTACATTTCTATAGCTCTCTTATTGTAAGCTTCCGGTGTACCAATTAACTATTGCTTAACATTCTACCATTTCCTAATTATTACTAATAAATTACATACTGTTTGCTTCGTTTGCTTCTCTATTTGTGATACGATTGTGCTTTCTTACATGGCTTGCTACGTGGTTTGACAACTTTAGTACAGTATTGTACGGGGATTATAAACATGATTGAATTGGGTAAATGAGGAATCGTTCTGCCTCTTATCATCGTCTTCTGATTGATCACTAGGTTAGACGGGGCTCGAAGACCATGAAGAATTAAGGCCACGGTTTTTTTTATTGGCTTAGTGAGAATCGCTGAAATAGGTCATTCGTTCGACTAGAAATATAATAGGTAATATCGATTAGAATCTCTAGCCATAGAAAATCAGAAGTGAAGACAACAGCTCAGTTAAGATGTAATTCCAAAGGAGGAGGCGAAACTGCATTTTTAACTTCTAAGATTTTTGTCGGGTACCGAAATATTCTTCAGAGAGGTCTACAAAGACCAATAAATGCCAGGAAACGTTTTATTCAATTACCATTGAATAAAATATTCGCAGAAACATCTGGAAAATGCAGAATCACGTGCCGAAATTCTGACTGGATATTCAGCCATTCACCTACGCCTGCTATCCCTAATGGAGCATAGGCCGCCGACCGGCGAATTATTTTCCTAGTTAACGTTTTTCAGCGAATTGGACTTCCACGGGAAGAAATCGCTAAAACCATACCAACCCTCCTCTTTTATCCCGGCATTGGGCCAGCAGTAGACCTAGGAGGGCTGCAGGCACAGTTGGATATTCAGCCAAACTGCTACTATATTTAGTATAGTTCTCAAACTTTCCAGAAGCATAAGGTCATGAGTAACTATATAACTCATTTTTCTATACATAAGCTAACCTTAGAGTAAACCGTTCTTTTTGTACTTCAGGCCTTTTCTCTGGCACTCAAGTTGCGGTGTAGATTAAGTCTGGGGCTATTAGACTCGGATAGAAATACAAATCCAGCGTTCCCTTAACAGACTTATTCATTTTTAAATTTGGTTTGTGTCGGTGGCGAATTATACTCGATAATATTACATTTCAGATAAGAAAAACGCGTGAATTTATATCAACGTGAAATATACCTAAAGGCGAATATGTATATGCTCCAGTTTACTAGGATATTTTCGTTAACTGCACACATGTCAACTTGACGGCACTCACTCCGTTTATATCAGTCATATTTTTTCATTTCTCATAAATCCTATTATTTGCTATCTAAATATATATTAAGAATTATATGATTAAATTTCAAATCACAATTAACAAAATTCTAACGATAACTATTTACTGAAGTAAAACTTAATAAATATAGCTCTGAAAGTTAACTCTATGAAAACGAATCTTACTGTGAATAAATCGTTTTAGAGCATACCAGAAACTTGTTATGCTTCTTTGAAAAGTGAATAAGAAGTTCCTTGTCCTGATGGATACTTATTCGAACCTGCTTAATGATGGAGTAGATTAAATAAGCTTTCAAAGAGGTATACAAATGTGGTCGCACGATGCCGGGATTATAGATTTCCTACCGAGATTCTGTCAGGGTCGATGAAGCATTTAAAAAAGTGATCAGTGTGCTTAACTAATTCACTCCTTCTGACCAAGACAAGGAATTAGAAGAAATTAATCAAAGAGATGTTTCAGAAAATTACTTTGAATATATATTATTTATAACGTTCTACTTAATCACTTTTTAACTTTACCTTATTCTATGCTACATCATGCTTATAAGTGTTCATAATAAATTTCATTAACTTCCTCTTTATACGTAAGTTGTCGTTTCAAATTTTTACGAGTTTTAAAAACCACTGAGGACCTGATGAAATAAAATAATTCTATGTCGTTTTTCGTAAACTTTAGTTTTGCTATTTGAGTTGTGCATAAGTTTTTTTTATTTTGGTAAATTATATATTGTTTCGAATAGTAGGTTTAACATGAAATAATAAGTATTTGTAGATGGAATTTTGAATTAATTTATCTTTATTTCTGCGAACGAACATCGTCAATATTATAGAGCTATTAACTGGGTATAAATTTGTGTACTTGGTTTCAAAGGTTAGTGATACAATCCTGTTGCGTAAAAGGGATCAGCAAGAGTAGAGTCTCAAACTTTGACAAAGTAGCTGAGAATTGAACGTCTTAAATGATGACTCACTGTTACAATGAGTAAATAAGGAATTATACAGCTGAGCAGCTCGATATAAAACATGTAACATATGAAACGTAGTTTACTTTACAACTTTCCTTAAGCTTGAACCAATTGACTAACAAACACACTAGTCCTGTCAAAGATTTTGGCGATTCTTTTACATACGTTTGATTTTAGAGATAGAAGGAACTGGTGGTGGGGGTACGTGATTGTCAGCATAGAATCGATCACAATAATACAAAATTAAACTTTACTCTTTAACTCCTAAGAAATTGAACCTTACAATTTAATTTTCATCTATCTATAGCTATTTCTATTATGCCCAAAAGAACATCAAGTGAAATATTCTCACGATTTAAATCAAAATACTGTTCACAAACATCATATTGACTGGCAAGTCAGCTAATTATTTTTCATATACAAAACAGTATAATTGATTTTATTAGCTAACCTGAATGTGGTTGGAATAGATAGAATCCGTTCAACGTATCGGTAACATTCAGTGATTATTATGATACATCAGCTTATAATAAGTTATGATGAGGAATAACATAAATGAAGCTGGTTTTACCTCCAAATGTTTTGGCATAGCCAAAAGTGGGCAGAGTTTTCTCTCCATCTCAAAACGCTCTCACATGGCGACATGTATATAACCACTGTCAGGGGAATCCTATTCACTAGCTTCTCATGACTAGAGTTGCTTGAGAAATCCAGAGGACGAAAGGCGAATATCAGTGCTTTGAATGGGTTGGTGCAAACGGAGGGTCCAACCAAGTTGGAAAACTCCTATTCCAAACCAATGGTGAACATGAGCTACATCATCCAGAGGGAACAAATTGCGTATGGACCTATTGCTGGTCACCGGCTATCATGGGACTGCATCTCCTGATATTACTATCAGCTTTGTGGATTTGACTTTTGGGTCAAAGATTCGAGTAGTGATCCCCTAATAAAACTAACTGCTTCGGTTTGGACATCCGAGCAGTATCCCAGCACATTCACACACGTGTCCCCTTGTACTGTTTTTTTAATATATAAATGAAGTCACTTCTTAATATTGACAACGAAAAGGCGACGTTGGGTTATTTTATAATCACATTTAAGACTACTTTGGTATGAAAAGCGCCTAATTTGAAATTTATCTTTCATCTTAATGCTTGAAACCAGATGGATAAAATCAATATCATAACTAAATGGAATATAAAATTACCGGAACCATGAACGTTCATCTCGACTAG
This sequence comes from Schistosoma turkestanicum, assembly GCA_944470395.2. Taxonomy (NCBI): domain Eukaryota; kingdom Metazoa; phylum Platyhelminthes; class Trematoda; order Strigeidida; family Schistosomatidae; genus Schistosoma; species Schistosoma turkestanicum. The sequence goes on along the minus strand of OX103974.1, from coordinate 8,682,711 downwards.
AAAAAATTTTGGCCGCTACTAAATCACCTTGCCAAACGCCACGCCATACAACACCATATCGACCTTCACCGATACGTTTTTCCAATTGAACCTGCCTGGCGACTGTTCGCTGAACTAGTAGAGGTTTTCCGGATCCTGATCCACTGCACGTGTGGTCCAGCAAATCCGCAGGAGTAGTACCTGTTGTAGGCATAGCAGAATTCGACCCCGAACTAGTGATGGTCATAGCTCCAGTAGGGGAATTTGAGCATGAATTAATATTTCCAGGAGTAGCTCCCAAAGCACTACTGCCAAAATGACTCAAGCTACCAGCCGCACGACCAGTTATACCAGCAGAAACAGCGGAAGGATCATTGAAAAATACTTTTGCATTTTCAGGACAAGTATTATTTACAGTTAAAGTGTCTGGTGCTTGTAAAGACCTCTTTAAGTATTGGTTGTCAATATTATTTGATGTCCACAGATGATCAGATGTAATACCATCCTGAGAAGCGATCATCTGTTTTGGTCGAGCTAGTTAGTTTGTGCAATCAGAAGAGAAGAATGGTTTGCATGAGTTGGTTATAACTAATATGTAAAAATAGATATTCAAAATCAAAGATTATTTCTGAGAGGAAAGTCGCCTAAAATATAAAATCAACTCCCGCGGACAGTCGACATCTGTAGTGACGCTGCATTCTCTCAATGAAGGGATGAATTAGAACGGGTCTACCCTAGAAATGTCACACCTTGTCTTACCCCACGGACTTCCATCTCTGGTGGTATGACCTCTTGAAAAGCAGAGCTAATACTCTAAAAACTTCTCATGAAAAGGCCATGCGCGACTAACCTCAAGCAGTTGTCTCTTGGACTCTGAGGTCACGCTCCCAGGTCGTTAAGACAAGGTCTCTAACCATCGATTACTATCATCTCGCGTACCCCAAACTGGTAGTTTACACCTACTTACATAGTTCAATCCACTAGTCAATCACTTCATGAATTTGTGCTACTTTTAGATTTGGCCACCCCTAGCTTTCTTCCACACTACCACCACATCACAAAACATAGCTCGTCGAGACTGTCGGTGGTTAGACATACATAACACATGTCCCGATCACATCAACTGATGTAGATTCACTATTTCATCAATTGATCTGCCATTACTACCTAGTACTCGTTTGATAACAACTGCATTTCTTACTCGATTGTCCCAGGATATACGAGCAATGTTTCGGAGACACCTATGATCGAAAACAAGCAACCTAAAAATGTCCTCAACTCTTACCGTCCATGTTTCGAATCCATATAGTAGGACAGAACGAACTGCTACACAGTAGATTCGTCCTTTGGTTTGCAAACGGATATCTCGCCTGTGCCATAGGTAACGCAAGTTGGCAAAAGCCAGTCGAGCTTTCTGTATCCGTGCTGAGATTCCGTCATACACCAAGCCATCAGCACTGATGAGACTCCCAAGATAAGTGAAGCAGTCGACATGCTCAACTACTTCACTCCCCATCACTAGTTCAGGTGCCCATACAAGCCAATCTTGAAGCAACATTTTGCATTTCGAGGGGGAAAACCGCATCCCGAACATGCTTGCAGTGTTGCTTATGGTAGTCAGAAGACTACATTTTGTCAGCGTCTTCACCGAATAGGACTATGTCGTAAGCATATTCTAAGTCAGCAAGCCTGTCTCCTGGTAAAAGGTGGACTTCAGAAAGGTCAGACAATTATAATGTTAACTCTAAAGGCATATCTACGACAAAATTAACTAAGAATGGAGAGATTGGACAGCCCTGACAGACACCACTTGAAGTAACTGATTCCGATGACATTGAGTAGCTGCTTTTAGTCTCATCGTTCTCCAATCGACCCGCCTAGCATGGTAGGACCTACAGGAACATGCGTTTCAGCCAATGTAGCGCGGCTTGGTGATCACGATGGGCAAGCCCGACCACCACGTTAAGGTAGCGGTTACGGTCAGGCAATCATGCTTTCACCCAATCTATGTCCCACTAACAGCCCTAGGGTGTTCTACCCATCAACCCAATCTCCTGGATTGAGACTGAATAATACGCCCATCCTTTTCCGAGATAGTTTCGGCAACAGATGGTTTTTTAATACCGGCTTCCTTGATAAGTCAGAAAAGTTGTCTACCGTTACCTATCTTCGCTGTCTTTTCTCTCTCTCTCGCTTTCACGACTTGCCACTGTTAGCGAGCATTGCTATTTACCAACGTGAGCTTAAGCTGACTCCACTCTTCGTCATGTTCAGGGCCACGTGATAGTTTACAAGAGTCTATCAGTTCGGTGGATACTACTAACTTACCACCAGATATCAATGCTGTTTTTACAGCTTTTTGAATATCGTTCCAAGCTACCTAGAGGTAAGCATCAGTTAATACGTGGCTGCCTAAATGTTTTTCTAGTTTCCCCTGAAATATATTACTAGCTGTTCTATCATTAAGAAGAACCATAAGAGGTTTCCTTGCGGTGTCTTTCCTACATACAGTAAGCCACAAACAAATACGCGCTCGCACTACAGCATGATCTGAATCTAAACATGTGCCTCAGGACGAGCGATAGTCCTCTATGGAACTCCTTCATCAGTGGCTCAAAGCGATGTGATCTAGTTGGGTCTATTATAAGGTCGATTTTGGCAATCACCATGTCAAATGGTGTTTCCCTTTATGCTTAAAGTTAGTATTTGCTATACATAAGTGGTTAACTGAGCATAGCTGCAGCGAGCGGTAGCTGCTACCTTGACGTGTTGGTCGGGCTTGCCTATCGTGATGACCCAACCGAGCTATATTGGCTGGAACTTAGGTTCCTGAAGGTTCGACCATGGCAGGCAGGTCAAATGGAGAACGATGAGACCAACAGCAGCTACTCAAGGTCTGAGGGCGAAGTCGTACTGCTGACTGCAGAGGGGTGTGACAGCAGTAAGGTGTTTCCCTCGGACAACCAGCATCTGCAGCGATTTTGCGTTCTCACAAGGACGGAAGGGTTAGAGAAGGTCGACCCTAAAAATGTCACACCTCACCCTACCTCACGGATTTCCGTCTCCGTCGGTAAGGGCTGCCCACTAAGGGCTTTTAAGGGCAGAGCTAATACTCAAGAAACCTTTAATAAAAAGGCCGTGCGTGAACGGCCTCAACTAGTTGTCCCTTGGGATTTGAGGTCACGCTCCCAGGTCTCCGAGACCAACGCTAATCTACCTTCCTTTTCAGGTTCCTCAAGAAACACTCTCCCACGGTGTGCGCAACCGGGAAGTGACAACCGCCCTCATACCCGTAACAGCACACGAGACCAAATTGGTCAAAATCAAATCCTTCCTACACCCCTTAACACCTCTCATCGCCACGACTAACTCTTCTCATATTCCTTTATCACAGTGCACAGCTAATGCAAACGATGCGAGTTCACGGAACGTCATTTCTGGTCTCCTGAAACCACGCTCTAGACTACATGTTGGAGCATCTAATGTACGGACCTTATGTCAAATAGGGTAGAGTAGATGTTCGTAGGTTACTAGCATTCCGTCATAGATGTTTAAGAAGCATTGCTCGTATATCGTGGGACAACCGAGTAAGCAATGCTGTCATTGGGAAACGGGTGCTAGGTAAGGATGGCAGATCAATAGATGAAGTATTGAAACTTCATCAGTTGAGGTGGTTGGAACATGCATTACGAATGCCTAACCACCGACTGCCTCGACGTGCTATGTTTTGTGGTGTAGGAGTAGGTTGGAAGAAAGCTAGGGTCGGCCAGACCAAAACATGGCACGAATCCATGGAGTCACTGACAAGTGGACTGAGTCATGTCGGTAGATGTAGGCTACAAATGTTTGACGTCGGTCACATACGCCGATTTTACGGGAGGTTCGTGAAGTGTTAGCTTCGCTCTTCAAGCCGCCATACCGCCAGAGATTGAAGTCCTTGGGGTAAGACAAGGTGTGATATTTTTGGGTTCTAACTTTCCTAATTTATTCCTTTCTTGTGAGAAGGCAGTATTGCTGCGGATGCTGACGGTCCTAGGGAAAAACCTTACTAGTGTCACACCCCTCTACAGTCAGCAGTACGACTTCGCCCTTAGTCCTGGAATAGCTGCTTTTAGTCTCATCGTTCTCCAAATGACCTGCCTAGCATGGTAGGACCCACAGAAACACGTTTCAACTTATAACTCGGTTTGGTCATCACAATAGGCAAACCTGATCACCACATCACGGTAGCTGCTGCAGTCGGGTCACCGGTATATGATGTTTCTGGAACTGGCAAAAAGGATGTAAGTTCCTTTGCCGCACTGACTCCATTTAGGACAAACGCCATATCGGTTGACAGAATATTGTCATAGCAATCTGACACTTTAGCATATCGCTTCAGATCCAATACAAATGAACTTCCCAAGACTCTCTAAAATAGGCACACCATATTGTCATTTAACCACTCCCAAATTGACTACTATGGAGGAAGGTACTCCCGCATGGTAGGGAACAAATCTACTTGCGGTAAACATAACCGTCAAGATACTGAGCATGAAATATTCTATGAAGTTATTCATAATTAGTCTGACCATTATTAAAACGGAGCGGTCAACTGACCAGAAATGCTTCCTAACGTTATGTGAAAATCCACCGAAATTTGGATGGTTTTCAACATGTTAACGAACACTATTTCTGTCAGGAAAAAATAACTCACCTGATTTCCTTCTCAAGAGAAAGTAGAAAGTCCCTGATACGATACAAAGTATGATGCATAGTATTGTTAAGAGAGATATGGCGACAATATATAAATTTGAGGGGCTGTCTTTGACAAGCAACAGGAGTTCATCTGAAGATGGCACATTACAGTGCTTTTCAGAACAGCACCTGATGTCATTGTCTTGCAGACATTTAATGGGCGTAAAGAAGTCTTCGTTCGCACACCTGCAAAATAATCAACATCAAGCTGACTTACGTGAGATCATAGAACTGCCGAGGTTCCTTTCGGGGTTCATGAATAAGATTCAGACGACAAGAATAGCCTGGACGTGGAGTACAACAAAAAGGGTGTGCTTTCAATTCTCGATAATATGTGGGAAGGTGAAGCTTGTCTTCCCAATTCGACAGCAATAAGTCAATATATCTGTTCCAGTTTTTTTGATGTTCTTTAGAGAGAGGGCTACAGGGCCGACAGTCTGACTGATTAGCTGCAGGACACAGCAAAAGCATACACTCCATTAACAAAACGAAAAAACAAGCATCATTTAGCGGCACATTGACGACCGTGAGTTTTGGAAAATTAAAACACTGCAGTTTATTAGGTGGATGTAATGAAAAATTTGTTACTTGATAGGCTTTCCTGAGTAGTAGAACATCTCCAACACCTTCGATGAAAAGACCATATCCTTCTTCCTTTGATACAATATCTAAGAGCGCGCTTCGAATTTGACGTGTCCTCGCTGACTCTCTTCCATTTACGGGAAACAATCCACTTTCGGGATACTTTATCACCTCCGAAGCTATAAAAAGTTGTCTCCATTCATTGGTTGACAATCTGAAAACATTTTCGGGCATACGGAACCATTCCAAGTCAGAACCATTGCGCGGTAGGTCTAGCTACCTCATTCAACTGCTCTATTTCTAGTTGCTTCGGCAGCATACATACATCCACTCACTCACAAACACAGGACTTGTGGACAAGTTACTGGATACACGCAAAGTTACTTACTAATACGGTCAAAGGTAAAGTTGCAATTTTGGAGTACTTTCAGGCTCTATTCCTTGTAGTTTTATTATATACTACTAAATTTCTTCTTTCCTAAATCCCTTTTTGTGTATCTCGTATTCTAATTATCTCGGTATTCACCTCCTAATCTCCCTGGTATCATGTCAAGTAATAAGGTCGCTAGTACACATTACACTATAACAACCAGGAAAACTTGTAGAGGCATAAACCCCGGAGTCGATAGTGCGTCGAAAATCCCAATATCGTGCGAACGGGTTGTTAAAAAACCCAAACAGTCAGTCGATAGTACGCCTCTCAGTGTCCATACTTTAGATCACTCAACGCAGACACCACAGAGGAAGCAAGACACCACTCCTATTCCTAAAAAGACCAGTAAGCTAGTTAAGAATAGGAGAAAAAGACGCTCCAAGGCTCAGTCGACACAGTCCAACGCCCAGAAACAGCATAAGGACGACTGTTTTGCCTGCTCATTATCAGTCAAAGTCAGCGACCGCGCTTTCGAATGCAACTTCTGTAGTACATGGGTACATTGTCACTGCGACACTACAGTACCTAAAGAGTACTACGGATTCATGCTGAGTCACCCCTGCCCATGGTTCTGGTACATTTGCCCTCGGTGTAGAGTTTCTGAGGCACTGACAAAGCCACAGGTCCCACCCAAAATCAGTCCCAAAGTCCAAACGACCAAAGCAAAATCGCCTGGCACTAAACCAGTAAAACAAGTGACCAAGGCTACCACAACCCTGCCTAACACACCGACAAAACTGCCGGTTGTTGTTAACCCTCCAGTATCTGCCAGCAACACAAAACAGTGGGTGAACGTGAAGAAGGGAAAGAGCAACACCCCAACTCACAAGCGGCTTCCACCCAAGAACAGGGACGACAGATCAAACTCACTTATTTTATTTAATGTCCCAGTATCGGAAGAAAGCTTGCTAGAAGGTAGGGCTGCCTTCGACAAAGAGCAGTGGGATAAACTCTGCTCAACCCTCGGAATGTGCGACGTCCCAGCCAAAATATGCCGCCTTTTCAAAGGCCAAAATGTCTCGAAAGGAAAACCCCCTCCAATGAGGGTAACTCTTGACTCGGCACGACTTGCTGAAGACATTATCCTTTCATCCCAAAGACCATCGGTCAAATTGTCCTCGCTGATTCGCATCAGGCATGACAAGCCGTGGTCGGTACGTGCAGCAGCCAGAACTGCGCCAGGCACCCAAGAACAGACCACCATGGTAGTTCACGGTATACCCGAACTCACCAGCGGTAACCCGGACGAAGCTCACGAGCACGATGTGCAACAGTGGCGATGGCTATCGCGTAGCCTATCCCTCCACACCACGATGGCAGTTTGCATTTCCAGGTTGCCCCGCCCGTCACACCTTACGTCTATCAAGTCACCACGCCTGATGGCTGTAACATTTAGGAACCGGGAAGACCTGACCGAAACACTACAAGCTTGGTACAGTTCGAGGAACGATCTGCCTAGCCACATCAGATGTTGTGAGAGCCGACCTAGATCTGTGAGACAACAGCAGGGAGGCCAAAATGAACGCACAAAACTGATAGTTAAACTCGGTCAACTACCTCTGGCACAAGATATGAGTGAACCAACCGCGCAGGCAAAAAACCTGCAGAGGCCAGTTCCCACAGAACTGGCCGATTCGGTTTAAATAACTTGTCTGAAAATCCGACAACGGCTGCTGCTGCAAATGTGCACCAGGTGCTGAGACAAACCACCAAGTGCCTCTATAGCAACGTAAGAGGACTAAGGGGTAAGCTGTTAGAAATCAGGAATATGTGCTCTCAGATGGATCTGAAGATCATAATCCTAACTGAAACATGGCTATCCCCTGACATTGCAGACGCAGAAGTGAGCTTACCAGGCATGACACTCTTCCGAAGCGATAGGGAACACCAAACTGGAGGTGGAGTGGCGATATATATATATATATATATATATATATATATATATCGCCTAACGTACCGAAAGAAAAAGAATCGAGCACAAAGAAATCAAATTGGTTTACACTAGCTCGTGAAAAGGATATTGGATATTTAATATATTTCAAATTGTTCCAGTGGTTGTAGACGAAATAGGAGATTTCGATTAACTGGCCCCCGTACCTTGAAGAAACGAATCACATTGCGTTTATGTCGAAAACTAAGTATATTCAACTAGACGAAGAAAAATACTGGCCTTCCAGTGGTCATCTCTTAAACGCCTGTATTCTAACCGTGAGGATTTAGATATTCGAGGCGTTCTTCGATAATATAACGGCAACGTAATACTTCGTACGTACGTAAGTACATCAGTTCAAGTTGCCATACCACAGCATAGAGATGTAACTGTCAATTCAAATCCCTTATTAGTAGATGTGGTAAAGGTTTCAGCAGTAATCGGAGAAAGTGGAGTTCAAGTATATTATTCAAGAAGTAGAATCTAGTTAAATAAACTTAAAAAGGAAAAGATAAATTGATGAGGGATATAGAAGGTTAGAATTTGAGAGAACACAATCAATGAATGCACCTGCGTCATTCAAGACGATTTTAAGCCGCTTCATTCAAGGTCTCTAACCAACGATTACTATCATCTCGCGTACCCCAAACTGGTAGTTTACACCTACTTACATAGTTCAATCCACTAATCAATCACTTCATGAATTTGTGCTACTTTTAGATTTGGCCACCCCTAGCTTTCTTCCACACTACCACCACATCACAAAACATAGCTCGTCGAGACTGTCGGTGGTTAGACATACATAACACATGTCCCGATCACATCAACTGATGTAGATTCACTATTTCATCAATTGATCTGCACTGCAATCTCTACCTTGGGATTAAATAGCTGCAGTCCATGAGGTCGTCCTTAAACCTAATGCACCTGATGTCTACGATTGTCTAGAATAGGCGATTCTCAGATATTTCTTCCCGTAGAGGGAGAAACGGTTCAACACCATGTTACAATTTCACCCCTGAGTGATGCCAAACCCAGCCATTACCTGCCTGTAGCTTCAGGCAGGACTTTCGACGATAACGGCACTGCTCGATGACACAGCTTTCCATGGTTGCCTTGCATAGCAGATAAAATCTTTCCAAGGTCTAGCATAGAAATTTTCTGTACACTAAAGTCTACACTGGCGATTTCACAGGAAGGATTTTGGTCAAGTGTGATTCATTTGTTGGGTTTTAGTTTGTCAGTGAAGATCAAAAATGTTCGCTAAACAGCTCCGTGAAACTTTTGGTGTCACCACCAACTTGATTGTACTTTATAAATACGCTCCCTCCTATCACTTTAGAACATTTAAGTTTATTTCGAAAGATTTTATATAGGGCAGAAGGTTTATTATTCAGCTGGACGGCAAGTTTTTCCTGTGCAATTGCCCTTTCAGTAAATATTATCTCTGCCTCGACACATATTTCAGTCATCGTTATTAATGAGGAGAAGTCATAACGGCTATGAATTCTGGAAGCATGTCTTCGAAGATGTTTTCGTATATGACCTGGCATATATAATTCCCTAGGAATTCTGGTTCTCTAGGATCCTAAAGCTTCAAATTTATTGAAGATATTATTTATATTGTGATGAAATACATTTATTAGCTCATCGGTTTCGTTTGCATCAAAGTAGACAGTTCAGTCGATGCTTCTTGGGTAATTCTGGGAGTTTGACATATCAATCTTACGAAAGTCCCTACGAAGTATAGTGGCTTTACGTTTTTATAGTTGTAGCTCCTATATGAGGACTGCATATGACGATATTATGATCGCTACCTGGGAACTTTTTTCCAACATATTAGGAATGAGATTGCCGGTCAAAACTAAAGCCAATGTATTTTGACTTCTGTTTGGGCCGTCAACATGTTGAGTCCACTCTCTAAGCTCTAAGCATTCGATAAATGATTCGAATCGTTTAGGTGCTTTGATGGGGAACCAAGAGATTTCAGGCAGGCTGAAGTCCTCACAAATAGCCTTGCTTGTAAACGGTACGGATGAACCAAACGTAAGTAGTAAAAATAACAATTCATTCTCAAATAGCAACATTTTACAGGAGGCATACCAATATCCAGGAAAGATTTAAATTTTAAAATTGTTAAAATTATTTCTGCAAAAGGTCGTTCAGTTACTTTAAATTTTCATTTGATACTTTGGCTTCATATACATGGCTGACTCTGCGATGTACGACTCGATCATTGGTGCCAGTTACGACGAACAGCTAGTGAGCGAGAAACAATGCAAGGTAAATGCAGGTCTGCATGTAACAAGAATTGATGAGGTCAATGTGCAAAGATCTTTTGATATTCGTCAGTCAACAAATTTACAGGCTCTTGGGTAAAGTGACCACGTTTACGGCAATTATCCAGAATAATAATTAAGGATTAGAATAAGGTGCTGAAAAGTAGAAATAAAGAGAAAGGGGCGAGGAGCGAAACGAAAATTTTTAGTAGGTTGGCAGTAGAGGGCACGACTGTTTAAAGTATTGTCTTCGTGGTACAATTCGTTACTATGGTCATGTTTATTTTGGTTTTTCCCAGCCTTTAACAATATGCCAAGACGACAGAAGCAGTGAATTCTAAATTCTGATCACTATTGTTATTACAATGAACTGTGGAATGAAGAAGTTAATCTGAAGTCTGGATGCAAGCCATGAAGTCGAACAGAACTACGAATCGTTTGTTATAAAGCAAGTGCCTTTTACCTCCCTGAAATTAAATGGTTCAGAGGGCAATAAAAGGTGTAGTTCGAATGATAATCTGGAAGTACCTGGAAAAAATTTGATGTCTATAGCACCGGTTGAAGGCCTAGAATTACCAAAGGTAGAGTTAAGCTGCTTTGATAGACAACCTCGTGGATACTGGAAATTTTCGCGTCAATTTGAAACTTATGTCGAATCTCGAGTCGATGACGATAGTTTGCGTTTACTCTACCTGATACATTGCTGCAAGGGTTGGGCAAAAGCGACTATTGAAGGATGCGTCATGATGGAAGCAGGTGCTGGTTTTAAGAAGGCTAGAGAATTTCCAAAAAGGCTTTTCGGTCCATCGCATGTGATAGCCAGGGAAACTCTAGAAGAACTGCTTAGGTCAAGAAATGCTGATTACAATGACGCAGAGAAGCTATCGAATTTAGGCATAAGGATGCACAACTGTTCCACAGTGTTGGAGCAAATGAATTCCACCACTGAACTGAATTTCTTAGCAACTTCGGAACGAATAGTGAACCTCTAACCTCACCACATGCAAGTTCAGGGTGCGGAGCTGGCAGTTAGATGGGACGATGAGGATAGAGAGCCTATCTTTACCGAACCCACAGAGTTTATATCGTCCAGCGCAAGGATATCCAGTAGTAGATTTGGATGATTAGCTAACCCCTTAAAAATGGGTCTTGATGAGAGGATCGATTGCCACCTGCTATAGGGACATGCGAATGCCTCCAGTGTAAGTGTAAATGTAGCATCTGTCCTGGCAACCACGTAGTTTGTAACTGTCTCCAAATTTTAGCGCTCACAGCTCGAGATAAATGGACTCACGCTAGAAGAAAGGGTATATGCTTCGTCTGTCCGAAGCAGGGACATCAGGCTAGTGAATGCAAGGCGACAAAGAGCTGTAGCATTGACAAGTCTGAGGATGAACATCACGTTTTACTGCACGAGAAATTGACAGCTCATAACGAGGATTATTAGTCTGATACTCAACATTGTTGTGCAGTTACTAGGTCACTGAGCACTCAAGTATGTTTAGGAACTATTTTTGTACGAGTGAGATCGGGAAATTTCGGAATTATAGATTATGCTCTTCTGGATAATGGCTTGGACGCCACATTGATAACGTCAGACCGCTTTAAGTCGCTCGAATTCAAGGAAGACCCCACACCAGCGGCAGTTCAGATCATAGGGTGTAATAGAACGACAAGGATTACTAATGCTACCTTCGATGTGTATTCTTTAGACCAGTCTGAACGTGTCGTGATTGAAGGAGCCTTGATTTTACCAAGCATACCAAGGTATGAGCCTACGATATCGGCGCTGAGGAACTTAATTAAATGGCCGCACTTGAGTGATATACCATTAAAGAGTTTAGACTCCGAAGACGTCCTAATGCTCATTGGTTCCGATGTGCCGGAAGCACACTGGGCGCTAAATCAGAGGTTGAGTGGAGTGAAAACTGCGTACGCTGTAAAAACGCTACTGGGATGAACCATTTTCGGACCTACATCATACCCGGAATACAGCAAAATAATTATTAATCATATCAGTAAGGTACAATTACTGGAAGACCAAATACGTAAACTTTATGACATGGGGTTTGCTGGCGTCTATTCTAGCGATAAGTCAGTATCTGTAGATTGTAGAAAGAGGCACGCGTTTAGACAATGGTTATTTTGTAGTTTGGATTCCATGGAAACAGGATCCATCCACGAATTCGACGAATTATGAAGTAGCAAGCAGTAGGGTACAGAGTTCGAAGCGAAGATTGATGAGGGGTGATAGGTGACATGTAGAGTATACTAAAGGTATGAAGAATAATTTTACCATGAGCTATGAGGAGAAGGTACCTGAAATACAACTTAGGCCAGATTATCGTCCCCGATAGTATTTACCACACCATACAATGTTAAACCCCCAGAAACCAGAAAAGTTGAGAAAGGCTATTAAGTGTGCTGCCAAGTTTGCTGGGATTTCCCTACATGATGTGATCTACCAGGGGCCGGACAGCACCGCTTATCTAGTGTGGTGGTGGTGGTCGCACAATCAGCAGACGTTGAAGAAATGTTTATGCAAGTGAAGGTACCCGGATCTGATCGAGGAGCCCTAAGGTTCCTGTGGTGGGAAGAGGGAGACATGTCAAAGGAACCATCCGAATTTCAGATGACCTCTCATCCATTTGGTGCCGCCTCATCTCCGTTTAGTGCGCACTTTGCCATGAATAAGACAGCCCAAAGCTTCTCGGGTGGTTATGAACGTTATGTCGTGGATGCGGTCAAGAACAATCTTAACTTTGATGATTGTCTGATATATCCCTTTCAACTTGTGACCAAGCAAAGAAGTTTGTTAACCAGATAAGTGAATTATTGTTTTGAGGAGATTTTAAATTGTAGAAGTGGATCACTAATTCGGAAGAAGTAAGATTCATCTTGCCTGATGCAGGTAAAGAAGAAACCTTGATAGGAATATCAACGAGTCACAGTGTCACTCATCGAACTCTCGGCCTTGAATGGGATTTCAAACGGGACATATTAAAGTTCCACGTCGATGCACCGGCGAAGCCCGTGACAAGGAGAGGGGCCCTATGGTTGTTTCGTCTGTGTTCGACCCTTTAGGTCTAATCGCTCCAGTATGCCTAACGGCCAAATTACTCTTGCAAAATTTATGTAAATCACAAATAGGATGGGATCAGCCTCTCAGCGAGCCATATGTGTCCACGTGGATGAGATTTTATCCGTCAGTTAGGTCACATTAAGGTGGCTAGAGGGATCAAGAACAGAATCGGCGAACCTGACGTAAGGATAGAGTTACATTTGTTCAGCGATGCCTCTAAGTTTGGTAATGGAGCAGTTGCTTATTCTCGGGTGAGTTATATGAAGGCACAACCATACTGTATCCTGTTATACAGCATCTCTAGAGTAGCACCTATCAAGGAAGTCACTATTCTGAGGCTTGAGTTAGCAGCAGCAGTTTTAAGTGTAAGGCTGAGTGAAGTTTTACGGAGGAGTCTGGCTAATTTTTCTTTTAAGTGAACTTCCATACGGATTCCATGATAGTGTTGTACCGAAAAGCGGTACACCGGTTAAATAGCTAGTAGTCTAGCCATCGCGCACACGTATGCAAGAGTTGATCAATGGAGTTATGTAAGCTTGTCACAGAACCCGGCTGATTGAACTTCAAGAGGTAAACAAATTGACCAACCTTGAATCTTGGTTTATACGTCCCACTTTACTGCATGGCAAATCAGATTTAACTAATAGTGACCGACCATAACCTGTTCCTAACCAAGCTGAGTTCAGAAACGTCGCTGCGGTTAACTTGAGTAGTATAAAATATAACCCATCGCCTATTCTTTCTTACTACTCGGAATGGACGAAATTGGTCATAGCGGTAGCTTGGTTCAGAAGGTTCGTAGACTTCTTGATGGTACTTCGTTCAATGAGACATGAAGGTTCCATTCAGCTAGGATGCCTAAGGGTCAAGGAGCTTGAAAATGCCAAGCGAAGAATTTTATTGATGGTCGAGAAGGAGTTGTACGGGGAATTGATTAGTGAACCTAACAACAGCCGTAAGCTAGCTAGTAATAATGGTTTGATGGGCCTCACACCGATGATGCTTGATGGGTTACTTTGTGTTTGAGGTCGCATAACCTACCCTGAACTCCAAAGTGCGTTTAAACATTCAATAATATTGCCCAGCCGACACTCAGTGACAGAAATGATAGTTAGACATTATCACCAGGAAGAAGGGCATACGGGAACATCTCAAGTGCTAGCCACGATTCGCAAATACTATTGGATAATTAAGGGCACCAGCATGGTTAATAGAGTAATTGGTAGGTGTGTGACCTGTCGGAGGTTTACGTTAAACTCAGGAAAACAGATGATGGCGCCTCTTCTGTTTGTAGAGTGCGAAAGGGCTGGTGTGGCTTCTCAGTAGGAGTAGACTACTTTGGACTCTTTTCGGTCAAGAGAGGTAGGTCATTAGAAAAAAGATAAGGATGTGTATTTACCTATCTGCAGGCGCGAGCAGTACATACAGAGATGTCGTATAGCTTGAATACTGATACATTTACAATGGCGCTACTACGTTTTATCAGAAGGAGAGGGAGGCCATCAGACAGGTATAGTGACAATGGATCGAACTTCTTAGGTGCAGTCTCTGAACTGAGGAGTTTTACGCAACAGTAAAAGCAACAGAAAATAAGCAAGGAATTCAATGGCACTACAACCCTTCCCTAGCCAGCCACCGAGGTGGAGTTTGGGAGCGGATGATTAGAAGACTGTTATTGATCACCAGAGAACAAACAATGACTGACGAGACTTTAAGTACCTATTTGGTTGAAGTTAAGGGAATTCTTAACGACCGACCCTTAACCCCGGCTGTCCAAGTTGTTAGGCATCGACTAGCCGTATTGCCGAATAGTTTACTGTTATTGAGAGAATGCGAAGGAATAAACGAAGAAGGGAGCATCAGAGGTTAGTACGACAAACGTGGGAAACAGGTAAATGATTTAGCTCATGTATTTTGGAAGAGGTGGTTAAGGGAATATTTGGCGTCCTTACAAACACGTCAAAAATGGTTACTGGAACATCGCAAGTTCCGAAAGATGGACGCAGTAATCGTGGCTTCGGATATTTCTACTCGTGGAAAATGGCCTTTAGGAATAGTGAAGGACTGTGAAACTAATAAGCGCGGAAGGATCAGAACGGTAACTGTTCGGACAAATAAAGGACTATAAAGGACAGTCATACGAAATTTGTCTTTCTGAGAAGGTTCGAACCAGTTAGGTTGAGCGTGTAGGGGTTCGGGTAGGTGTACGGCTGTAAGTCCTACTCGTTCTTCTGGCGTGGATTAGATTATGAGAGTGAACCATGATCTGAGTAATATAAAGGGCTTGCTTTGTATGGGGGGTGTACAGTCTAATTTGAAGGCCTTGTTTTTGGAAAATCCTACCATGTATATATTTGCAATATGTTCTTACTGACTGAATATGTACTACATTTTTGTACTCTGTTTAATCCCATTTTGTGATGATAATATTTGTATTTTGTTACAGTTTCTATTTTTGTACCTTGAGTTTCTACGTTTTCTACTGAACTCCGCCAGTAGAACCTTCGGGGCTACTGCCGGTCCCAAGCCCAGGCAAAGGAAGTGGGTTGGACATGAGGTTGGCGACCCCATTCCGTCAAAAACTAACTTGCCAAAAAAACGCTAAAACCAGAAAATATAATTCAAACTATTTTAACTCTGCCCTGTGAGTTGGAGGAAGAATTATTACGTCGCGTGATGAAAGCCGAGTTCCCTCGGAAGTCACGGGGCCAATGCCTCTTCTGACAGCCAGAGCAACCATTTTTTTAGGTACATGGAACGTTCGTACATTGTGAGAAACTGGAAGACTATTTCAAGTTGCTGCACAAATGAAAAGATACAACCTCGAGGTGCTCGGCATCAGTAAAACGCATTGGACACAGGTAGGACAACTGAGACCAGCTTCAAGGGAACTGCTCTTATACTCTTGTCGTGAAGAAGAAAATGCTTCAAATACACAACGAGTTGCACTGATGCTGTCCAAACATGCACAAAAGGCACTAATAGGATGGGAATCTCATGGACCCAGGATCATTAAAGCATCCTTCAAAAAAAGAAACAGGACATTACAATGAACGTCATCCAATGTTACGCACCTACCAATGACTACAATGACGACATTAAAGATTAATTCTACGAAAGGCTGCAGTCAATCGTCGAGAAATGTTCACCAAACGATTTGACGATTCTTATGGGAGACCTGAATGTCAAGGTTGGCATGGACAACACTGGATATGAAGACATCAAGGGACGACATGGACTGGGAGGAAGGAACGAAAACGGTGAGAGATTCGCAAACCTATGTGACTCCAACAAACTGGTCATCGGTCGCACAATATTCCCGCACAAACGCATTCACAAAGCCACATGGATTTCACCGGACCACACTATTCAAAACCAAATTGACCATATCTGTATCAAAAAAACGTTCAGAAGGACCATGGGGGATGTGAGAACCAAGAGAGGAGCTGATATGGCATCAGATCACCACTTGTTGGTCGCCAAAATGAAACTGAAACTAAAGAAACACTGGAAAACGGGGCAGACAACATCGCACAAGTTTAATACGGCCTTTCTTCGGGATACTGTAAAGCTCAATGAATTCAAGATAGCCCTCACCAATAGGTTCCAGGCCTTTCAGGATCTACACAATGGAGAGGACGCAACGTCGGAGAACAAGTGGAAAGGGATCAAGGAGGCAATCACTTCAACATGTCACGAAGTTCTGGGTCACAAGAAGTACCATCACAAGGAATTGATGTCTGTTGGTACTCATGAAAAAATTGAAGAAAGGAGAAACAAGGCAGTAATCGATGTCAGCCGAACAAGAGCAAAGAACATTAAGGCTCAAACTGAATACACAGAACCAAACAGGGAAGTGAAGAAGAGCATCAGAGCTGACAAACGAAAATATGTGGAAGATCTAGCGATGACGGCGGAAAAGGCTGCAGGAGAAGGAAACTTGAGACAATTGTTAGAAACAACAAAGAAGCTCGCCGGAAACTATCGTGAACCAGAACGACCAGTGAAAAGCAAGGAAGGCAAAGTAATCAGCAACACTGAAGAACAGCGAAATAGGTGGGTAGAGCACTTTCAGGAACTCCTGAATCGACCAACTCCACTGAACCCACCCAACATCGAAGCACCATCCACGGACCTCCCAATCGGTGTTGGCGCACCTACAATTGAGGAGATCAGTATGGCCATCAGACAAATCGAGAGTGGCAAATCAGTAGGACCAGACAACATTCCAGCAGAGGCAATGAAATCAGATGTAGAAGCAACTGCGAAAATATTTCACACCCTCTTCAAGAAGATTTGGGATGAGGAACAAATACCATCAGATTGGAGAGAAGTATACCTGATCAAAATACCAAAGAAAGGTGATCTCAGCAAGTGTGAGAACTACAGAGGCATCACTCTTCTTTCAATACCAGGCAAAGTCTTCAACAGGGTATTGTTAAACAGAATGAAGGACTTCGTAGACGACCAACTTCGAGATCAACAGGCCGGATTCCGTAAGGATCTATCGTGTACTGACCAAATTGCTACATTACGGATCATTGTGGAACAATCAACTGAATGGAACTTACCACTCTACATCAACTTCATCGACTACGAGAAAGCATTTGATAGCGTGGATAGGAAAACACTGTGGAGGCTTCTTCGACACTACGGTGTGCCTGAGAAAATAGTCAACATCATACGGAATTCTTATGATGGATTCAACTGCAAAATCGTACGCGGAGGACAGCTAACAGACTCTTTCGAGGTGAAGACCGGCGTCAGTTAAGGTAACTTACTTTCACCCTTTCTCTTTCTCCTGGTGATCAACTGGATTATGAAGACGTCAGCCTCTGGAGGGAAGCACGGTATTCAGTGGACTGCTAGGATGAAGCTCGACGGACTGGACTTCGCAAATGACCTAGCTCGCACGCAACAACTAATGCAAGAGAAAACGACCAGTGTAGCAGCAGCAGTCTCTGCAGCAGTAGGTCTCAACATACATAAAGGAAAAAGCGAAATTCTCCGATGCAACACAACAGGCACCAACCAAATCACTCTTGATGGAGATGCCTTGGAGGACGTTAACACCTTTACATATCTGGGCAGCAGAATCGACAATTAAGGTGAATCCGATGAAGATGTGAGGGCTCGGATTGGCGAAGCAAAGGCTGCATTTCTACAATTGAAAAATATCTGGAACTCTAAACAACTTTCAACCAAAACCAAAATCAGGATTTTTAATACAAATGTCAAGACAGTTCTACTGTATGGAGCGGAAACATGGAGAACTACCAAAGCCATCATCCAGAAGATACAAGTGTTTATTAACAGTTGTCTACGCAAAATACTTCGGAATCGTTGGACAGACACGATCAGCAACAACGTACCGTGTTAGAAAACAAACCAGATTCCAGTGGAGGATGAAATGAGGAAGAAGCGGTGGAAGTGGATTGGACACGCATACGGCAAGCACCTAACTGCGTCACGAGACAAGCCCTCACATGGAACCCTGAAGGCAAAAGGAAAAGAGGAAGGCCAGAGAACACACTACGCAGAGAAATAGAGAAAGATATGAAAGGAATGAACAAACATTGGACAAAACTGGAGAAGGAAGCAAAGGACACAGTTGGCTGCAGAATGCTGGTGGGTGGCCTTTGCTTCATTGGGGGTACCAGGCGTAAGTAAGTAAGTAAGTAAATACGTTATCTACTGAACTGTATTATGCTGTTTAAATTGAAACTTAATTATAGCGTCAATCATATCGGATTTGACACCCTTGGTGGTGAAACGTGCATCTGAACTGGAAGGGTGCAATTTTGGACCTATGCAGAAGCATTCTTCCAGAATGGGAAACACACTGTGTTATTTTTGACGGAAAACAGTGTAATATTGCTTAGGTAATCATCTGTATTTTTTGATTAATAATAGAACCGTTTCTTACCCAGCTAAACTGCCTTCTATTGTGATTAACTTGGCAAGGCGCGTATCTAAATTTATAGAACTGTTTTTTCCGAAATCAGAATCCACTCTGAATCCTACAACTGGCACTTGAACACGTTAAACCCCTGTTAGTTAAAACGAATGGAAATAAACATGACCATAGTAACGAATTGTACCACGAAGACTATACTTTAAACAGTCGTGCCCTCTACTGCCAACCTACTAAAAATTTTCGTTTCGCTCCTCGCCCCTTTCTCTTTAT
The DNA here is from genome assembly GCA_944470395.2 of Schistosoma turkestanicum. Taxonomy (NCBI): domain Eukaryota; kingdom Metazoa; phylum Platyhelminthes; class Trematoda; order Strigeidida; family Schistosomatidae; genus Schistosoma; species Schistosoma turkestanicum. The sequence continues at coordinate 8,663,502 of OX103974.1, read as the reverse complement.
TTCTACTTTTCAGCACCTTATTCTAATCCTTAATTATTATTCTGGATAATTGCCGTAAACGTGGTCACTTTACCCAAGAGCCTGTAAATTTGTTGACTGACGAATATCAAAAGATCTTTGCACATTGACCTCATCAATTCTTGTTACATGCAGACCTGCATTTACCTTGCATTGTTTCTCGCTCACTAGCTGTTCGTCGTAACTGGCACCAATGATCGAGTCGTACATCGCAGAGTCAGCCATGTATATGAAGCCAAAGTATCAAATGAAAATTTAAAGTAACTGAACGACCTTTTGCAGAAATAATTTTAACAATTTTAAAATTTAAATCTTTCCTGGATATTGATATGCCTCCTGTAAAATGTTGCTATTTGAGAATGAATTGTTATTTTTACTACTTACGTTTGGTTCATCCGTACCGTTTACAAGCAAGGCTATTTGTGAGGACTTCAGCCTGCCTGAAATCTCTTGGTTCCCCATCAAAGCACCTAAACGATTCGAATCATTTGTCGAATGCTTAGAGCTTAGAGAGTGGACTCAACATGTTGACGGCCCAAACAGAAGTCAAAATACATTGGCTTTAGTTTTGACCGGCAATCTCATTCCTAATATGTTGGAAAAAAGTTCCCAGGTAGCGATCATAATATCGTCATATGCAGTCCTCATATAGGAGCTACAACTATAAAACGTAAAGCCACTATACTTCGTAGGGACTTTCGTAAGATTGATATGTCAAACTCCCAGAATTACCCAAGAAGCATCGACTGAACTGTCTACTTTGATGCAAACGAAACCGATGAGCTAATAAATGTATTTCATCACAATATAAATAATATCTTCAATAAATTTGAAGCTTTAGGATCCTAGAGAACCAGAATTCCTAGGGAATTATATATGCCAGGTCATATACGAAAACATCTTCGAAGACATGCTTCCAGAATTCATAGCCGTTATGACTTCTCCTCATTAATAACGATGACTGAAATATGTGTCGAGGCAGAGATAATATTTACTGAAAGGGCAATTGCACAGGAAAAACTTGCCGTCCAGCTGAATAATAAACCTTCTGCCCTATATAAAATCTTTCGAAATAAACTTAAATGTTCTAAAGTGATAGGAGGGAGCGTATTTATAAAGTACAATCAAGTTGGTGGTGACACCAAAAGTTTCACGGAGCTGTTTAGCGAACATTTTTGATCTTCACTGACAAACTAAAACCCAACAAATGAATCACACTTGACCAAAATCCTTCCTGTGAAATCGCCAGTGTAGACTTTAGTGTACAGAAAATTTCTATGCTAGACCTTGGAAAGATTTTATCTGCTATGCAAGGCAACCATGGAAAGCTGTGTCATCGAGCAGTGCCGTTATCGTCGAAAGTCCTGCCTGAAGCTACAGGCAGGTAATGGCTGGGTTTGGCATCACTCAGGGGTGAAATTGTAACATGGTGTTGAACCGTTTCTCCCTCTACGGGAAGAAATATCTGAGAATCGCCTATTCTAGACAATCGTAGACATCAGGTGCATTAAGTTTAAGGACGACCTCATGGACAGCAGCTATTTAATCCCAAGGTAGAGATCGCAGTGCGTGGGTACATTTTTGCCGCTGGCTTGCGATGTTGCAGACCTCTAATTGAGTTTCTAGTGTTGTGAACCAGACCCCTGGATCGTGAGGAATGAAAGATACAGGTTGGAATGAAAAGGTCTGCATCTAGGAGTCTATCAAGTTATCGGAATTTTTATGATCGTTCACCATTTTGAGACGTTCTTGTGATTACAACATATATCAGAAGATATAAGTGAATATGAAGTGACAAAAAATGGGAATAAAGGAATAAATGAATCACCAAAATTGGTTTTCTTCGTGAAAAAACGGGCTCATCATTTGCAGCGTTCGCGTCAAAAATGACTATGAGCACGTCTGCCAACCAATTACATTTGGGTCTCAACAGTCTTGAATTCAAGCGAAAGGAGGCTTGAATTGTCCATATGAAATAATATATTTGCTGGCGATTTAGTGATGTCGGAAGAATACCGAAATCGTACCGGAGAATATGGGCGAAACGTACAGAGCAGTAAAAGTAAGATGACGACCGCTCAGAAGGAAAGTTTGGTATGAAAGTAAAAATGAACAATATGTTCGGTAAAAATTTCACTGGTACTATTTGTTACAAAAATGAGTGTTTCTCTTCAACCAATCGCACCTTCGTAAATGTGTAATCATTGCAAGCCTAACATCAAAAGTAAGGGGGATAGAACTGTTGATTGGCAAACACTGACAGAGAGTGAGACGGTTTCAACTCACCAATATTTCTGAAGCACAGAAGCTTGTCTAAGGCTCTTAATTATTGGTGATCAGGTTACCAATTAAGGAAATTGAATTTCTTACCCCAAACTTACTGGTTTTAGCCTCATGTTTTCTACGTCATGTTGGTTACTCTATTCTACTGGATCAGCCTAATACATTCAATTTCAGATTTCTAAATGCAGATTAAACAATCGGCACTCTATAACGACAATTAAAGATAGAATTTTAGTGTCCCTCGACGTTCATCTAGTTTGACGAATGATCGAGTATGTGATGAAATAGATCTTCCTTTCCGTTTCTGTACATCATACTTGGGCTACTCCCCACTTGTGTGACGGTGGTAATAAGAAGTCAAATACAGTTTTGCGGATGAATTTATTTCATGTACTTATTTGAGCAGACAGACAAGCGAACGAAAATTTTGCAAGCAAAAGCTAAGCGAATTGGAGAAGACAGGTGAGCCGACTCTCATGTGCTGAGGCAATAACTGAATATTCATAGCCAGGTACTAATAGGCTAGACATGTGATAAGCTGGTAAACATTCACACACACATCAAGATATGCAATAGTCGATACTGTTACCGAATTATTACAAATAGAAAAAATGGTCGATACTATTATCGAATAATTTAAACGACTAATCACTTAGGTACGATGATTAAATGGTTAGGTGCTACAGAACATTTAATAGTATCAAGCTAAATTGACGGGTCGGATATTCTGAGACTTTAAGATCATATCAGGTTTCGATATTAATCAGCATCTGATCAACTTTGCACTTTATCCTTCATTCTATGATCTGATGCTTTGTGTCATGGTAACAAGCAACCTTGAAGTTTAGCCGGCTATGCATTAACAGAGTTCACAGTTTTTATAACCTGCCGCCTCACAACAAACTATTACATCAAGAAATCCAGTACAGACATAATAACCTGTTTGAGAGCTATTTGCACACCTTTATAAATATTCTATAATAAGTTTGTACCCATTTCATCTACTTAATATCTGTGTCGTACCCTATCTGTAAACACGTGTTGCAGTCATATCAGTAAAATGGTATTTATCTGCTACCTCAGAAATATGTTAGTATTGGTACTGAACACGGTGATTACTTTGTTTCGTAACAGTTCATACCTCTGCAGTTACAGACTTGGTGTAAGTTCCTTACATACTCATATATTCTTATAACAAGACATCTATTTATCTGGCTGACGCTTGAATATCTCCGAGCATCATGAAGAGTTACCTGAGAACATTATCCTCATGTCTTCACATAAAGTTCTGATAAACACTGAAACAACAATTATGGGAAAATTTTTATCGATACATCAATACTATTCATAAACCACAAACACATTTGATGTAGAAAAATAAGTCTTCGAGTTGTATAGATGGTTAAATTAAAGGACTTATTATCGTAGACTGGGTTCCAGTCTTATCTCCACACCTTACAATTGGAGAAATTTTTGAGATCATAAAGCAGAGACTAAACCAGAGTAGGTATTAGTGAAACTAGACTCTTACTTATTTATGAATGACTCGTAAGTAGTAATTGTCAACCTTTTCACTTTGATTATGTAATCGTCAACACGTTTATCAATAATTTGATGTTTGTGGATTCTCATGGTTGTGCACAATCTGTAAAAACCGTTTGCTTCATCTTCGAAAAGATACCTTGTTTATATAATGGAAGGCATGTGTGTCATCTAGTCCCCTTCAGGTGGACTGTCTAAGAATGTGATTAGTTATAGGTTTTGTACTGTCTGATTGCTTGCACTTGCCAGGAAGATTCCATCTTCATATGAATGCCAGAAACAAATGGCAACATGGATAACCGCATGCCACAAAAGTTCGACAATTGCACTCACAATTTATTGTATCCACTTCGAAATGGCACCTACAAACAACCATGAAAACCTGGGCAGTATTCTTATTATATATAAGTTCATGCTCTTAAATTTCCGTATAACGTTTATCCACACTAATATAGTCAGCTGACTAAAAAGCGGTGCTGCACGTGAAAGGTGATGATTATGGCTCCTACTGGCTTTGATCTTGCTGGGGTCCTGGGATTCCATCTGAAGACTTTAGATAAGCATTCATGTAAACTATCACTTCTTTGCACACATCGCTTTATTTGCATATTTATTGACTCGACACGATTGTTCGTGTTATTACAGACAGTACTCTGAGGCCCACACTGATTCAAGACGCATATATTATCTCATAAGATATTGCCCAATCTTTTTTCCCAACGGGCGACAATTTTCAAACACTGATTAACTATAGGAAATAAATGAATTCTTAGCAACACCTTCCAACAGTTTCAACTGCCACAAATCTGTTAAGGTAATTTTCTACAATCTTACTGAGAGTTTAGAAGCAACCTCATCACGGTGAGCATAAAGATGCCTATTTATGGAAAGCTCAAAGCACTTAAAAAAGGATAATATTCGTATTACAGTGTGCAGTACAAAAAGCTGTGATTTTAGAGTGTGCACAATCCATCACAAACGTTTGCAATATCAATATTCTACACATAATTTTAGGGAATCTATCCATTATCCATGTTACATATTTTCCCGTTCATGATAACAGAACAGGATGCTGTCGGTCAAAATGGTTGGTTATTACTCTCTGAAACAGTGGGCGTCTACACCGTAGGACAAAAAACACCCTCACTTTTTGTAATCCACAGTGTATAAAGAATCCATACAAACCGCATAAATATCTTTGTGGTATAGTTCGACTTGCTCATAACCAATAAGAGAAAATCTAGTGACAACTCTACTGCCAGTATGCTCTTTTAGTTTAGCGTTTAGCTATATTGTTCTAAATAGTCGCAGTTGAGCACCACAACCTGGAGATATAACTATACATACCCACCTGTGAACAGCTGAGCCTTAATGGTTTTTACATCTGTAACCATGATCTTATTACTAGTTCATTCTTTAACAACTAATACTATGATTGTAACTCCACGAATTTTGAATTTTTCTCATCTTCTGAAGAAAAACTGCGGATCGTAAACCTTCCATGAGCTGTTACAGGGATGATCGTTGCACAATTATCTTCTGACTCCTGCTCATCATTGGTTGTGAATCTGTCTTCAATCCGTTTGAAAATTCGATATCCTTATTTACGTACTTTTTGGGTAACTTGCAAATAACTCATGCTTAGTCAAACTACAGAGCCAGTTTAACTGGTAGAAGCAAAAAAGAACGCATATCACTTCCTTAATATGCACTTTTGTATCGTTTGACTAGCTATAAGACCAATACTTCATATTTGTGTGAATGTGCCTTTATATGCTTGTTGACGTTAATATGCACGATGCATATGTCTGAGAGGATACCAATATTTAGTAAGTACTCTAATTACATTCTCATCTGCTGATGTCAACTTCGTACGGCCTTCCTCGGCCAGCAGTAAAACACAAGTCATCCGATTAGTATTAATTGTGCAGATAGGACGTCTTTTCAGTTCTCGTGACACTTATGATGAACGATATAGGTTGACGGATTACGAGGACTAATGAATTTCTGAAGTCATCCCAAAACAAGAAAAGTTTGTTTAGTAACAGCTGTCTAAACTGTTCACTCATATGAAACGGTTAGGTGCTATTACCCCTGAATTATTCTTAACGCAGTTTAAGACATATGCACGCCCACCCATTGAGGTTCTAAACGTCGACGCACCCAGTCTCCTTAAAAGAGACAAAAAACTGTTAGATCCAGTTCAGAGACGAGCAACGAAATGGGTGATAGAACTGAATAATAAATAAATAAATACTCAGGTTTGTGCAAACTTTTTCTCATTAGGAGTCGTCGCAACTTGGAATACTCTACCAGCCGGGGTGACCACATCCCCCTCAGCAGACAGCTTTAAAAAGAGACTTGATAATCACGTACTCACATATCGATTATCATCTCCCTCTTAGACAAGCTGTTCATGATGCATATCTCGAGACCTGCAAGTTGTTATCATTGCCAATTCCTCAGATCACTTACTTATCCTATCTCGCCCATTATCTCTGTTTCATCTCCCTTGATTACACTTCGGTATTCTCTCACAATCCTCACTACAAATTAATAAACTAAATTATCTATTGATTTACTTAACTCTGAAATCTTATTCGTATTAGCATTAGAAATTTATCCTTATTATTCTCCGGTCTGGTAATGAGATAGCTGATGTACTGCCCTGAAACAAACGTATTCATTCAAATCACTGGACATACAAACTCACAAGCCACGACCAGCTGACTAGAATTAGAAAGTCGAGCGGCTAGACCCCCAATCATTGGACACTACCAAACACCTGAAACCGTACCGAAAGAACAGGAATCGAGCGCAAAGAAACCAACTGGTTTATACTAGCTCGTGAAAAAGATATTGGATATTGGCCTCAGGCGAAGGTGCTCAAGGTCGCAGTACCAGAAGCCCGGGCGACCTGGACGAGACTGTTGCAACGCATTCGAAACCGTACTCTAACAACTAGCTTCGTTTATCAGTTTGTCTTGATCTCATACCGGCTTTATTTCTGGTTACTGTCTGTTGATTTTTCTGCCGAATGTAAGTGCATTCTATGTGCTTACTGAGTCGTCGGCTTATATTTTTCTCTTGTTCTTTTTTCTAGATAATCTCTCCGCACACTCCCCCAGCATACAAGGTACCTCCTGTCTAAACGCAAACCATCCAAAGACTAAAGGTACACCTGAATTATTGTCCGTTACATTCCACCGTAGCTTCCGTCGTTCGTATTCGTTATGTCCAACCCAGAATTGTGATTTACCAGGGGTATGTTTCATACGTAGTTTTGAATAATGACCACGTCCATTCTTTGCCTGTCATATATATTTAGAACGGGCAATAGCAACGATTTTCGAATTACTAGTTTTTATTTGGTAACAATAGTTATATATATATATGAGTTGCCTCAAGAGTTGTTCGCCTATCTGTATTTAGAGTAAACATGAGACGGAACAACAGTTGAAGAATTCTAGCCTCTTCAACATTAATTCAAGGTGAATCACTCGAAAAATAACTTACCCTCTTTATTTCATACCGTATAAGGTGTACTCGACATAAAATATAATGTAGGTCGGGATACAATTCCACCACTGAGTCGTCAGTGACGATCCTAAGTAACTTTGATTCCTGTTTGAGCACTCGAAGAACGACTTGAATTGTGACAACAGTGCAGAAGTTCTATGACACAGACTATGCACTCAGGTAAGGTCATGAAGTTCATATCCAAAGCCACAATTTGTACAAGGACAAATTCCTCATTTGATTTTTATGTTCCATAAAAACAATCAATCAATCAACAGCAACGTAGAACCTCTTACGTGCATCAGTTCAAGTTGCCATACCACAGTATGTAAATGTAACTGATGAGGAATTCTGAAGATTAAAATTTCATAGAACATAAAGTGTAAATGCACCTGCTCAATTGCAAACGATTTCGAGCCACGTCATTCAGAGTCTCTAAACATTGATTATTATCATCTCGCGTACCCCAAACTGGTAGTCTGCACCTACTTACATGGTTCAATCCACTATTCAGTCATTTCAAGCGATTGTAACATGTTTTGGTTTGGCCGCCCCTGGCTTTCTTTCAGCCTATTCCTATATCGCAAAACATAGCTCGACGAGGCAGTCGGTGGTCAGGCATACACAACACATGTCCCAACCACCTCAACTGATGAAGTGTCAATAGTTCATCAATTGATCTGCCATCCCTACCTAGTACTCGTCTCCTAACTACAAAATTGTTTACTCGGTTTTCCCATGATACACGAGCAATGCTTTAAAGACATCTATGATCGAAAACAAGCAACACACGAATATCTTCTACTCTGACTGTCCATGTTTCGTCATTTAGTTGGCAAATGTATATCTCGCCTACTCCATAAGCGACGCAGATTGGCAAAAGCCAATCGAGCTTTCTGTATACGTGCTGAGATTTCGTCACACACCAGGCCATCAGCACTGATGAGACTCCCCAGATAAGTGAAGCGGTCGACATGCTCAACTACTTTACTCCCCATCACTAATTCAGGTGCCGATGAAACCCAATCTTGAAGCAACATTTTGCATTTCGAGTGTAGGGAATTGCATCCCGAACATGCTTGCATTGTTGCTCAGAGTGGTCAGAAGACTACATTTTGTCAGCGTCTTCACCGAATAGAACTATCTCATCGGCATATTCTAGGTCAATAAGCGAGCCTCCTGGTAGAAGGTCTACTCCTGAAAATTCAGACGAAGATAATGTTATATCTAGCAGCATGTCTATGACAAAACTAAACAAGAATCGGGAAAGTGTACATCCCTGACAGAAATCACTTAAAGTAAAGAATTCCGATGACAGTTCGCCATAAGCTGCAACTCGATCTGTAGTGTTCGAGTAGAGCTTGCATAAGGTTGATGTACTCCTTTGGTACACCTTTTAATGACAGACACTGCCACAGAACCTCGTGATCCACAGAGTCAATCCTAATGCCGGTTTTCTTGATGAGTCTGAATATTTGCCTTTTCCGTCTCCCTTGCTTTCTCTACCCACCACTGTTCTCGACCATTGCGAAGGCTTTTTATCAACCTGCGCCTGAGCTGACTCCGCTCCTCATCGTACTCAGAGCCAGAAGGGATGAACTTTCGAGCATCCATCAGTTCGGTAGATGCGACTGAAATCCACGGTTTCACCCTAACCTGCTGTTTCCACAGCCTGTTCGAAATCATTTCAAGCTGCATCAGGGTGGACACCACTTACGACATGGCCGCCTAGTTGCTCATGAAATATATTCTTAGCCTTATAATCCTTAAGTAGAACCCTAACAGGTTTCCTTGCGATGTTTTTCTTGCGTCCAGTAAGGAGCAAACAAATACACGCTCGTGCTAGAGCATGGTCTGAGTCTAAACACGTGCTCCAGAATGAGCGGCAGTCTACAACAGAGCCTCTCCACCGATGGCTTATAACGATGTGATCTAGTTGGGTCCAACGTTGGGTCGTCTTTGAGGGTCGCCAGGTCAAAAGATGTTTTTCCTTATGCCTAAAGTTAGTGTTTGCTAGGAATAGGCGGTTATATGAGCATAGCTGCAGCAGACAGTCGCCATTATCTGTTCGATGAGCCGCGACACCGTAAGATCCATTTAGGTTTCTTTCCACTGAGTTTATCTACTTGAGCATTGAAGTCACCAGCGATTATTATTATTATTATTATTATTTCAGAGCGCCTAACTTTTAAGAGAAGTTTAGAGAGGTTTCTATAAAACTTATGTTTTATGTCGTCTGAACTGCAGTCAGTGCGAGCGTAGGTAGATACGACGAAGAGGCACCGGCTAATATCCCTATCTTTCCGAGTCTTTACTGTCCCGTTTAGTCGGACAGCGCATAAGCAACTGTCTACCGGGATCCAGTCTAAGAGAGCTAGTTCTGCCATAGGACTCGGTGCTATACTTATGCCAGCGAGGACATGGGAAGCAGCATCAGGGCTAACAGAAACACGAGATGTAAACCTTGTGGTTTCTCCATCTGCATAAGGTGAACTCAAATTGATGATTTTACTCGGATCTTGGATGCGCATTTCGGAGACACAACATACATCGATCGCCCGTGATTCCAGAGTTCTAGCTAATGAAGCATGTTGCCCTTTTGGCATAGGGTCCGAACATTAGAAGCTCCAATATATAATTCAGTACAGGGTTTCAAGAGACCAGGAATAATGTTTCGTGAGCTCATACCGTTTGCTTCAGTGGGGTGAGGTGACAAACAATCGAAGGAAGAGTTGATCAAAGAGATGAGAAAGTTATTAAGAGGTGTATAATCGATTTAATTGTGACCGATTTGGTCTCATGTGCTTTTATGGGTATGAGGGCGGATATTACTTCCCGGCTGCCCACACTGTGAAAGGGTTTTAATTTTCAGAAGAGTCATCGGTCCGATAACTTCCAAAGAAACTCGGCTTTCATAACGAGACGTCATCTCTTCCAAATTAAGACGTTCTAACTCCCAGGGCGGAATTTATACGGTTTGAATTATTTTTTTCTTGTTAGCGTTTTTTAGGCAAGTTAGTTTTTTCCGGCATGGGGTCGCTAACCTCAATCTCAACCCTCCTTTATCCGGGCTTGGAACCGCCAGTAGCCCCGAAGGTTCTACAGGTGGAGTAATAAAAACACACTATCAAGAAAACGAAAGACCAAAGTTGTCTGATCGGCGGTTGAGAAGAAAAATACGAGATCGTCTTCTTCATTAGCTACCAAGCAACGTGATATCAGTCTGCAGTTTGGTATGATCACTTGACAGTCATAATGTAAAAAGGAACATTGCTTGCCTGGAAATTTAGCCTGAGAATACTTTGTGTCACACAAGTACATTTTGCGGATTCAGGCACTTCCTATACGGTAGGTACACAGTCTACAACATTGAAGGCTTCCATCCCCGAAATCAGTAGAGGTCGAACGGTTTCTAACTCCGCGTCTGTTAGCCCATGAACCCACAAATTATTTTAGTGCTGTTAGCGGAACATAGATGGATTAAAGGATGACTGCGTTAGAAGCGCGCTGACTGGCTAACTCCTATCCAATCAGCGCTGGTTGATACTTGGAGTATACTCTAGAAGCTTCTAATGTAAAAACTGTAGAGATACTGACGTTGTTCCTATTTCGTCTTCTCCTCGGCTTCTTACTTCCACTTAACCTTGTTATTTGGATTATAACCTTTTTCCTGTTTCACCGTGTTCTGATTTGGGACTTTTCGAGTGTATTGTTCAAAACAGTGGTTCCCTTTGATAACTTTGAACAGAGAAATACGAAGACATATTTTGTGAGATAGTACCATTTCGTGCTTTCTCGTCGGATAAGTCCAACTTTGTGTTCAAAAACAACTGTATGTTGACCTTTGTTTACCATGGTTCTAGTGAGTGAATGTCATGCTAAATAAGAAATTTTGATCTTATCTTCAAAACTGCATTTACACAAATAACATGTTGCTTGAGTGTATTGTTGTCAGAGTATACTAAGCAACAGGAATAGCTGGGTTTACTAAGAGAGAATTATAACAAGTGCCTGAGGGGATTGCATTCATATTTGTGATGCACATTCTTACGAACATTAGTCCATTAACCTTCAATAAGTAAGGGCCGGATATTGAGTATTTATCGCAGAACTTTAGGGAAAGATATGATAACAATAATCAACTTACCTTTAGTGAATATGCTGTGAGGATCCGTGGATTTTTCTGCAACCATTTCTCCAACATAAAAATTTTATTTACGGTTTCTAATTCTTATGGAAATGCGGATCACGAACCGCAAAATGGATGAATGTTTTCTTTTTGTAACCTCTGATTACACTATTCAACGATTCCAGTGATTGAGACGTTACCATAAACAGCGTATTCAAAAACATGTAATCGGTGTTCGTGACAGCGTTCGAAACAATACTAACGTTTATGTTTTGATAATCGACTTTATAATTGCGCCTTTTTGAGTAGATACTGTTTGTGTTACGTAATTAATCTTCATTTTCTAGGGAAATTTCTATTTCCATGTTCCTCTAGAATATTCGTGCATTTAGCCTATAACTAAGCCGATGTTTGGAGTGTTTCGTCCTTATGATTGGTGTTATGCTTTTAGCTTGTTAGTAACTGAAGACAGTACACAAAATAAATGAATTCATGTTATTCCCCTAAGATATATATTCCTTTTTTATCTATGTTAATAAACGGGTAAAGTTGTATGAATTAGCCACTTAATCTTTACATAAGTTATGTTGTATTGTTGTGGTTTTCGTATTTGGTAACATTTCACCCTCACGAATCAGTGTTTGTCATTCTCGGTAAGGAACGACAACGAAACGATTTTCCTTTTAATTTGTCTGCTCACGTGCTTGTAGGTATGTAAATTGATAATTTATGAGTTAAGTTCCAACGTTGATATTGACACTTCCAGACTAGAGTGATTAAAGCCACTCTAAAATGTTAACGCTTGTCTTTTTATAGACAAATCATGAATATAATTTATTAATAAAATTTCGTTGTTAACAAATTCAATAATATCTTTGAAGACATTTTGTCGTCTACTAAAAACAGGTGGCGCTATTATAATCAACTACCTTGAAACTTAATTGATGCACATAACATCATGAACAAGTTAATGACTATTTAAGTTCCTATAGAAATTATAAGAGTGAATATAATGAAATGATAGATCTTCAAGATATACTAAGTAATCAGTAAATATAAGTTTCTATAATTTAACATTTCTAATTCGTTTGCAAATAACACATTTTGAATAGTTGTGTTATGATAATGAATACTAACATTGTTGTTGTATAATTATAACAGTTTTATTTTCATATCAATAACGTTTTATTTCTCATGTTTACTGAGGTTTGTTAGATTCATTTTTTTCCTTTAATAATTTTAGCCCGTAATACTTGGAACAATAAACTTTAGCGATGGATAATTCAGATCCTTTAGAATCAGCGAAACAGATAGCTTGTCAATCAGCTGTTTCTGACTGGCTTAAAGTAGTTTACCTAAACTTTTGTAAAATCTTTCTACTATTAGGATAATCAGATTATTGGACTTGGAAGTGGCACAACAATCAAATATGCTGTAGAATATATTGGTAATTTTTTTTATTCAATATCAGTTATTTAGACCTAATTTGAAAATGTATTTTTTAGCGGAAAAAGTGAGGAGGGAAAATTTACAGATTCAATGTATACCAACTTCATTCCAAGTATGCCATTTTTTATTTATTTACATGAACATATAAAAATTGGCACGTAAATATTTATGCGCTACACAAACCGAAGCAGTTAGTTTTATTAGGGGATCACTACTCGAATCTTTGACCCAAAAGTCAAATCCACAAAGCTGATAGTAATATCAGGAGATGCAGTCCCATGATAGTCGGTGACCAGCAATAGGTCCATACGCAATTTGTTCCCTCTGGATGATGTAGCTCATGTTCACCATTGGTTTGGAATAGGAGTTTTCCAACTTAGTTGGAACCTCCGTTTGCACCAACCCATTCAAAGCACTGATATTCGCCTTTCGTCCTCTGGATTTCTCAAGCAACACTAGTCATGAGAAGCTAGTGAATAGGATTCCCCTGACAGTGGTTATATACACGTCGCCATGTGAGAGTATTTTGAGAGAGGGCAAACTCTTCCCACTTTCTTCTGTACCATGGCATATGGGGGCTTAATTTGGTGTCAGCAGTGGGATGCCGTTATTACGTGCTTGTATCCAAATAATTTTCTGATGTTATGTCAGTCCTGGTGAACCGTTAACTAATGTGTGGTTGTTGTGATTTTGTTTAATGTGACATTATATAGAAATAATTGGACCGCGAGTGTACAAAAGATATTGGAAGCACGAATTATATTTTTCGAACTTAAACGGATTGAAAACAAACTACTGAAACGTTTTTCTCAAAGCAGATTGCCAAGAGAAGTGTTAAAATAATTTGGTTTCAATCCCCATGAGTTTTAAAAATATGGTTCGCATTAATAGTTGTTACATAATAGTTTCACAAATAATAGGTATATAGAATAACATATACTTTTATTCACTTAACTAGAAACGTTGATTAAAAAGATAAGTAATATCATTATTGCTTATACGAAGTGGACCTTTTTTGAAGTATAAACGGCAGCATCTGCAGCAATGCTGCCTTCTCACAAGGAACAAAGGGTTAGAAAAGGTCGACCCTAAAAATGTCACCTCACCCTACCTCACGGGTTTCCGTCTCCGGGGGTAAGGGCTGCCCACTAAGGGCTTTCAAGAGTGCAGCTAATACTCAAAAAAGCTCAAAGGCCGTGTGTGACCGACCTCAAGCAGTTGTCTCTTGGACTCTGAGGTCACGCTCCCAGGTCGTTAAGACCAACGCTAATCTACCTTTCTTTTCAGATTCCTCAAGAAACACTCTTCCACAGTGTGGGCAGCCGGGAAGTAATATCCGCCCTCATACCCATAAAAGCACATGAGACCAAATCGGTCACAATTAAATCGATTATACACCTCTTAATAACTTTCTCATCTCTTTGATCAACTCTTCCTTCGATTGTTTGTCACCTCACCCCACTGAAGCAAACGGTATGAGCTCACGAAACATTATTCCTGGTCTCTTGAAACCCTGTACTGAATTATATATTGGAGCTTCTAATGTTCGGACCCTATGCCAAAAGGGCAACATGCTTCATTAGCTAGAACTCTGGAATCACGGGCGATCGATGTATGTTGTGTCTCCGAAATGCGCATCCAAGATCCGAGTAAAATCATCAATTTGAGTTCACCTTATGCAGATGGAGAAACCACAAGGTTTACATCTCGTGTTTCTGTTAGCCCTGATGCTGCTTCCCATGTCCTCGCTGGCATAAGTATAGCACCGAGTCCTATGGCAGAACTAGCTCTCTTAGACTGGATCCCGGTAGACAGTTGCTTATGCGCTGTCCGACTAAACGGGACAGTAAAGACTCGGAAAGATAGGGATATTAGCCGGTGCCTCTTCGTCGTATCTACCTACGCTCGCACTGACTGCAGTTCAGACGACATAAAACATAAGTTTTATAGAAACCTCTCTAAACTTCTCTTAAAAGTTAGGCGCTCTGAAATAATAATAATAATAATAATAATAATAATAATAATAATCGCTGGTGACTTCAATGCTCAAGTAGATAAACTCAGTGGAAAGAAACCTAAATGGATCTTACGGTGTCGCGGCTCATCGAACAGATAATGGCGACTGTCTGCTGCAGCTATGCTCATATAACCGCCTATTCCTAGCAAACACTAACTTTAGGCATAAGGAAAAACATCTTTTGACCTGGCGACCCTCAAAGACGACCCAACGTTGGACCCAACTAGATCACATCGTTATAAGCCATCGGTGGAGAGGCTCTGTTGTAGACTGCCGCTCATTCTGGAGCACGTGTTTAGACTCAGACCATGCTCTAGCACGAGCGTGTATTTGTTTGCTCCTTACTGGACGCAAGAAAAACATCGCAAGGAAACCTGTTAGGGTTCTACTTAAGGATTATAAGGCTAAGAATATATTTCATGAGCAACTAGGCGGCCATGTCGTAAGTGGTGTCCACCCTGATGCAGCTTGAAATGATTTCGAACAGGCTGTGGAAACAGCAGCGATATATGCCAGTAAAGTAAACTATAAGGCTAGGAAATAGACATGAATCTCAATAGCATCCAGCGAATTGAAAGACATTCGTAAACTCATCCCACCTGCCTCTGAACATGATGAAAAGCAGAGTCAACTTGGGTGCAGGCCAGTAAAATGCCTACGCAGTGATCTCACACCGTAGTGGTTAGTGGAAGTAAAAGAGGTGTAAACAACCGCGGCGATAGGTAACGGTAGACAACCTTTCCGACTTATCATGGAAACCGGTGTTAGAAATCCATCAGTCGGCGAAACTATCCCAGAAAAGGATGGGTGTATCAGTCATTCTCAATCCAGGAAATTGGATCGATAGGCAGACCACTTCAGTCACACTTCCGTCCCCCACGATCTCCAGTCAACCTGAATGGCAAATCAATATAAGTTCTCCGACTCTTTTTGGAGTTGTGAAAGCGATAGGAAATCTGAAGCGAGAGCGAGCAGCGGGTCCTGATAGATTAACCCCTGAGATTTTTAAGGATGAGGGTCCAGTTTTAGCAGCTAGCTTGAATGAGATCTTAGGTAGAATCTGTGAACTAGGCGTAATCCCATCTGACTGGTTTCAATCCCCGATTATCCCAATTTATACGAAAGGGGAGACCAGAGAAAACCAGGATGGTTTCAGACCTGCATGTGGCTGCGTAGACTACATCAGACAGACAGATACAACGCAGAACTTCGCACCTATGTACATCAGTTCATGTTGCCATGCCCCATCAGCACAGAAACGCAACTGTCTGTTCGAATCCAACAGTGATTGCATACACGAGCAATGTTTGGGATACACCTATGATCGAAGACTAGTAACCTACGAATGTCCTCTACTCTTAACGGCCATGTTTCTCATCCGTATAGTAGGACAGAGCGAACTTCTGCGCAGTACACTCGTCCTATGTTTATTAAGTTATGAGAGGTAGTTCGTGCTAATTCCTTGATATGTACACATTTATTTACTTTCGCCTGTTACCCCCGCCAATGGAGAATATGCCACCGACCAGTATTCTCCAACCCACTTTGTCCTAAGCGATCCTTTCTAATTCAGTTCGATTGTTGTTCAATCTTCCCATATCTGTCTCCATTTCTCTGCAAAACATAGCACGTCGCGGCAGTCGGTGGTTAGGCATTCGTAATACATGTTACAACCACCTCAACTGATGAAGTATCACAACTTCATCTATTGATTTGCCATCCCTACCTAGAATTTGTTTCCTAACGACAGCATTGCTTATACGGTTGTCCCATGATACACGAGCAATGCTTCGGAGACATCGATGATCGAAGACTAGTAACCTACATAAGTCCTCTACTGTCAACGGTCCTGGAACTTAGACACACATTTATGCGTCTGACAATAGTCGTCTTCCTGGACCTTGAGGCGGCATTTGACTCTGTGGATCGTGAGGTTCTGTGACAGTGTCCGACATTAAAAGGTGTGCCAAAGAAGTACGTTACCCTAATATAAACGCTCTCTACTCGAACGCCACTCGTCGAGTTAGAGCTTATGGCGAACTGTCATATGTTCTATTAGGTTTATATTTTTAACGTATACTCATCCATAATGTAATAAAACTACCTTCTCACCTTTGAAATTAACTATCTTTTACAGGCCAGACAACTTCTGATCAACTTTAAACTGCCAGTGATAGATCTTGATGTATGTGATCAGGTAAAATGTTTCGTTTCATCTTTATCTAGCTTTGTTTTTTCTTGAAAATTCAGATTGATGTAACTTTTGATGGAGCAGATGAAATAGATGAATATCTTCATTTAATAAAAGGCGGTGGTGGTTGTCTACTACAGGAAAAAATTGTCGCTTCTTGTACTAACGATTTTATAGCTATTATCGATGAACGGCAAGTTTGTCTACGTGATAATATTTATGCTTTAACTTTTATTATAATTATTATAATTATAATTTTTGATGGTCATCTGGATAAGTTCGATAGGGAATTGTTGAGTCGGTCGAATTTCATTGAAATCACGATGTGGACCTAGAAGCATTAAGTAAATGTTTCATTCTTATGTGAGACTCAGCAGTGTCCATCTGCGACTTGGAGACCGAGAATCAAAGCTAGAGCCTTCGGTTTCATGCGCGAACTCCTACCCTCTAGACAACTAAGCCGTTACCCAGTGTTGTACAAGTCTGTGACATGAACTGTATATTTTTGAATATGTGATCTAATCTAGTTGTTAATAAGTTTGTAAAAATTCACCTTAAAAGTGTTTATTTTCAGGCAATTAATATTTCAGAAAGGTGTAAACAGCAATAATTTCTTCTATATATTACAACTGTTGTGAATTATCTAGTAAACATTCAAAGAAACTAGGTTCATACTGGACTAAAGGTTTACCAATTGAAGTAGTCCCAATGGCTTTCAAACCGGTGCAAACAAAAATAAAAAAATTATTTGGTGGACAAGTGATTCTACGAGAAGCTGTTTCAAAGATGGTAGGTGTTTTTTTCTTCAACCGGTCTGTCATATTTTCTCTATAATTTAATAACAAATGGTGCTGATTTAGTTGGCTCCTTTAGATTTTTAAAAGACTTTCTTTGGCTTCTTTGCTCGGTTCAGTAACAGTAACACTTGAATACAGCGGTAAAATTTTATGGTATAACAGGTTCATCTTCAAGTAACATGTATTAGTTGTTACTAGCGGCATTGGATGATCAACCAACTATGTCGCAAGTTGTTTGGAGTCCAAGTTGTATCATGAGACAGCCGTCCAGTGGCTTTAACAATTAAACATTCACCTGGGAGCATAAAGCTCTTAGGCTTGATCGCCAATAGAGTTTTGTGTACGCACTATTGAGGAGTCCCAAACTGAGGTCAATCTGGAATGAATGCAACCTACAAAATCACCAAACGTCCATAAAAATTCCTAATATATTATGCTGGGCTTAGTTTTCATCATAGACTGATACTAGTTAAAAAACTTACGGAAATCAGGAAGCCATAAACAGCTGCTTAGGTCAGGTTGTGGATTTGTCGATAATATACGTATAAAGCCTGACACTTGGTTAGACTCTGATTCAAATACCTGAAGACCAGTAAGTTGGAATCTATTCTGCCAGGATGGGGTAAGATGAGATGTTATGTTTTGATTCAATGTGATATTTACTCACCATTATATTCAGTCTTTGGTGTATTAGTTTACAATATAGTCCATGTAAATTATTTTCAATCGTGTGTTACCAATCATTAGATGACTGTCATGTTTTTTTGAAAGGTAAGTAAAACCTCAGTCTGCTACCAGTTTTGCACTTTTCTTTAGGTTGCGCAACTCTAAATTTTGCTTTAATAATTACACGTTTTTCACGGTTGTTACACATCATGTTTTATTACCATCTTCAATCGATCTGCACTATATTTCGGCCACTGGTAGATCACTGTTTCTTGTCTGAAATTCAAAAAGTCCTTTATGAAGTTAGTCGTTAGTGTAGGGAGCTGATTATTATTGATCATTTTATCTGTGTAGTACGTACAGTCTAATAAAATTTATCGGAGTTAAATCAGTTACAATGCAGAACTTCGTACATATGTACATCAGTTCAGGTTGCCATACCGCATTAGCACAGAGACGCAACTGTCAGTTCAAATCCCATAGCGGTGAAGACAGTAGAAGAATTAGCGGTAATGTAGAGTAATGGGGATCAAAGATATTATTCAAGAAGTATATTTCAGTGAGATAACTTTAGAAAGAGAAAGATAGCGATGACGAGGAATTCTGAAGATTAGAATATGAGAGAACGCAAAGAGTGGATGCACCTGAGCCATTGCAAACGATTTCGAGCCGTGTTGTTCAAGGTCTCTAACCATCGATTAATATCATCTCGCGGACCCCAACCAGTTAGTCTGCATCTACCAACATTACTCAGTCCACTTGTCAGTGAATTCATGGATTTCTGTTATGTTTTGGTTTGACCGCCCCTAGCTTTTTTCCAGCTTGCTCCCAAACCACAATGCATAGCTCGTCAAGGCAGTCGGTGGTTGTACATTTGTAACATGTCCCAACCACCTCAACTGATGAAGTGTCAATACTTCATCTATTGATATGCCATCCCTACCTAGTAATCGATTCCTGACAAATAACATTGCTTACTCGCCTATCCCAGGATATACGAGCAATGCTTCGAATACATCTATAATCGAATACTGATAACCGACGAATGTCTTCTATTCCTACCGGCAATGTTTCGCATCCGTATAGTAGGACAGCTAACTGCTGCGCAGTAGACTCGTCCTTTGGTTTGCAAACGGATATCTCGCCTTTGCCATAAGTGACGAATGTTGGCAAAAGTCATTCGAGCCTTCTGTATCCGTGCTGAGACTTCGTCAGTCACTAGGCCATCAGCACTGATGAGACTCCCGAGATAATCAAACCGGTCGACGCGCTCAACTGCTTAACTACCCATCACTTGTTCAGGTGCTCATACAAGCCAATCTTGAAGCGACATTTTGCATTTCGACGGGGAAAACCGCATCCCGAACATGCTTGCATTGTTGCTTATGGTAGTCAGAAGACTGTGCATTTTTTGTCAGTGTCTTCACCAAATGGAACTATGTCATCAGCATATTCTAAGTCATCAAGCTTGTCTCCTTTTAGAAGGTCCACTCCTGAAAAGTCAGACGATGATAATTTATTAGATTTTACTTAATTGCAGCGTTTACAGATTAGTTCGCCTACAGGACGTTATAAAAAGATTTTCATTTTGGTCTCTACGTAAACTGTAGTTGAAATGAATTACAATTTAAATAAACTTGTGATTCAGTGGATCTGTGGCTTAGTAGTTAAGACTTGATTTTCAAATTTTTAGTCCCATTTTCGAACCCCACTCCATCTTTTTCGCTTTGAGTAGCGGGTCATCATTAGGCATCAAACTTTGGGTCTGGACCATACTTAAGTACTTGGTAAATAAGTTTATCCAATATTCTGTCGTTTAATAGTTTGGTTATTTTACTTACTTTTCAATTCATATGAGTTTTAAAGGAAAAAAATCCTTATGTACA
The DNA here is from genome assembly GCA_944470395.2 of Schistosoma turkestanicum. Taxonomy (NCBI): domain Eukaryota; kingdom Metazoa; phylum Platyhelminthes; class Trematoda; order Strigeidida; family Schistosomatidae; genus Schistosoma; species Schistosoma turkestanicum. The sequence continues at coordinate 8,643,005 of OX103974.1, read as the reverse complement.
TATTTATGTTTTCCTATTTTCCACATATGATGCATATATGATAGGGTCCAGTTGTAACAGATAATGGAAATTTCATATTAGACTGGAAATTTAACACTAATAAACGATATTGTTGGCCAGATGTTAATGTCCAATTGTTGCAAATACCTGGTAAGACTTGTTTTATAATTTACTTTTGGCCTAGTTTATCCATTCTAATATGTGGCTGACTATTTTGTTATTACATATTTTAATCATATCAGTTACAGTCGATTTACTTTAACACCACTTTATTTGCGAGGTCTGTTGTTGCTGCCAGACTGTACAAACGAAGGTAGTAAATGGAACTGTACTCGCATGTGGGATCTTAAGGATAGAATTTCAACGGCGTTAACAACTAAACCATCACTCCATTAGAGAGACATTATAATCTAGGGACTATTGGACAGCTGTTTCTTACCATTAAGACAATAATTAGTAAATTAATAATGTGACTGGTTGAATATCACGCAAAATCTCAATCCGGGTATAAATTGTCTTCCATATATTGTACAAAAATTTTCATTGGGAGATTTCTTTATTTGTTACGGCTATTGCTTGAATTAGATCTATCAAAACAAACCGAAATTTCATGCACAATAGTTAAATGTTATATGTGAAGTGGAACGCTTCAGTAAACAGTACAAATGAGTTTAGCCGATCTTGTAAGCTGTTCAACAGACAGCCAATAACTATATTGTTATTTTCAATCATCACTAATTAAATAAGTACACGATAAACTGTTTATATATCTTGTAAATGATTTGACTTGTCCCAGTATTAGTAATTTTGACTAATTTCGATCAATCTTAGTATATAAGTATGTCGTGTGAATTGCCTTTGTATAGCCATTTTTCACAAGTGAGTAACGTGTTGAACACTTTGAAGTGAAAGGTTTTAGTTCCGAGTTCTGGTGTGAACTTTAATCCTGAGATGCAGGTACATCCAGCTGACAAGTCTCAAATAGGACGAGATCCACGTTCTTGATTCCAGTGCTGTTCATTCCCAAGTTCATTTCTTTTATGATAAACTGGTTATTTACGATTGCATTGCATTGTTTGGTTTTTACAATTTGGCATCACTCATAGCTAGTACCGTTCAAAGTTCAGTGGAGTGGAGGATGTTTATCAGTTACATAAGTGATCGCTACTTCCTATCTGTTTTTGGTCAGAATGTTCTACATTTTTATTGTCATGCTAATATCCTTATTTTTTCTGATTACACTGCTGATTAATATTTCATTTTTAAACCATACCACATCCAGTTCATCGGTTCGAATAAACTGAATATTTTAATTCATCAAAACTATAGTTTATTATTTAATACAATATCATAAGTTAAAAGGAATAAAAAATATTGTGTCCATTAACTTAACATTTTAAACTTTCTTTACAATAAAAGGTATCGTTGACACTGGCCTGTTTATCAATATGACAAGCAGAGTTTATATTGGTAATTTGAATGGTACAGTGACTAAATTGGATGGAATCTCATCTAACCAACATATGTTGAACAACGCTAACAACCTCTAATTAGATATATCATTTTTTTTTATCTGATTGATATACTTATCCTATTTCGTTCTGTTTTCACTCAGGGTTTATATTGTTACTATTTTTTTGTATTGATTTTTTGATCTTTAAAAAGGAAACAATTTTTGTTATCTTCCCACAAATGAAAAAAGTACTTTTATAATTTGTTTTTCTTCAATTCTACATTCAGTTATCATTCCACTTATTATATTTGAGTATATCGCGCAGCCGTTCGTTTTGTTTTTACTTTGTCGTTGTGGTATGTGACCTTTAAAAATAAAAGATATTCTTAGGTTACCGGTATTTCGTCATAGCTGACTGCTTGTGTACGTCGGGACCGGCGATTAAGCATTGTTCAAGTTAGACGTAGGGTACTAGGTAATAATGGTAAATCGGTTGATGAGGTGGCGAATCACTGCATATACTCTTTGTTCAACCACTGCCTACCTCAACGCGTGATGTTTATTGGTGCAGTAGGTTGAAGTCTAAACTCCGCCGGGCGCCCCTCTGGAGCTACTGCCGGCCCCAAGCCCGGATAAAGGAGGAGGGTTAAGCATGGGGTTAGCAACCCCACACAGTGGAAAACTAATTCGCTAAAAAAACGCTAACCAGAAAATAATTCAAACCATTTTAACCCTGCCCTGGAAGTTGAAAGATATTTCAATAAAAAGACTTGTGTCGTCTCATGATGAAATCCGAGTTACTTCGAAGTCATAAGGCTGATGTCCCTTCTGTAAACCACAGCAACCATTAATTTGGTGCTTGGAATCAACGAATCACGTGATGCAGGTTGAATACCAAAGACTAGCTTCAGGAGAGTTGTAGACAGACAGATAAAACGCAGAAATTCGTACATAAGTACATCAGTTCAGGTTGCCATACCACGTCAGCACAGAGACGAAACTGTCAGTTCAAGAGTGATAGCGATAGGAGAGTTGCTGTTATACTCCGGCACTGAGAGAAAAATGCCCCACATACATAAGGAGTTGCACTGATGCTGTCCAAACAAGCACAAAAGGCACTGGAGATCGTGGGCGACCGGAGTGTGACTGAAGGCCACTTGAACTGACCCCTCAAGTTTTCTGCTCATCGATAAGAGAGACGTAAAGGGGGTGTAGGAAGGATTCGATTCTGATCAATTTGGTCTCGCGTGCTGTTACGGGTATGACGGCGGATCTCACTTCCCGGTTGCCCACATCGCGGAAGTGTTTATTAAGGAATCTGAAAAAAGTTGGATTGGTGTTACAGATGTGGGAGCGTGACCACAGAGCCCAAGGGTCAACTGCTTGAGTTCGGTCACGCACGGCCTTGTCATGAAAGGTTTTTTGAGTATTAGCTTCGCTCTTAAAAGCCCTTTGCGGGAACCCTTACCGCCGGAGACGGAAGTCCGTGTTGTAAGATAAGGTGTGACATTTTTAGGGTCGACCTTTTCTAATTCACTCTTTCCTTGTGAGAAGGCAGCGTCTCTCCAGATGCTGGTTGTATGAGGGAAACACCTTACTGCTGTCACAACCATCTGCAGTCAGCAGTACGACTTCGCCCTCGTACCTGGAACAGCTGCTTTCTAGTCTCATCGTCCACCAGTTGACCTGCCTGGCATGGTAAGACCTACAGGAACATGTGTTCCAGCCAATATGACTCGGTTGGGTGATCATGACCACCAGGTCAGGAAACTGTCAGTCAGTGATTGGACTATTCGAAATAGATCTAGCTATCAGTTCAGTTTACTCATTCACTTCACAAATGGTGATTACATTTTTAAGGCAACAAACTGTAATAGTGTTAAGACGAGGCTCCTAATTTCTTGATCGACTTTGGCGCATTAATACCTACCGACTGATTAGAATCTGATTTCCTATAAAACAATGATTTATTTAGTTTAAACAGGGATGACTAAACCTAGGCAATACAAAGATTTTTTTTTTGAATGCATTTATTGTTAGACGGAATAATACTTCTCACTTTGGAATCAGTTCAAGACAAATTTGCAGCTATCACTTTTAAATTCCTGTTTTAGTTGCTCTCAAATCGATATGCAATAAAACCCTTTATGAAGAGTGATATTTTGTTTTCATTTGACTAAAAAATGTTTCTCACTACTGAAAATATCAAAACAAGTTTCTGAAAGTCAGCTAGACACATTTTTTCCACTAACTGCAGTCCAGACGATGTAAAAGATGAGTTTTACTGAAAGCTTTCGGACTTCCTCCAAAAAGTTAAGCGCTCTGATATAGTTATAATGGCTGGTTACTTCGATGCTCAAGTAGGTAGACTAAGTTAGCAGGAGAGACACCTTGGTGGATGTTATGGTGTCGCGGCTCAGATAACAGACAATGGCGACCGTCTGTTGCAACTATGCTCAGATAACCGCCTATTTCTAGCAAACACTAACTTTAGGCATAAGGAAGAACATCTTTTGACCTGGCGACCCCCGAAGTCGTCCAACGTTGGACATATCTAGGTCACATTGCCATCGGTCACCGACGGAGGGGTTCGACAGAGGACTGTCGCTCGTTCTGGGGCACATGTTTAGATTCAGATCATGCCCTAGTGCGAGCGCGTATTTGTTTGAGGCTTACTGGACGTAGGAAAGATACCGTAAGGAAGCCTCTTAGGGTCTTACTTAATGATAATCAAGCTAAAAAAATATTTCAGGAAGAACTAGAAAAACAGTTAGGCAACCATGTAAGCGATTCCCATCCTGAAGCAGGTTGGAATGATATCAAAAATGCTGTGGAAACGGCAGTGATATCTGCTAGCGAGGTAAACCGTAAGGCTAGGATGAAGCCGTGGATTTCAGTCGCATCCACCGAACTGATGGATGCTCGAAAACGCATCCCACCGGACTCTGAACATTATGAAGAGCGTAGTCAGCTTAGGCGCAGACTTATAAAAAGCCTACGTAACGACCGCGAACAGTGGTGGGTGGCGAAAGCAAAGGCGATGGAAAAGGCAGTGGCGATAGGCAACAGTAGACGACTTTTCCGACTTATAAACGAAACCGGTATTAGGAACCCGAATGTGAGTGAGACTGTCTCGGAAAAGGATGGTCTTATTATCCATTCTCAATCCAGGAGATTGGACGGATGGGCAGAACACTTTAGGAATCATTTCAACTAGCCTCGAGCCACTCTTCGGTCGCCCACGATCTCCAGTCATCCTGAATGGCAAATCGATTTAAGTCCTCCCAGTCTACATAAAGTTGAGAAAGCTATAGGAAATCTAAAGGGAGGTAGAGCAGCAGGTCCTGATATGCTTACCCCTGAGACGTCTAAGGATGGTGGTCCAGTTTTAACAGTTAGACTGACCGAGATCCTAGGTAGCATCTGGGAACTGGACGTAATCCCGTCTGACTGGTCTCAGTCGCTAACTGTCCCAATGTATAAGAAAGGACAAAAGTCCTCTTGCAACAACAGGGGAGTAAGTCTAACTAATATAGTTTCTAAATTGTTAGCCTCGATTATACTTAGACAGCTAACTAGAGCTCGTGAAGAGCAGACTCGAGAAAACCAGGCTGGTTTTCGACCTGGACGTGGTTGTATAGACCACATCTTCACACTACGACAGGTCCTGGAACACAGACACACATTTAGACGTTCCTGGACCTAAAAGCGGCATTTGACTCAGTGGGTCGTGAGGTTGTGTGACAGTGTCTGTCATTGAAAGGTGTACTAAAGAAGTACATTACCCTAATATAACAGCTCTCTACTCGAACACCACTCGTCGAGTTAGAGCTTATAGCGAACTGTCACGGGAATTATCTACGTCAAGTGGTGTCAGACAGGGCTCTCAACTCCCTCCATTTTTGTTTAACTTTGTCGTAGACATGCTCCTAGAAATAACCTTATCCTCGTCTGAATTTTCAGGAGTAAACCTCTTACCAGGAGGCTCGCTTATCGACTTAGAATATGCCGATGACATAGTTCTATTTGGTGAAGACGCTGACAAAATGCAGTCTTCTAACCACCCTAAGCAACAATGCAAGCATGTTCGAGATGCGGTTTCCCCCCCTAAATGCAAATTGTTGCTTCAAAACTGGGTTTCATCGGCACCTGAACTAGTGATAGGGAGCGAAGTAGTCGATCGTTTAGACCGCTTCACTTATCTGGGGAGTCTCATCAGCGCTGATAGTCTGGTGACTGATGAAATCTCAGCACGGATACAGAAGGCTCGGTTGGCTTTTGCCAACCTGTGTCACTTATGGCGTAGGCCAGACATCCGCTCGCTAACCAAAGGACGAGTGTACCGTGCAGCAGTTCGCTCTGTTCTCCTATATGGATGCGAAAAATGGCCAGTTAGAGTAGGTGTTCGTAGGTTACTGGTATTCGATCATAGATGTCTTAGAAGCATTGCTCGTATATCGTGAGGTAACCGAATAAGCAATGCTGTCGTTAGGAAACCGGTGCTAGGTAAAGATGGCAGATCAATAGATGAAGTAATGAAACTTCATCAGTTGAGGTGGTTGGGACATGTGTTACGAATTCCTAACCATCGACTGCCTCGAAGAGCTATGTTTTGTGGTGTAGGAGTAGGTTGGAAGAAAGTTAGGGGCGGTCAGACCAAAACATGGCACAAATCCATGAAGTCACTAACAAGTGGACTGAGTCATGTTGATAGATGTAGACTACCTGGTTGGGGTCCGCGAGATGATAGTATTCGATGGTTAATGACCTTGAACGACATGGCTCAAAATCGTTTGCAATGGCGCAGGTGCGTCCACTCTTTGAGCTCTCTCAAATCCTAATCTTCTGGATTCTTCACCACCTCTACTCTTGTCTTTCTAACCTTAACTCTCTGAATTATACTTCTTGAATAATATCTTCAAACCCTAGTTTACTTCATTACCATTAATACCTCTACTATGTTTATCACTAAGGGATTTGATTTGACATTTGCGTCTCTGTGCTAATGTGGTATGGCAACCTGAACTGATGTACATACGTACTAAGTTCTACGTTGCAACTGACTGCTAGACACATTTTATTGTGTTCGATAGAAGTAGTGAACTAATTCAGATGAATAAGAAAATAAGTATTGTAGATAATTTCATTTGTTTCACTCATTAGTGCACATATTTACTGTTCATAAGTAATATACAAAATAACAAAACGATATAAAATACAATTATGAATGAAGCATTTTTATTATATGTGTTGATGAGATGTATTTTAAACAAATATCGTTGTTTTTCTTTGTACATTACAAGCAATTCATTAAACAACAAATACCAAACGATCATTGTTCGGCTCTTTTATTTTAGTTTATTAATCTAGGTGAATAATATAGATGACGTTGTGCTGAGCATTGGAAAACTAATCTATTTAACACAGACATAGTTTGTAAGAGACAAATTTGATTACGTTCACTCAATGTTAATGTTGTCATCATGTGATTGTCGATTTCATTAATTTCTGAATATGAATCTATAGATAGTTAATAAAAAATAGTGCATGTATGACAAAATATTCTAATAGTAAATTATATCAGTATAAAGTGAACAGCAAGCTGGAAGGGCCAGTAATGTTGAAGTTCAACGAGGTAGTGAGCCTTTATCAGTTGAGATAGTTGGGACATGTATTGACTATTCCGAATCACCATCGACCTCAATATGCAATCTCTGTTGCTATGAGTAGGTTGAATAAAAGTTAGGAGAGGGATTTAAATTAAAACTTGGCATCGTATCATGGTGATTTCGTCGTTCATTATTACGCGCCTGACTCAAACTCCAAATATAATACCTGCAAGTATATCCATTGTTCTCCATCATACTTTGAATACTAGTCTGCTTGTGACTTCTACAGTAAGAATCAGACAGTCCGGGGGAATTACTACTTACCACATAAATTCGACAACAGGCACAAATCACTTTTTGAAGTCGTTGATTATTGATCGAAGTCATGTTTGTAGATCCAGACTATCTTGGTTGGTGTCTGCATGATGACTGCTATCAGTGGTTAGAGATGTTAAATGGCATCACTCGTAATTAATAATGCAAAATTATTATTCTTTGTCTCAAAATACTTGTGCTGTCTATGAAATTACTCTTTTTTAGGATCATATTATTTATACCTTAAGTTTTGTACTATCACTGATACGATCAGTACTTCTACTACTCGGACATTTATCTTCAGGAATTTATTTCGCTATGCTGATATATTTTCTGGTTAGCGTTTATGAAAAACCAGATACAGTGTATGAACACGAACTGATGACAGGACCACTACAGGACCACTTTTTTAATATATTTATTATTAACCCACAAGAAACCTGTAGTTCAAAACCAAGTACTTGAACTTGTAATAGCCCCACATTAAACGTTTGATCAAATTTAAATTTTGAAAAGTAGAAAATCGATGGTTGCTTAGTTGCATTCCGAAAAATAGACAAAAGCAAAATGGATTAACCATTTGTACTTTATATTGGGATAATTTCAGAAAAGCTAAACAAGAGAAAAATCAACTAAGCAGATATGAATAGATAACTGCACTATCTAACCCCCGAAAGATACTACCATTAAATTAGCTGAATAAAACAAAAAAGGTTTGAATAAGTGACTTATTTAGTGTTCAAACGAAATGAATGAACCAAAAAACTTAGGAATAATTATACAAATGAATAATGATATGTACCACCACAGCTTGTGAAATATGTATTTCAAGTGAACCTGAGTCAACTCTTCCCATTCGCGAGTGCTAATGTTCATATTTCAGGTATCATAATTAGGGATTCCAAATGATTAGTTTTCGTAGGTATATGAGGATTTCGAGTAGATTGCCTCGAAAAAACTAACTTAGTCGGAAGTGTTTATCATCGCATTAGGAACTGTATTCGAGTCCCAATGTAGACATGAACCTTGGGAGGCATGTACATTCAGATGAGTATTAAATGAAGCAGAAAGTATGTCCTGGATTGCAGTGTTGCTTACTATTCAACTCTAAAAAAAGACCAATCCTAAATGTATATATATATATATATATATATATATATATATATATATATATATATATGTTTATATATATATTCTCTTCAAACTTAAGTTTCATGTTTTTTACGACATTATAATAATTTACGTGTAACGTCCACCAAACACATTATACCTTCATGCAATATCCTGTACAACAATAATATTTTGATATATTAATGAAGAAGGAAGTATTTTATAATGGAGGTCAAAGTCACGCAACAGAAACTTAAAAAGCATGCAAATAAAATAGAAAAGGTCTCTATTTTATATTATAATTAATCGAGATTTTAAAAAAAATAAATGATCGGTTAGTACGGTATTAACCGAAATATGTCAACTAATTATTATTATTATTATTATTATTATTATTATTATTAGTTTTATCATTAATATTGTTATTATACAATCCAATCGTGTTGAATTCCGATTTTTAATTTTTTTTAAATAAAATATCTTACGAAAGCCACAAAATGTTCTATTCAATAAACACACCATATATAGTCAATGTAGAGCTTGGTACAAAGTTGACTCAAGTTTCTAGACAGCACAAGTTGAATAACAAAGGAATCGAAATAAAGTAGTACCACTAATAATGAGAAAGACTAAGCACTGAGAATACGGTATGGGATTGTGAATATTTTTGAATTTCATTGCGTAGCAGCAATCATGACTTTATTGTTTACGAATAAATAACTAACTTTGTAATATACATGTGCCCAAATAAATGTTTCAGTACAGTCATAACCAATACAAGAAACAAGTGAAGCATACTCGTTTTAGAAGCACAACAACAAGAAGTAATCCATAACTCTGTTGGAAATCGAAGCCATGATCTTCAGGCATCATGAAGAACGCTTAATTAATCTTCTAACCATTCACATCTACATGTGACATTTGAAATTCAATAATTTATCTGTGAAACAAAATATGGAAGCTTTAGCTCAAATATGTTCAAGCTAATGAATTTAAACCAGAGTGGAGCTATAGATTTGAAATCTTTAAATAATTTATCAATTATTACGTAACCAGATACGGAAGCTTATTGCAAACATGTATGTTATTGTAGAATTATATATACGTATATTTTTTTTACTAAGATAAAAAATAAAATAAAAAGTAAAACCAAGTCAAAACAATTTACATTGAATCACCACTAAAAAAAATTACGTATATACTCTACTTACTTGCTTTTAAAGCTTCAAATTGACAACGCAAACGTGATTGTGAATCCTCTGATAGTGTACAACTAATCATTAGACCGACTGATAATAGAAGACGTGCAATTATAGGCACTAAATTTGGGAATGCAGTACCCAAACGTAATAATGAAGATAAACATTCATATAAAAAATTTGATCGTTCATCTACACTGACTACCACTATAATATTTTTGAATATTTTGTTGTTGGGCCAAGATTAAAAAAAAATTAAATTAAACAAAATGATTATTATTCTATTACATGATATTGATAACGGTCAAAATAAAACAAAGAATATAGTGACGATTACGTAATCGATCACCGAATCCATTTGCATTGATTCATTATCCTATTGATGTTTAGGACTATATTGTATAAGCCAGTATCTATTTGGACTCAGTAGTTAAGTGGAAGAAAAGAGAAAGAGTTTGAGTCCCGAGGTCGACATTGATTCTTGCGTGCATGCGCACCCATCGGACGAGTTCCAAATAGGACAAAATGTGTATCCTCAATTCCACTACTAGCCACCATCCAATTCTACTTACAACTACCATTTATTCTCTTCGATTGCCTTTTTCTAGTGATTGAATTTCCATATCAATGTCCAGTGCTTCTAGTTTTAAAATGGTTGTCTAACTTTGATCGATTCGTAGTTCCAATGTTATATCTGAATGTTTTCTTTTTTGTAAGTATCGATTTTTCTTCTTTAAGAAAAATCTAAATTTATTTAACAAATTGGGTTCTGTATATAACATTGAAATGATGAATCGATCATTGTTATACCACCATTAGAAACCTGGAAGCACTGGACGGACATTTCGTAATAGTATGGGACTCATCAACAGTGCGCATCCACGAACGCCCCACCACGCAGGAATCGAACCCAAGACATTCAATCTTACTTTCAAACAATTCTATATATATATATATAGAATAGCAAATTAAAACTTAAAATTCGTACTGTATTATAAAGTCATTAATCACAGGCTATAATTACAATATTCATGAACTAGGAATAAAAATTTTGTGAAGTTGGCAACAACAAATTCAACCACAACACAAAAGCAAATAAAATATGTTCATTCCATTCTGTTGTTATTAATAGATGTAACATACGTTATAAAATGAGGCCGACATCATAAAAACACACACACAACATGAACAATTTACTCCACGAAAGTATTTACATATGGCGATTGTAATATACATATATTTTTCAAAATTTTATAAACTAACCTGTCAAAAAATGATATAATGCATCAATCATAAAAGCAGCACGATCTAGCGTTGCTTGAATATTATAATGCTGAGCTAAATGTGAAACTAAATCCAAACAGAATACCTTGACAAAAAACATAACAAAGAAGAGATTACAACAAAAATATATCAAATATTTAAATGAAATTGTACTTAAATGCAACAAATACTGTAAAATGATTGGTGTTAGTCACCGACCTAAAGTTTACAGATACAAGTTCCTTCAAGAACAGTTACTGCTGTTAGGTGGTTGGATGCAGTTAATGAGAAGCCCTAAAAATATACGTTTTGTTGGCATGCACATCAACAAATCCTACTTAGAATCTTAGAAGGATAGGTACTCGTTATGAGAATCAAGTTTGTGTTATCCAACTTCATAGTCCATAATGTAACCAAACAGCTCAGTAAAAGTAACGTGCGCCGTTTACGACAGTTAGACTGCATATAATTTAACACAGTTTGGACATGAACAAGGTTTTTAATTCACAACTTGATAGTTACCATAGTTGTGTGTATCACATTCTTCTTTTACGTCTTCATTAAGTACACTTTTAAAATAATTCAATATTCTCAAATATGACCAAATCACTGATACATAACAAGTCATTTCATACATTCTCATAGTCGCAGGTTTCGATTACATAACAGTATGTAGTATCATAGGATTGAAACACTTAATTAAATTCTTCCTTAGTTGTGAGCACCTGAAAAGAATCCACAAGTGTTTCTACATAAAAATTTTGTCACTTTTCTATTCAAAATTCATCATTTCAATTAGACTCGATTCGTGTTATCTTCAATTCATAATTATGATTATATATATATATATATATATATATATATATATATATATATAATTGTTAATCATCGTTAGTGCGTGCATTTTATGATAAAGTTCAAATCTATCACTTTTTTCTAAAATCTGAATTTTGATCATTTCGAAAACAAACAAACAATAGAAAAACTCTCATTAAGTTAATTCAGACAGGTGAGTTGTCTAAATATTTGTTAGTATGAAGGCACTAACGGTCACATAAAACACTAAGTAATAATAGGTCAGACATCAGTGAAATAGAATATTCGATAGAGCATTCCGAATAGCTCTTAAACAAGCCCGCTACACTGAACCAGCCTAACATTGAAGCATCATCTACAAACTGAATAACTGATGTTGACCTACCAAAAATCGAAAAGATAAGCATAGCTGACCGACAAGTCAAGAGTGACAAAGCAGCGGGGTCAGGCAACATTGCAGCTGAGGCATTATGAGCAGATATAACAGTAACTGAAAAGATACTCCAAATTATCTTCAAAAAGATTTAGGATGAAGAACAAGTAACAACCGACTGGAAAGAAAGACATCTGATCAATGTACCAACAATGGGAAATCTCGGCAAGTGGGAGGACTACAGAGGCATCTCACACCAATATCAGTGCCAAGAAAATCTTCAAAAAAGTGTTGTACCAAATCAGGGATTAAAAAAGCGCCCAGCTTCAAGATCAACAGGCCCGATATCCGTAGGCACTGATTATGTACCGACCAAATCACGACATTACGGATCGTTGTGGAACAATCAATGAAATAGGACTAACAAACATGTATCAACTTCGCTGATTACAGGAAACCATTTAACATTATGTACGGGATGACCAAATTAGTACTTGTTCGAAACTAAGGCATGCCTCACATCAAAATCATACGAAATTATTATGATGGACTACACTGAAAAATCATGCATGAGGGAGAGCTGACAGACTCGTTTGAACTGAAGACCGGTGTCAGGCAAGGTTGCTTACTCACACTCTTTCCCTGTCTGTTGGTGTCGACTGGATTATAAAGACATAAACATCTGGGGGAAAGCACGGGATACATTGGACAACTAGGACGCAGCTGGACTTCACAGATGGTCTAGCTCTTCTATCTCATACACTGCAACGAATGCAGGAGAAGACGGCCAGATCGAAAGCAACTTCTGCAGCAGTAGGTACAACACGACATGCACCAACTGAATCACACTAGGAAGAGAAGATTTGGAAGATGTGGGAACATTGACCTGTTTGGGTAGCAACGTCAATAAACAAGGTTGATCTGATGCCGATCTAAAGACACGAATTAACAAAGCAAGGGCAGTTTTCTATAATTGAAGAACATCTGGAACTCAAAATAACTATCAACCAACACCAAAGTCAGAATTGGTTTGAAAGAAAGGAGAAATGTATGGAAAAAATGACATTTCACTTAATTATGAGCTTAGTTACTGACAAACGCAACCTACAATTATAGGTTAAAACCAATCAAGGCAATGATTCTCACAATCTTAAAGAATCTCTAACCTTATTAACCTTAAAATGAGAGATACAAAAGGTTGAAAATAAACTTGAATACTGTGAACAACCTTCTATTGTGTTGTTTTATTAGAACTTTGAAGATATGCAAGTGAGAAATATCCAAAAAAGTAACCGTTGAAGTTAAATCAATTGAAATACATTAACCAGAATAGAATATCGAACTTTTCTAATATAAAACCCAGTTGGTTATCGAAGCATCAAAAAAGTTTGAGCGAGTATTGGTCTCACTATCTATAACTCCAGTTTTTTTTACTGTGTTCTTTCAAATAGAAAAATGCCAATAACAGTATGTAAATGAGGTAAAAACTTGAAAATCCATTAGAAGGATGGTTTTTGAGATATTGAATCGTTAACATATGTCGTGAAAAAACTACACTACTCAAAGATGTTATAAGTAGCCATATTATATTCACCTGATTTGCATCATGTAGTAGATAATTGATGCGGCAATCAACTATTTTCCTGTCAAACATTCTTGTTTAACAACAGAACAAGCTGTTAGTCGCCTATGAAGAAATTCACAAAACTTCGATAGAGACAATAAAAAACTCAGTTCAGTGAACACAAAAACGATGTAGTATTTTTAAGCTTTAACAACAGCAGATTATAACCTATTGCATAAACTTATAATCAGATTCTGTGTTATTTCTTACTAAATAATTAGATACTTCATCCAAGCATTCAGTGATTACTTACTTACTTACTTACTTACGCCTGTTATCCTCAATGGAGCATAGGCCGCCGACCAGTTTTCTCCAACAAACTCTGTCCTGGGCTTCCCTTTCCAGTTCTGTCCAAATTTTGTTCAATCTTCCCATGTCTTTCTCTATTTCTCGGCGTAATATGTTCCTTGGGTGTGAACCCAAGGGTGAGAGTAAGCAACCTTGCCTAACACCGGTCTTCACTTCAAACGAGTTTGTCAGCTGACCTTCGTGCACGATTTTGCAGTTTAATTCATCGTAAGGATTCCGTATGATGTTGACTATCTTCTCAGGCACGCTGTACTGTCGAAGAAGCCTCCATGGTGTTTTCCTGTCCATGCTATCGGATGCTTTCTCGTAGTCGATGGAGTTGATGTAGAGTGGTGGGTTCCACAATGATCCGTAATGTAGCAATTTGGTCAGTACACGATCGATCCTTACGAAATCCAGCCTGTTGATCTCGAAGTTGGGCGTCTACGAAGTTCTTCATTCTGTTTAACAATACCCTGTTGAAGACTTTGCCTGGTATTGAAAGAAGAGTGATGCCTCTGTAGTTCTCACACTTGCTGAGATCGCCTTTCTTTGGTATTTTGATCAGGTATCCTTCTTTCCAATCTGATAGTACTTGTTCTTCATCCCAAATCTTGTTGAAGAGGATGTGAAATATTTTCGCAGTTGCTTCTACATCTGATTTCATTGCCTCTGCTGGAATGTTGTCTGGTCCTACTGATTTGCCACTCTTGATTTGTCTGATGGCCATACTGATCTCCTCAATTGTAGGTGCGCCAACACCGATTGGGAGGTCCGTAGATGCTGCTTCGATGTTGGGTGGGTTGAGTGGAGCTGGTCGATTCAGGAGTTCCTGAAAGTGCTCTACCCACCTATTTCGCTGTTCTTCAGTGTTGCTGATTACTTTGCCTTCCTTGCTTTTCACTGGTCGTTCTGGTTTACGATAGTTCCCGGCGAGCTTCTTTGTTGTTTCGTACAATTGTCTCAAGTTTCCTTCTCCTGCAGCCTTTTCCGCCGTCATTGCTAGATCTTCCACATATTTTCGTTTGTCAGCTCTGATGCTCTTCTTCACTTCCTCCTTTCTTCAATTTTTTCATGAGTACCAACAGACATCCATTCCTTGTGATGGTACTTCTTGTGACCCAGAACTTCGTGACATGTAGAAGTGATTGCCTCCTTGATCCCTTTCCAATTGTTCTCCAATGTTGCTTCCTCTCCATTGATTATATCGTGCAAGGCCTGGAACCTATTGGTGAGGGCTATCTTGAATTCATTGAGTTTTACGGTATCCCGAAGAAAGGCCGTACTAGACTTCTGTGATGTTGTCTGCCCCGTTTTCCAGTGTTTCTTTAGTTTCAGTTTCATTTTGGCGACCAGCAAGTGGTGATCTGACTGCAGCCTCTCGCATAATCGATCTTTATCTTCGTCATTGTATTCGTTTGTTTGGCGCATAGCATTGGATGACGTTCATTGCAATGTATTTTTTCTTTGTTTAGAAGGATGCTTTAATCATCCTGGGTGCTTGAGATTCCCATCCCATCAGTGCCTTTTGTGCATGTTTGGACAGCATCGATGCAACTCCTTGTGTATGTGAAGCATTTTTCTCTTCATGACCAGAGTATAACAGCAGTTCCCCTGAAGCTAGTCTCAGTTGTCCTACCTGTGTCCAGTGCGTTTCGCTGATTCCAACCACATCCAGGTTGAATCTTCTCATTTGTGCAGCAACTTGAAATAGTCTTCCAGTCTCTCACAATGTTTGAACGTTCCGTGTACCTAAAAAACGGTTGCTCTGGTTGTCAGAAGAGGCATCGGCCTCGTGACCTCCGACGGAACTCAACTTCATCAAGAGACGTCACAATTCTTCTTCCAACTCCCTGGGCAGAGTTAAAATGGTTTGAATTATTGTTTCTGGTTAGCGTTTTTTAGCGAGTTAGTTTTCTACAGGATGGGGTCGCCAATCCCATGCCCAACCCTCCTCCTTGATCCAAGCTGGGGTTCGACAGTAGCTTCACAGGGGCTCCAGGAAGAGTTTTTGTGTCAAACGTCAACTACTTATTCATTGAGCTATTAAATCTCAATAATTATTAACTTGCTCAAAGAGTAAATTCGTTCATATAACATGATTGATAAAGGTATGGGATTCTCTTATCACAAAGATTAGCTTCCGAAGATAACCCAGTGAAACATATTTAAAAAGAGAATAAAGGTAACTAGTAATTCAGATGATTAGCATTTAAGAGAAGATAAAGAATGGATGCACCTGCGCGATCGCAAACGATTTTCAGCCATGTCATTCAGGGTCTCTAACCAACCAAGTAGTCTACAGCTATTAACAAAGCTTAGTCCACTAGTCAGTGAATCTATGGATTCGTCCCATGTTTTGGTTCGACCGCTTTTTCATAGCCTTATTGCTATATCAGACAACATAGCTCGTCGAGACAGTCGGTGGTTATGCATGAGTAACACATGTCCAACCGCCTAAACTGATGAAGATGCACTAATTCATAGCTGTTTCATCTTCGATTTACTGATAACGTTGAGTATACAATATATATATATATATATATATATATATATATATATATATATATAAGCTTCATTTAAGAAATTTGATGAAACTATATAACTGAACTGGTACTTTGTTGTAGTTGCTGTATTTTAGATATATATAAATCATTTGTTTACTGTCATACACATATCTACATCTAACCATACTTTATATAAATCTAGTATAACCATGTACAAAAACTAGTCTTTGATGAATTTTTCGTTTACTTTTTCTCAAAATCAGTGACATGACAACAATGACAAAAAGAAACAAAAAAATATGAGTTACAAAATTTAAAATAAACAAATTTCTTTGACATTTGATGTTTAACAGGCATGAAACGTTAGAAGATATATTATACTACATACACATACACACATCCTTTCTTGCACGTGTAGCGAAAAGAGAAAGAAACAATAGTGAAAAAATTACAGATTTCCTCCCTGTTTAAAAGAACCTTTGTTCAGCTCCCCTTTTTCCTCTTCAAATAAAAGTCTTAACAACATCCTTACAAGAAGAGACAAGTAGTATTTATTTATTAAAAACTTTAGATATAGATCACTGGAAATAAAGAAAAGTTTACTATTTATAATATAATTAAATATAGAGATGATGATTGAGATTGACGTTCACATTTTATTTTGATATTAACAAAAGAATTTTGTCCAAATTTAATTATCAACATCATATTTACGTACAGATATGCCAAAAGTATTGGTTTTCCTGCGAGAATTTGTTACTGAATCAAACTATTTGAAGTATACAGTGATAGATTAAAATTCAGAGGATTACAGCAAAATACATTCAGATGAACACAATCCTAACGGTATCGTACCCATTGATGTGATTACATGGAAAATGCGTTCTGCCAGATGTGTAACAAACGGACGTCTTAGGTCAAACAAGTTTTTAAGTAAGCTGAAATCGTCTATTTTTTTTACGTATTTGTACAAATCGTAGTAAGGAATGATAATCGTATAATATCGGGAATCGACTGAAGTAATTTGAAAGTCTAGTGTCTACTTTGAGGTTTCAAGGTATTTGAATTTAATATCTAGTGCAGTTATGCATGCGTATTGTGGCAGATAGTACAGCAAAATAGTTATCCAGAGTACTCCGGTATTTAATGGTTCAACTTGAGTTAATCGATGCCGTAAAAATGTTTACGCAACACTTTGTAATAAAAATTATCCTCAAGTAAACATATATTTAAGCAAACAAGACAAAAGTTTATGAATAATTATTGTTTCATTTACCCTCAAGTAAATGAGAAACTACAGAACTTCATCAAGGAAAACGTTTCTATTCATGCTTACGATTACAAAAATCGACAGTTCTTAATTAGAGCTGATGACTGCAATAAATAGCAAACGCTAAGACAAATATATCTTTCTCTGAAAAATACTGAATCTGGGGGATCAAAAGTACACAAGACTTCCACTCAGTAGATTGGTGAATAATACGTTAGTATTTGCAATGGCATGTGCTAAACGGGATGGACTACAGATGTGAATCTCAACATTGAGATGCAGACATATTTCCCTGACGAATCTCAAACAGGACGAAACGCACGTACTTGACTACATTGCTAACAACTAACCAAACTTTAATAAATTCCATAAGATTTAAAATTTTGAAATCAGTTGATAATTTGACCCAAACCGATCACTGCAACTAGTGGTGTAACATACAGTAGCATGAAGCAGTAGCAGTCGATTTTGGATTTATCAATATAAATGTTTGGAAGCAGTAGGTTATATTGATAAAAGTTCTAAGAAGGGACATTTTCATGCTTGTTCAGTTACTAATTACAAATGGTTTTATCGTGGTCAATACGACTTATATAGATCACAAAACAAGAGATAATTACTTAGTTACTGACGCCTTTTACCCCTAGTAGAGCATAGACTACCGACCAGCATTCTCCAACCTACTCTGTCTAGGGCTTTATTTTTCAGTCCTATCCATCGCTGTTCATATTTCTCATTTCTGTCTCCATTATTCGGCGTAATGTGATCCTTGGCCTTCCTCTTTTCCTTTTACCTTGAGGGTTCCATGTGAAGGCTTGTCTTGTATCTCAGTTCGGTACTTTTCGCAGTGTGTCTTATTCACTTTCACCACTTCTTTCTGATGTCTCCCTCCTCTGGAATCTGGTTTGTTCTCTCCCACAGTAGGATGTTGCTGATAGCGTCTGACTAACCAATCCGAAGTATTTTGCGTAGACAACTGCTCATACATACTTGTATCTTCTGGATGATGGGTTTGGTAGTTCTCCATGTTTCCGCTCCATACAGTAGAACTTTCTTGACATTTGTATTAAAAATCCTGACTTTGGTGTTGATTGACATTTGTTTGGAGTTCCAGATATTTTTCAATTGTAGAAATGCAGCCCTTGCTTTGCCGATCCGCGCCCTCACATCTGCATCGGATCCACCTTGGTTGTCGATGATACTGCCAAGATATGTAAAGCTGTTAACGTCCTCCTAAGAATCTCCATCAAGAGTGATTTGTTTGGTGCATGTTGTGTTGTATCGCAGAATCTTACTTTTTTCTTTATGTATGTTGAGACCTGCTGCTACACTGGTCATCTTTTCTTGCATTTGTTGTTGCATGTGCGATAGAAGAGCCAGGTCATCTGCGAAGTCCAGATCGTCCAGCTGCGTCCTAGCTGTCCACAGTATCCCGTGCTTCCCTCCAAGTGTTGACGTCTTCATAATTCAGTCGATCAACAGCAGAAAGAGAAAGGGTGTAAGTAAGCAACCTTGCCTGACACCGGTCTTCCCTTCGAACGAGCTTGAAGAGAATGGTGACTGACTGGATTGAAGTACTAGTGTGAATACAGATACTCGCAGTTGATGAGTTGTAAACAAAGAGTCATGCGCATCCTAAATTTCACTGCTAGTCACAATAATTAACTACACTAAGGCCATTTGTCTAGACTGGTATCAATGAGAATTCATTCAAAATGGTTGAGAATATCGGCTTATATTTTTTCTGTTTAATAACCACAATTAATACAAATGCGTACAAAGAACCCAAAAAATCACTTTTCATACTGATTTGAACACGAAAACTAAAACAAATCGGATGTTTAAATAAGCATATTTGATTCTCATAATTAAAACGAAAATAATCTTTTCCAGCAAACAGATTATACGGAAATCATCGACGTTTATTTGATCAATATCGTCAGTAATAATAATACTACTGATAGTAAGCACTTAAATAAATATATACATATGTATATAATTAACCAATAAACGATAAGCAGATATATATATATATATATATATATATATATATATATATTCAACTGTAAGCTAATCAGAACGAATTACTGGAAAATAAGTCAATAAGAAAGCAGAAGGGAAAATAGATTCTAACTTACCATTTTGGAATAATCTCCACTCATTCGAAATACATCAATAACTGTATCTAAACAGATATGTAATGATGGGATGGCTTGAGCACTTATAGGAATCAATGCACGAGGATACGTCTAAGTAAAAATAATGAAATATTATATTGTATAGAGAGAAGAGGGAAAAATAAAGAGAATAGAGATAAATGAGAGGAAATTTTTCACGCCCACAGAAGCCTACTATGTTTGTATCACTGAATTGAGAAAAAGCAATAAAGACTATTTCACAGTGTCAAGAAAATTTTCGTCTGAATGACATCTATTTATTTGTTTATTAAATGAAACAGTCAAATTATTATTACAACTACAAATACACGTATAACTGTGCAATTGCAATAAATCATATTGTCAAAAAGAAAATTTAGAGAAACAAGTCGATAATTAACACAATAATTGGTGAAAATAAATACTATTCATCAGTACAACTTGGCTATGAAAACTGAAGACAAAAAACTCATCACTTTGAAATTTGAAAATAGTCGGCAGAAAATGTTTTTTTGACATAAAAGGTTTTGTGTTAACTAACTGCCAATCATCAGCATAAAATATATTGGCGATTCTGAAATATTAATAATAAACATTAGATTAGTTTCGATATATTTTCGTCTTCTTATATTAATTTACCTTTAGATATTGTAGTATGTAGAAATATGTCCAGCCCACAGACCTTGTCTTAAAGCCTTTGGACAATTTAATTGATTCATTTTTCTCGAGTTGTTCACATATCTTTCAACCTTGTCTATTATTCGCACATACCTTGGTTACTTTTATTTGAGTGTGTGTAAATGCTTACCGCGCTTAATACATGTTTAGCTTATTTTTTTTTTACCTGACTATAAATACTTAGTCACTGCTTTATCTTATTGATTAGGCTTACTCGCCTTCTCCACTTCGCTGAGCTTTGCTTGTAAGCTTTTCATTCGCATGTCTGTCTGCATGAATGAGTGCATGAAATAGAGTTATTCATCCAAATTCGAGTCAGATTACGGGTCACTAAAATATTTTCCTTCTGTGTTTTAAATCTAGACAGTTTTAGTAAGCTGGCACTCGCAAACTTTTGAAGAGGAGCAATTTGTTCGGAATAGTTTTCTTTCGTATTGATTTAATGTCGTATATATGTTCAGCTGGATAGGAAGGCCCAGGATAGGTTGCAGAATCCTGGTTGGCCGCCTATGTTTCATCAGGGGTAAGTTCAGCCCTTGTTTGCATTGATTCAATGCTAACAAAACATTGAATGTTAGTGGATAAAAAAATTTGTCTATAAATGAGAACCTTCAGTTACGTTAATAAGAGGTTATAGTGTTTTTAACACGGTGAGTAAACATTTTCATCTGTCAACAGTATTTCTCATCTCTTTTTGTATCGTGTAAATTTCGGCTTCTTATTCTAAGCACCAATTGTTATTTGTCATTTTACGTAGGCTTTAATGACAAATGCGATTCCTCACAGATACTCGAAAAAAAAACCTATCAGTGGAGCGGTACATTTAGAATACAGTCGGTAGAAATGAATGATTAGAATTATAGTTAGGTGTATATCTGCACAAATCAGCATATTATAGAAATATACAAAATAAGCTATAAAAAACAAGTAGTGTAGATTCAAGTAGTTTATTAACTTCATCCTATCTCCTACACCCCACACGCATGTATCCACTTATCAAAAAACCTTAAGAAACATATAATTGAATACGTGTGATACACAACAAGTGAACAAAAGTTAGACACTTAGTTAATTTTAGTTCTTTCCATATAAAATAATCTGACTTTTCTATATCGCTCATTGTTCTCTCTCTCTTTTTTCTTATTTTGCCTCAATTCAGGAAAATTTGTGAGAACAGTGAGCGAGTACATATGTGTGTGAATGAATACGACCTCAATCATGATAATCTTCCAAAATACCATATCTCTGGCTTTATTTCACAATAAAACAGCACGAAGGATATTTTAATCATGATATGCAATTAATTGCTTTAAGACAAAAAACAGTGTGAGAGATAGCACTTAATTTTGTGCAAAACTGCAATGTTGAAATGAGGAAATACATTTTTTTTAGAAATTTCAAATGAAAACCAAAGCTTGAGGATATATATTTTAGCCTTTAATGTGGTGCAAAGATGGCCATGTTACACTTCAGACCTAGTATGTTAAGACTTTATCAAAAGAATTCAAAATTTCCAGTATTTGCCATTGAAAGGAGTACCAAAATGTACATTAACATTTTACAGGCTCTCTACTCAAACACTATTGGCCGAGTCAAAGTTTATGACGAACCGTTATCGGAATTGATTACTTCAAGTGGTGTTCGTCAGGATTGACCATCTTCCCCATTTTTACTTAACTTTATTGTAAACATGCTTTTAGTGTTAACATTATCTTCATCTGACTTTTCAGAGGTGGAACTTCTACCAAGATACTCACCTGTTGAATTGGAGTATGACGATGACAGAGTTCTATTTAATGAAGACGCTGACTACCCTAAGCAACAATGCAAGCGTGTTCGGGATGCGGTTCTCCTCCTCCAAATGTAAAGTGCAAATTTGGGATAAGCTTGTGTTTGCGCCTGAACTAGTGATAGAGAGTGAAGTAGTTAAGCTTGATCTCAGTTAAAAATTATGATGTTAACTTGTTTGACTGTGTGAAAAAGTTTTTAATAATGAATACTTTAATTTAAGAGACAAACTAGAATCTAGCAAGTTTATCATTCAGTCTTCAATTGATTTACTCAACAGATAAAAAATTATCGATTCATATTACTTAAAACAAATAAATACTACAATGAATAGGGTGAATGTCGAAATAAATGTTTTCAAATCAACCCACTTACTTGCCAAACAATAATCTCTGCCAGTACCGGTTGAGCAATGAATAATGAATGGATAAATGTGCAAACTATAATACGTATTTCACGAAGAATACTAATTTCTGATTCAAGTTTCTAAATATAAGACAGGAAGGAAAAAGAAATTGTTATATTATCATAAACAAATTTCCTCAAAACGGGCTAAGGTAGTCGTAAGTAGTATTAGTAATTAAATATAAAGCAGAAATAATCGATTTTGATTAGGATCATCTATGACACTAATGTGTTTACGTGTGTGTGAGAGAGAGAGAGTTGCTGGTGTATATTGTAATGATAGCCTAACTACTAAACAGAAACGTAACACAGCCTGTGTAGTCTTATATTGACAAACATACGAGAAACGTGTATGCGTGTTCGAACAAATTTAATCGGGTGTAAAAAATTCTATAATATCTCTGAATAAGAATAGCTGAAAAGTTAGTTGCAAGAATTTCGGTGCACTTTGGACGGGACAAATGACACCGACCTGGATTTCATGGTTATTTTCATGACACATTCACTAATCTACGATGGCGTTTATCGGATTATATAAAACTAAGATTCTGACTGTGATCAGAGATTATAATTTTAATTGATAACTGTTTATAAGGTTAAGATAACGGTTTAAATACATGTTAATATATATATTTAGAAACAAACAAACAATACGAAGGGCATATTTGGATCTTAACTCTATAACAAAACTTAGAGGGCAATTAAGTGATTCATTTGTAATTGCTGTGTTTCTCATTAACTACGACAAATTAACAGACTATCATTGAAAAGTATAATTAAACACTATTACAGATATCATTTAACTGAATTTTTTTTATATTATGAACATACCAAGTAAGTACTCAATTCTTCTTCTTCTTCTTATCATTATTATTATTATTATTATTAAGGTTTGACAACGTCTGACACATTAAAAAAATTTAATTTCGAAAACATTTGACTAGTTAGGTTTGAGCATAACATTCAACAAAGAACGTAAAAATATTTCTCTTCAAAATAATGAATTTTTAACACAAATAACGAAATTCTAATATTTTTTTATCGTTTCATTCAGATCCTATGAAATATACTGATTTTTAATGATTATATTTCCCCTTTTAAGATGTAAATCATCGTTAGCTGGATCAAAAACAGAGACATTACAGCATACAGCCGATAAATATTATTTTTAATGCGTTGCGCTAACATTGCTTATAACATAAAGACAACAAATGAAAAAGTGTCCGCCTGAATTTAAAAGGAGAGAAACAAACGTTTCGATATAAAGAAAAAAATGAAAAAAAAGTAGGATATATTATTATTATTATTATTATTATTATGAATTATTTTGTCATAATTTTAGATTACCATCAGTTTATTCAATGAAAATCAATATTCCATTAGATTTTAATCAATTTACGGGAAATTGTCAATGATTAATTGTATCAATAAAGAAGTTTGAAAAAAAACAACCTAAGAAGGAAATAATTAGAAAAAAAAATCGATTTACTTTTTCATCTTCTGTCGGTAAACAGTATTCAAGTAATAACTGAATAATCGTTGAATCTTGTGTTAATAACATATTTGTACACAGGCGTTCATATTCTTCATTATTCACTGCTATCATTGATTGGGGTGAACTATTTACTTTAGACTCATTGAACATCTGTTCAGATGGTATGGTACTAGAAATAGAAGTAGTAGTATTGGTTGATGTAAGAGGTGCAGTAGTAGTAGTAGTCGATGTCGACGATGTCGTTAAAGTAAAAGTAGATATGCTGCTAGCCTGTTGTTGTTGACTTAAATCAGTTACAGTTAATTTGGAAGAACCGACAAATTTCGAATAGTTTATAGCTAAACTCGATGTATCATGATTTAATAAATCAATATTCATGCTAGAAATGGAAGAGTTTGATGATGATGTTCCACTATTTGATGAAATGGCTAAATTTATTGAAGAAAGCATCATCATTGTTGTTGGCACAGATGTTGACTGAGTATTATATCCAGTTGAATTCGGAAACGTTGTTCCACGCATAGATTGAACTCTATCAACAAGTCTATGCGCCCAATATGATCTAGATGCTAATAAATTTGATTCCAATATACGTAGAAATAAACGAAGGAGTGATGGACATCTTGAAAGAAATTTACAGAAAAAATAGAGTCATTTTAATTTATTTAGAAACATTAAAAACGAAAACTTACAGCAAAATAAACTGACGGTGCGATGCATGATGCAGGTTTTATCTTATTTGGCACCGATCGCATCAGTTCAACTTAGTGGTTGTCTGGAATGTGATTAATGTTTGACGTTAGCACCAAGTGTTTTAAGATGTCAACTTAAATATCTTGTGAAGATATCACGCAAAGAGTATAAAATATCCAGATAAACAGTCAGCCAATTTGCAATTGAATGTTATGTAGTTACACGTTTTCAATTTTAAAACTCCTTTCAAACGACATTGCAAACCGACACTCATTTCATTTTATATTTGGACGTGTCAATTAGCTCTATCTATATTTCAGTATAGAAATTCACAACAGGACTCGGAACCAGCACCATCTTTCGCTTAAAACATTCACTTTCTTTTGAGTGTCATTCAGTGAATATTAACAATGGGATGCAAATGTTACATCGAACTAACAAGTATCCTGATTCGATTGTTAACTATAGTTAAACTTTAAGGAAATATTTGTAGATTCCTGACAGTAATCCGGGAAATAAACTCAGGACGTTTATATCTCAAAAATAACAAGTCATTTACAGTTTTGAATATCAATGGGAAGATAAGAACAATTAAAGATTAATTTGCTTTTTATACAGATTTCTTGTTTTCTCGTTACAGACATAATGGATGAAAATAGATTGTTTCTTTAAACACTAATGAGTACGACAATTATCATGACCAGTAAGATAACTATGATTAACAAATTCAACTAGCTATTTGCATACTATGTATGCTTATATAGAGAAAAATATAAATAACAGATGATTAGAAAATGGATCTGATATAAACAAATATTCTAAAAGAAATAGCTTACATTTGTATTATGTACATTGAATTGTGGAGAATGTATTTATCTACACGTATCTATCTAACTGGTGTATAACAGATTAGGAAATTAGGGCAAGACTGAAAGGGTCTGATTTCGATTCGCGGTGGAGTTGTAGATGTACAGTGTTAAGAAATTTCATATGAGGATAAAATAACTCTCTAGTGCTTACTTATGTACTTATAACAAAAGAAAAAATTCATTTAAAAATATCTTATTGCCATCATTATTGTGCAAATAAATTAACTAGTAGAATAAAAAATACTCTCAACCATTAGGATAATTAATATTATTTTAAAAAGAACATGTATTTCAAGACTGAAAAAGATCTAAGAATAAATGAACTAGTAATTTATTTCAGCAGTAAAAACACTCGAATGATTCCAAAAAACAATATACGTTTCATCTGAAAAAGCCTCACTGAATCCATATCCTTGATACATCGAATCAAGTGAACACGTTGGTGGTATTAAATATACAACTGATTCACACAATAAACATATATTTTTAAAAACAATTTATTTCAACTTAAACGAGAGTGAACAAAGTTTAAATGCAAAAATAATTTAATGACTAGAAACTGAAAAAAGGATCAATGAACAATGAAAGCACCACACAATAAAAAATCCAGCTCAAAGAATGAAACGAGATCACTGATCAATCATTATACATAAGCTGTTAAACATATTAGTAGAACATAAAATTGCTGACAATAAACGAATTCGATTTCTTCGCCAAGAACAACTATGGGGCTATTCTTTGTGATAAGAGAATCCCATACCTTTATCAATCATGTTATATGAACGAATTTACTCTTTGAGCAAGTTAATAATTATTGAGATTTAATAGCTCAATGAATAAGTAGTTGACGTTTGACACAAAAACTCTTCCTGGAGCCCCTGTGAAGCTACTGTCGAACCCCAGCTTGGATCAAGGAGGAGGGTTGGGCATGGGATTGGCGACCCCATCCTGTAGAAAACTAACTCGCTAAAAAACGCTAACCAGAAACAATAATTCAAACCATTTTAACTCTGCCCAGGGAGTTGGAAGAAGAATTGTGACGTCTCTTGATGAAGTTGAGTTCCGTCGGAGGTCACGAGGCCGATGCCTCTTCTGACAACCAGAGCAACCGTTTTTTAGGTACACGGAACGTTCAAACATTGTGAGAGACTGGAAGACTATTTCAAGTTGCTGCACAAATGAGAAGATTCAACCTGGATGTGGTTGGAATCAGCGAAACGCACTGGACACAGGTAGGACAACTGAGACTAGCTTCAGGGGAACTGCTGTTATACTCTGGTCATGAAGAGAAAAATGCTTCACATACACAAGGAGTTGCACTAATGCTGTCCAAACAAGCACAAAATGCACTGATATGATGGGAATCTCATGGACCGAGGATCATTAAAGCATCCTTCTAAACAAAGAAAGAGGACATTACAATGAACGTCATCCAATGCTATGCACCTACCAACGACTACAATGACGACGATAAAGATCAATTCTACGATAGTCTGCAGTCAGATCACCACTTGCTGGTCGCCAAAATGAAACTGAAACTAAAGAAACACTGGAAAACGGGGCAGACAACATCACAGAAGTCTAGTACGGCCTTTCTTCGGGATACCGTAAAACTCAATGAATTCAAGATAGCCCTCACCAATAGGTTCCAGGCCTTGCACGATATAATCAATGGAGAGGAAGCAACATTGGAGAACAATTGGAAAGGGATCAAGGAGGCAATCACTTCTACATGTCACGAAGTTCTGGGTCACAAGAAGTACCATCACAAGGAATGGATGTCTGTTGGTACTCATGAAAAAATTGAAGAAAGGAGGAAGTGAAGAAGAGCATCAGAGCTGACAAACGAAAATATGTGGAAGATCTAGCAATGACGGCGGAAAAGGCTGCAGGAGAAGGAAACTTGAGACAATTGTACGAAACAACAAAAATAGCTCGCCGGGAACTATCGTAAACCAGAACGACCAGTGAAAAGCAAGGAAGGCAAAGTAATCAGCAACACTGAAGAACAGCGAAATAGGTGGGTAGAGCACTTTCAGGAACTCCTGAATCGACCAGCTCCACTCAACCCACCCAACATCGAAGCAGCATCTACGGACCTCCCAATCGGTGTTGGCGCACCTACAATTGAGGAGATCAGTATGGCCATCAGACAAATCAAGAGTGGCAAATCAGTAGGACCAGACAACATTCCAGCAGAGGCAATGAAATCAGATGTAGAAGCAACTGCGAAAATATTTCACATCCTCTTCAACAAGATTTGGGATGAAGAACAAGTACTATCAGATTGGAAAGAAGGATACCTGATCAAAATACCAAAGAAAGGCGATCTCAGCAAGTGTGAGAACTACAGAGGCATCACTCTTCTTTCAATACCAGGCAAAGTCTTCAACAGGGTATTGTTAAACAGAATGAAGAACTTCGTAGACGCCCAACTTCGAGATCAACAGGCTGGATTTCGTAAGGATCGATCGTGTACTGACCAAATTGCTACATTACGGATCATTGTGGAACCCACCACTCTACATCAACTCCATCGACTACGAGAAAGCATCCGATAGCATGGACAGGAAAACACCATGGAGGCCTCTTCGACAGTACAGCGTGCCTGAGAAGATAGTCAACATCATACGGAATCCTTACGATGAATTAAACTGCAAAATCGTGCACGAAGGTCAGCTGACAAACTCGTTTGAAGTGAAGACCGGTGTTAGGCAAGGTTGCTTACTCTCACCCTTGGGTTCACACCCAAGGAACATATTACGCCGAGAAATAGAGAAAGACATGGGAAGATTGAACAAAATTTGGACAGAACTGGAAAGGGAAGCCCAGGACAGAGTTTGTTGGAGAAAACTGGTCGGCGGCCTATGCTCCATTGAGGATAACAGGCGTAAGTAAGTAAGTAAGTAAGTAATCACTGAATGCTTGGATGAAGTATCTAATTATTTAGTAAGAAATAACACAGAATCTGATTATAAGTTTATGCAATAGGTTATAATCTGCTGTTGTTAAAGCTTAAAAATACTACATCGTTTTTGTGTTCACTGAACTGAGTTTTTTATTGTCTCTATCGAAGTTTTGTGAATTTCTTCATAGGCGACTAACAGCTTGTTCTGTTGTTAAACAAGAATGTTTGACAGGAAAATAGTTGATTGCCGCATCAATTATCTACTACATGATGCAAATCAGGTGAATATAATATGGCTACTTATAACATCTTTGAGTAGTGTAGTTTTTTCACGACATATGTTAACGATTCAATATCTCAAAAACCATCCTTCTAATGGATTTTCAAGTTTTTACCTCATTTACATACTGTTATTGGCATTTTTCTATTTGAAAGAACACAGTAAAAAAAACTGGAGTTATAGATAGTGAGACCAATACTCGCTCAAACTTTTTTGATGCTTCGATAACCAACTGGGTTTTATATTAGAAAAGTTCGATATTCTATTCTGGTTAATGTATTTCAATTGATTTAACTTCAACGGTTACTTTTTTGGATATTTCTCACTTGCATATCTTCAAAGTTCTAATAAAACAACACAATAGAAGGTTGTTCACAGTATTCAAGTTTATTTTCAACCTTTTGTATCTCTCATTTTAAGGTTAATAAGGTTAGAGATTCTTTAAGATTGTGAGAATCATTGCCTTGATTGGTTTTAACCTATAATTGTAGGTTGCGTTTGTCAGTAACTAAGCTCATAATTAAGTGAAATGTCATTTTTTCCATACATTTCTCCTTTCTTTCAAACCAATTCTGACTTTGGTGTTGGTTGATAGTTATTTTGAGTTCCAGATGTTCTTCAATTATAGAAAACTGCCCTTGCTTTGTTAATTCGTGTCTTTAGATCGGCATCAGATCAACCTTGTTTATTGACGTTGCTACCCAAACAGGTCAATGTTCCCACATCTTCCAAATCTTCTCTTCCTAGTGTGATTCAGTTGGTGCATGTCGTGTTGTACTCACCAACCCAGTTGTTTAGTGGAATATACTTAAGCAACTCATTACTAAGTGAATTAAGCATTGATGATGTTTTTTAGAAGAACAATAAAAAGTTCATAATTAGATCATTTACTTCTGAGAACTAAATGGCACTAAAATCATCTATCTAAAGGGATATTAATTTGATAAGACTTATTGTATTTAAACAACCCATGTAATCGAACAATGTGGTTCCCAAATAAATAGTCATTAGGCTTTACTCTAATATACATGAATATTTATGTTAAAATGTCAAACCAACCAAGGCAATGCAAGTCAATAATCATAATGAAATAGATTATGTAACGACATATAAGTAATATAAAGTAGGTAAGATTATCAAGAGTTAACGTGATACTAACAAATACGTTGAGAACTTGGTCAACTATTAAAAATAATAAACTAATGAAGTATTTTCACGGTTAGATAGACCGTCAATGAAGACTTAGAAATGTACGAACCTGAGGGTCCTGAATTCAATTTCAACGTACGAGATCGTGAATATACACCGCTGTGGATTCGAAGACTTGGATGAAACGGCGACTCAGTGCTTTCAGGCTACCGATGATAGTTTAGTTAAGATTAGTGTGAAATTCTATGATAACCAGAAAACCTCTGTATCCTAATAAAATACTTGTAATGTTACTACGAAAGACAAAATTGGATATCAAATATTTCACAATGTAGTGTAAATTGATTTTCAAGAGAATAATTAACCATTTGTTAACTGAGTATATATATATAATTACCAGGAAAAATATTTAAATGACAGTACACAGTAGTTTAACTCCGCTTAGAGTCCTTCTGCGGTTACTGCTTGTCCGTAAGTGTAGGTACGTAACATAGTAGTTTATTCGGACACAAGTTGTTAGAAACAGAACAATTTCCATCAAGTAATCACCAACAAACAGATTCGTTCATCTAACCATAAAATTATAACTGACAAATGATTTTAACCTCAAAAAATAGAATACAGTATCATCCAAGTCTGTCAATTATTCTTCAGTTGATGATAATTAGTACATGAGTGAAATTACCTTTGGAATAGATAATAATTATTATTACATGTGAAATAGAATAAAATTATTGACCTAAAAGAAACATTTAAATTACATATTAATTATAGTTTATGTAGCTTCATAAATTGATTGAAAGGTTTTATGATGAAAACAGACAACCATAGATAAATTATCATACGAAACCCAGTACACATACACACAGCGATTCCCAACGAATAAAATGACTGTATTCACAATAAAATAAACATTTCATTGAACAAGTTCTAATTATAATGAGAGCATTTAAGCTATGCTACACAAAATCTAATTTGAAATAATGAAATCAAAAAGTTTTGCGTTCTTACGTTTTCAACTTATTGACAATGACTAATACCAATAGTTCCATAATACGGTAAATTGGTTGAAGTTCAACTAGTACACTAATGGATGCTGACTCAAATTGTCTTGAGGTTTAACTTTCACTCAGAGACAAAAGGTGCTAGGTTAACCCCGAGTTACAGATGCGTATTGCTGAGTCTTTTACTAAGACGGAACATCCATCCAGAGCTTAAGTTTATGACTTAAATTAGTTCGTGGTTTTGATAAAGGCGAAGTAGACAGATTAAAGAACAGAACTATCGTCATCGAAAAAACACCTATCTGTGTTGCTTAGTTATTACGTCGTTATTCTGCTAAATTTAGGTGTCAAGATGATATTAGTTTTAAAAGTACAAAAGCAGTAAAACAAGCAACTCAACTGTTTCTTTCTTCCAGCACATCGCTATTCTCTTCACCACTAAATAAACTGTAAAGTCACTGTGTATATGTGCATGCGCATACATACACAGTTTCTCTTTTTTAATCATCTCTGTTAAAGTTTGCATCTACCAATCAGGAACTAGAGCCAATCAGTTGTTTTTAACTGGAAATTATACTCGGCTGATATTTTTTACCGACTGTTTCTCAATTGTAGTATCCGACAGAAATGACATCTAGGGTAGCGTGTGTGTGTGTGTGTGTATGAACTACGATAAATGTTTTAAGAAATTTCTGTGCATATGTATTTGTGTGTAAATATCAACAGATATATATGTATATATATACGAATCATAACTGAGACTAAAACAGCAACGAATCGTATCGTCTAAAATGTCTAAAATGAACTTGAACAAATATCAAAATGAATGGATTAACACAAAATTGGATATTAACAATTATTTTAATAAACTGGACAAACGTGAGTAAGATTTTTGCTCAAAGACATATAAATTCAACTGTGTTCTTTTCTTGTAATATGATAAAACATAGTGTTAGTGATAGAAATAATCCTACTGATGATTATATAAAGAATTTATGAGGATTCTGTAATATTTACACTCTCTCACACCCACCCACACACACACACACATATATATATACAACAAAAAAAACTAATGAACAATTCAACGACAATTTGTCATTTCACAAATCCATATGAACATGGTATAGCTGGTATACTGATTACACATGTCAGTATTACATTAGCTATATTAGGCATTCCAGCCAATGTAATCACATTGATTGTTTTAAAACGTGATTCATCAACCAGTGGCACATCTACAACGGCAACGACAACAACACCGCCACCACCATCAACATCATCATCAGCGCCTGTAAACACAACAAGTAGTCGTCATTCGATTAATTTTATATTAGCTACATTAGCTACAGAAGATTTATTAATTATTATTTTATACAGTTTATATTATGTTGCTATACATTATTATGAAAAATATCATGAACAATTATTTTATTTAGGTTTATTAAAATATGCTGATAGCTTAATTTATTTTTTATTAAGTTGGATTAAAGTAGCAGAAATTTACACAATTGTATTGTTAAGTTTACAACGTTATCTAGCTATTCGTTGGCCATTACATTCAACTTATTTATGTGCATTAGGCAGAACAAAACGTATAATTTATGGGATATTTATTTTATCATTTATATTAAAATTACCAAATTTAATATTAGGTTATCGTATAATTATTACTACTGTTAATAAGCAATATGATAATGACAAAGAAAAACACCATTGTGAACAATTCATATTACAAGAATTATTCATTAAACAATCATGGTATAGAACATTTAAAATTATTTATGTACAAGTGTTAGATCAAGTGATTACATTTATTATACCATTAAATATACTAATTCTTTTAAATGTCGGCTTAATATTACGTGTGAAACAAGCCACCATTCAACGATTACGTGAAGATAGTTTAGGTTTAATTATGAATAAATCAACCAATAATAAACATTGTTCATTTAATAATAATAATAATAATAATAATAATATATTGAAAAGATTGAAACAAAATAAAACTATGACACAATATAATTGTGATGAAGAATTACAAAGAAATTATTCATCTGGATTATCATTATCATCAAGATCATCACAAATTATGGATAGGACTTCTGTCATTGCAACTGTTAATGTGAATAATAATAATAGAAAATTCACAACACCATGGGGTTCATCAAAATCACCATCATCGTCATCGATGACAACAATACAATATCGTCAGCAACAACAGACGCAACATTATGCACATAATCGAAGTGTAACTTTAACATTAATCAGTGTCATTTCAATATTTATTCTATGTGAAACACCAACAACCATATGCTTTTGTTATGAATTTTGGGAATTATTAACTGAAATTACACAATCCGATAAATTGTCAAATGAAAGCAGTACAACTTCATTATCCAATGAACCAGATTTTTATTATTATGCTTATCCAGCTGCATTAATATGCATTTTAATTGGATGTACGAGTAATTTTTTTATTTACATGTTAATTGGACTGAAATTTCGTCGAATGTGTATTACATATTTACGTGAAACATACCATCAAATAATAAGCCATTTTAAGTCATGTTGCTTTTATTGTAGAACAAAACAATATTTCGTCAAAAGTATTGATAATAATGGTAATAGTAATAATAATAATAATAGTCATTTTGATCACCAAAACTCAATAACTTACTCACGTAATAAACATTATTCACACAAAAGTAATGATAAAGTGCAATTATCATGATCTACTACAACACCGTCATCATCATATGCACCATTAAAAATCCGAAAACAATACTCGCTATCATGGAATAGACATACAAAACAAATTTAATTTAAACAAATAGTGAAAAACTGTTAAAAACAACAACAATACAAATGTTACTCTTATCAATAATAGGAAGATCCTCGTTCATTGTAATAAGCAACAATTGCAATGAAATGCAAAAAAAAAATAAACTCAACAAAAGATATAAACAGACAAGAGAGTAATTATTATGAAAAAAATAGTCATCATATTCAAAAACTATGGTTGATGATTACTAAAACATATTGTAAAGATTAAATTAAGAATTATACATGAGTAGTGAACACTATTCTAAGTATTCAAGGTTTTGATTTGAACCATATTATCAAATGTGAGTAAAAAAATCCTTCATTTCATAATCTTAAAAAATTTACACTACTTAGTTATTTTTATATTTAGTTTAGTACTATTATATCACGGCTTTTAAAATGCTTTACCTACTGTCACATTCATTCCCACTATTCTATACAACATTGTAAATAACGTGAACACTATTAGTATGTTGACTTATTTCAAAGATGAATTGTTATAAAACACCAGTATAATTTACAGCATACTTATAAAAAGAACTGTATGGATAAAAAAAGAAAGCATATCAATCGACAAAACGAAACAGAGTGTACAGTTCAAACAAGTATACAGTGGACAATATTAAGCTTTTTTCAATATATCAAGAAAAAAAAGCCAAAGTAATGTAAAGTGTTTCATTAGGTACCAAACATATATATATATATATATATATATACAAAAGCATCAATGATATTTGTGAAAGCGTACGGTGAAGACAAAAAGAATAAGGAATGGTAGACAGAATATGACAAGAGAACAACTTATTAACCCTAAGGTTGATGTTGTTATTTTGTATACAGGCTAAGAATTTAAACAGATTACTATTAATAATACCACGAAAAAAAGTTGTTATTTTGTGTCTACAGACTATAGTGTATTACTCAGACAATACAGTAACTTGCCATGAAAATATTTGTTACACAAAATAAACTTGTGAAACCAAGCGATTGTAATTGGAAAATTTATTGCATGAGTAAAACAAACTAGTCAGCTACAACGCACAACTTGGTGCGTACGTACGTACATCAGTTCAAGTCTCCATACCACATAAGCACAAAGAAATCCAATTGTCAATGCATATCTCATAGTAGTAGAGATATTAGCAGTAATCGAAGGTACGATTCAAGAAGCATAACCCACTGAAATAAATTTTAAAAATTTCATGAGGAATTCAGACAATTGGAATTTGAGAAAACATTAAGAATGGATATACCTGAACTATTGCAAACGATCTTCAGACATGTCATTCAAGGTCTCTAACCATAGGCAACTCCCGTCTCGCGGATCCCGACTAGGTAGTCTACACCCAGCAACATGGCTCAGTCCACTTGTGCGTCACTTCACGGATTTGTAACATGTTTTGCTTTGGCCGCCCCCAGAATTCTTCCAAACTACTCCTACATTTCAAAACATAGCTCAACGAGGCAGTCGGTGAATGGGCATCTTTAACTAGTAACCGTTTCCTAACAATATCACTGCTTCCTTGACGATCCCACGCTAGACAAACACTGTTTCTAAGACAGATACGACAGAATACTGGTGTTTGGAATGTTAAATTCCCAGAACTAGCTTGATAAATATCTTCATTTTGGAGTTATTTCATGGACCGATCAGTTGTCCTTGAAATCACATTTCCCACCAGGAAAATCCTTGGCTATGATTGGTTACTGCATCATTTTAGTGTGCTATTTATGTATCTGTCCTAAGGACGTCTCTATACAGTATAAATAAACGCTATTTGAGTGCTTGCATTCATTGTGTGCTGGCTGGGTGTTTTTAGAATACAATTTCTACGCTATATCAAGACTTCTGGCTGGTACAATTTGGTCAATGGTTCACCGTAGCCTACCTGGACATTGGTTCATTGTTTTGTTCTCGTTACTCGACTAAGGTGAACTCGTTATAGTTTAAGCATACCTAGAGACGAGTGTAACAACTGGGAACCTACGAATATCCTCTATTCTTGGTGGCCATGTAGTACTAGTAGTGGTAGTAGAAAAGATCAGGCAGAGACAATGCAAATTCAGAAAAAAGATTGGATTTTTTGAACAGAAGTCTGAAGGGCAATTTAAAAACTTGATACTTAAGGCAGGTTAAAGAATGAGTACGTTTAGTCCATTACTATTCATTGTGTGTCATGTTATAATTTTAATGCCACGACAATTGTGAAGACACTGACCAGAGTTTACTGAACTGATAGGCTGTTCCACGTCATCAGAGTGTACTTCACTTATATCAAAATGACTCGTATGGTTTCAACATATGAGAGCTTATGTCTGATACTATTTGACTTTGTTGAAAGAAGAACAAAAGGGGACTCAACATTTAATTCACTGGTTCCAAATATGAGCATTTTAACATATAATCTAGACCACCATGAATATAGCTATAATGAATAAAAGGTGATGGATAACTGATGAAAAATATTCATTTTTACTGCTAGACTAACGATCACATATAATGGAAATTCTATCAATTTGATAGGTCAAGTATAACTTTTAGCTATCACAGCAGCATATGTGCCTCTAAGTTGATTTTATTTGTGAATCGACGACAAATTCAATCAGAAGACAGCTTTGCAAAACGTGATTATAACCTTAACAAAAAAAAAGTTAATGAGTTGAAGAAAGTTTGCATTTTAAATTGGTCAGAGTAAGTTAATTTGACATTAGCTAACGTTTCTTCTCTTATTAAGGTAGGCAATAGTATAATGTTTGTAACACACTGACACAGTTAGATGTATTTACAATAACAAGACCAACATAACAATATTTCTGAATAATTTAATGAAGTTATATGAAATTGAATTTAGCTTTTTCAGGAATTATTTGAATATAATCTATTAGTATGAAGAAAAATATGTCATTGTATTACATACAGTAGTCCTTTGAAAAATCACTTTCATAATATTCCAAAAAAATTTTTTAAGTTCATAATGAAAAATCATTTTCATCGAACAAAACAAATCACTGTAACATAATGAATGAACTAAAATGATAAAGAGTCATATATTTTCACCTCTAAATTAGGTCTTTGCAAATGTTTCCTCCCAGTTCACCTTACTTATCCTCTTTTCTCATTGCAATTAAGAATTAAACATTCATTATCGAGTTATGGGGATTGTTGTTTTTCACTGGAATCATGAACCGATCATTGTTAGACCACTATTATAAACCTGGAAGCACTGGGAGACGTTTCGACATCGCATGGGACTCATCAGCAGTACACATTCATGACCCGTGCTCATGGGAATCGAAACCAGGACACTTAACCTCTAGGCCACTGAGCCGGCATTCAACAGGGTTAATGTCCAACTTTAATCAATGCACTATATTGTGCGAACCCACCCATAGTCTTCAGTAGGTAACTTCCTACACTCAACAGGCTTGAACTACACCGGTCATGGATTCTCACTACAGCTCCCAAAATTTCCTCACATTTTATGATATTCATTACAGGGTTATGGAGATTGTTCAGTTTCGTTAAAATGGTGGATTCCACACTAGGATAAAAAGGTCGTTCAGTGCTTTCAGGTTCCTAATTGTATTCTAGCAATGATCGATTCATGATTTCAAATGAAATATTTAGGTTTAGAGTAAGAAGCTGCATAAAATTATCGATCAATAAGATGTATACAAGATTGGCGACGAGCACATGTGTCCATAAGTTTAAGTTGGTACATCATATCAGCAAAGCAAGATAAAATGATCGAAACAAATCACAAAGTAGTAGAATCAATAAGTATCAGTAATAATAAGAAACGATTAGGTATAGAAAGCAAAAATCTTCAGACAGGATCTAGGGACTCATGATCTACGAAAGGATAAAAGAAATTGAATGTGTGGCTGTGAACGATTCTGAGCCGTGTCAATTAAAGACTAACTGAGATTACAATCGTAAGAATATGAAAGTATCTTTCGTTTTCTTCGAGAGGTTTGTAAATAGTCAAAGCAGCTGATAGACAAAAATAGATGAAGGCATATCGGTAATAAATAGGAAATTCTAAATTCTGATTAAACAATTACCCGATCACAACCCCTGAACTAATGGAGTGACTGGGAGTACCTATCGTGATGATCTGATCAAGCTATATTGATTAGGGCATATGTCCATTTAGATTTTACTACGCCAACTAGGTCGGTTGAAGAACTGAAAGACCAAATAGCAAATTAAGGTTCAAATATAGAGTCATACCACTGACTGTATTGAAGTGTTACGACGGTGAGCTATTTCTCCCAGATAAAATCGGCGGTGACAATGTCATATCACAACAAAAGGGGGTTAGAAAACGTTGGCTCTAGAAAGGTGCACCTTACCTATCTTCACAGATTTTTGTTACAAACAGTGAGGCTATTGAAGAACAAGAGCTATTCACAAAAGGTAAGCATGACCGGACCAAAGAAGTTATTGTTTGGGATCAGAAATAACACCTCTAGGTCATGAAGAACACTACTTATTCAGTTTCCTCAAGAAAAAAGACCCTTCCATTGGTGTGAGAAACCAGGAAGTAGCAGCCACCACACATCAAACAGCATTCGAAATCACCTACTTCTACTGTTGGTCAACTAGCGTAATGAAATGAATCTTAAACAATAATTAGATAGAGTTTAATGAGATTGGTTGCTGTTTGACGTAAACATGAACATCCAAGACTATATACATATTTATGACGTAACATGGGCATGATGTTCATTAGTGTCAAACAAATTAAAACCCTACGTACATGAATCATTTATCTTTAAGGTCAACTTACAGTTATCTGTTAGTTATTGTGCATTTTCTAATTCTCAATACTAGGGCTGCAAAGAAATCCTCACTAGTCCTCATAATTAGAGCATGGATTGGAGTCTAGTAAAGTTATTATCGTTACACATAATTACAAAATCATCATAAATCGAAAACAACCCAATAATCAAGATCGTTTAATGTACCTGGTCTTGACTAATAATTTGTATGTTGGAGCTGGTCGGTCATACTACATGACTGCCTAAAACGAAGTAGATAGAATGAAATTTGAATATGAAACGTTAATTTTCTGAAACAAGAGTTCCGTTTTAACTGCAAGTTCATATCTATATTATCAAAACAAAACAATCTACGCATGAAGAACTAGTTCATTTAAGCAGATTATAATCATAATTACTTTAAAAGTTTATTATATGTATATATAAATAACGAATAAGAAAAAAATTCCATCAAATATTAATTGAGAAATAATTATGATTACAAAAATAGAACTGATTTGTCAGTAGAACAGCTATGTATCACTTAACTGTCGACAAATAAAACCTACAAGTGGTGACTGTATCTACTAGAGGGGATGAGTGTTCAACTTTCAGTGTTGTTGAGTATTATGATTCTTGAATTAGAGTTATGGAGGTTAGTGTTTTTTGCACATTGAAATCATCAATCAACCATTGTTAGACCACCATTAGAAGGCTCGAAGCACTGGGCAGCCGTTTCGTCCTGGTATGGGACTCCTCAACAGTGCACATCCACGACTCCTGCATCCAACAGGATTCGAACCCAGGACCGTCGGTCTTGTGAGCGAACGCCTAACCTCTGGACCGGCATCCAACGGTGAAAATGTATCGTATGAGAATTTTCATTATAGAGTTGTGTAGAATGTTGAGCTTCACAGTAATCATAGGTCAGGATGGAAGGTCCTAGGTCCGACTCCAGCGAGGTGCAGGAGTCGTTGATGCGCACTGCTGATGAGTCCCGTACTAGAACAAAACAGCTGGTCAGTGTTTCCAGATTTTTAATGGTGGTCCAGAAATGATTGATTCATGATTTCAATATAAGAATTTGTAAAATTTGTAAAAAAAAACGACAATAAATTAATCCATAACATAAACATTGAGAGTAATGAACTCAATAAATGATAGTTGCCACTGTAAAAAAGTCATTAGCGCATAATCATATCTCTATTAATCCATTTAGTCTATATTATATATATATATATATATATATATATATTTGTCCAGAAGAACTCGTGCATTATTTTAGATAGTTTTTGTTTCTCCTATCATTGTCTCTCTTTACCTTTCTTTCTTACATATATACAAACATGGCTGTGAAACAAAAACACACATATACTTTGAATATTACAAAAACAAAAGCCTGCTCGGTTTGACTCCAGATGGGTTGTCAAGTTAAAAGACAACAGCTAAAAGGCCGTAGGAAGCTGGCTGAAAAGAAAATAATAACGTATATAAATAATAATAAGACATTATTCAATACTTTTTATTGACAACAGCTTCATACACCATTATTTACTATTGACTTTAAACCGAATAAGAAATTAACGTCGCACTATGTAGTCAGACCTTATATATTACACGTCCCTATATAACAATGTACAAGATAAACAAGTTCTTTCAAAGTGGTTAGAATTGTGGAAATTACTGAAAACGTAAAACTTTCTTATGTCACGATAGAATGAGAAATGATTGTTGCTTATAGTGTATTATATTTATTAGTTTAATACCGACACACAAATGGATACAAATATAAATACTCAACACACGAATGAGAAAATGAAATAAAAGGAAGGAGTATAATCAGAAATAGATTAATAAATAAAATATAAATGAACAAGAGTTGGCATATGACTGTACAAACTGTCCACGTAAAATATGCCTAGAAAAAAATTCCTTCAGTCATGTGAGTTTTATTTACATTTTACAATAATACTTAAAAGGAAACAACGACATAATTACCATTGGCTTCTATTCTTTGCTATGTATGATAACATCTGAAGTTAGCGAGCTACACACTATCATTCGGATCCTAAACGGGATTTCATTCATAATCCGGCATCATGTCCTACCACAAATTGACCATTTTTCTACATGTTGCAGCTGATGCCAGGGTTGGTGTATCAAAATTGATGTGAGAATCGCTGAGATAACATTTGTAACACATATCCAAGATGAGGGCATTAAACGAATATATATATATATATATATATATATATATATATATATAATTTGAGATTTTGACAACGCTGTGTTGAGTTCTCTTCGTTTTGCATTTCTGAAATCAAAGATTCCTTAACTTGGAAGTTTTGATCTAAACCAAAAAACTTATGCTGTAAACGAGCCTCCTCCTAATCTGAGCCTTAAAAACACACACGAAAAAAGTAATTCTTCTACAGATCACAAAGATAAACCAATAAAAAAGAAACATTAAAATAGACGGTGATTATTTTACACAAAAGCCAAAAGCGAAACTAGTAAATAAACATTTCCAAAAAAATCTTTTACATAAGTTAAAACCGATGAATTTAACGAAATATAGATTATAGCAGAAGAGAGATTATTTGCTTATTTGTATTACAGAATAAACAACAATTTTGTGAAAACATATATGAATAATCAACAAATAAATACTACACTCAATTACATCATAAACAATATAAGACAAATAGTTTAATCTCAGAATAAAGAATAACATGATAGAAGTTCATTAGAATGAGCATATTTAAATGAAAAAAACGCGTTTCCTTTGTTCTCCTACGTCTCAGTGACTAACAAATACATAAAACAATACAAAAGGATGAGATGTAGGGAGGTTGGAGGGAGGTAAAGATATACATTTATTCTATTGCAAAAAAGTAAACAAACAAAGGCATAAGATATACTTAATATTTGACTTTTTTCTGTTATTAAATAAAAGTATTTGTTATAAAACATTGTTATGGATTTTAATTAGGGAAGTAATTAATCTATTTAGTCACGTAAGACAAAAAAAAATAGAGAAATATAAAAGAAGAAAAATGAGTTGTTTAACGTTAGGTGAAGGTCCTTCTAAAAAATTTTCTTGTATTGATTTCAGTCTTAGATTTTATCCTTTTCATATCGCAATACTATTTTATACACTGACCAGCTCACCGTTTTGTCCAATTATTTTCTCAATTAGAGTTACGGAGATTAGCGTTTTTTGCACATTAAAATCATCAATCAACCATTGTTAGACCACCATTAGAAACCTCAAAGCACTGGGCTGCCGTTTCGTCCTAGTGGTCAAACAATGGTTGATTGATAATTTTTCTAATTAGTCGCAGCCTCAGATGATATGGAATTTACTAGGACGACATTCGTAGAACGTGTCCCAGCCAACAAGACCGGTGTTGCAAGATGACGACACTAATCGAACTATTGTTTCTGTGCCGGAACCTTTGCATTACCAACAGGAGTGAGTGCAGGCTCAGGGTTCAGTCAGTT
Source organism: Schistosoma turkestanicum (assembly GCA_944470395.2). Classification (NCBI taxonomy): domain Eukaryota; kingdom Metazoa; phylum Platyhelminthes; class Trematoda; order Strigeidida; family Schistosomatidae; genus Schistosoma; species Schistosoma turkestanicum. The sequence goes on along the minus strand of OX103974.1, from coordinate 8,600,659 downwards.
TTGTAAAAATACTCAGCATTTTGAAGGTGAAAAGCACATGTCGTACCTATGGACAATGACTACCAAATTGATTTAGTGTACATTGCATCAGTCGATAGTCCTCACACTGTAAAACGATATCATCCGCATACTCAAGGTTGGAAAGTCTTTTTCCATGTAACAAATCCACAACACCATTACCAAAATACATCAGGTGTTTCTAGAAAGCTATCAATGGCAACTTGAAGGGGAGTAGTGAGATTGGGCAACCCTGCCTAACCTTACTGCTCGAATAAGGCAACGAAGAGTGGTGGCTGTATTCCGTCATTTTGAATACTATGTTTACATATAAGGTCTTCAGGATGTGAATACATTTTTACGGCACACCATTCTTCGATAGACAACCCCAGAGAACAGTCCTGTCTAACAAAATACAACGATTGTTAGTCTGCGGTAAGTACGGTGGTGTTGTGAAATTTGGTGGAGAGTGAAGATATAATCAATATATCCTCAGCCAAAACATAAACCACCCTGATTCTTTCGAATCAACATTTCTTGAGTTTTGAATAATCTGAGACTTAAGATGGAAGCAAATAATTTGGATACAATCAGTAGTGAACCTATGCTACGTAGTTATTAAATAGACAATATGAACCATTTTTAAGAGAATTATATTTTACTTAAGGCTATAAAAGTCGACACTGAACACGCAAGTAATCAATCAAGAGAAACATGATTCATGGATAACAGTCAATCAATCAATTATTATTATTATTATTATTACTACAACTAATAATACTTCGAACAAACCGGACGTAGTAATAATTCAGTGCTTCAAAATCCAAAATGATTCGATTGCATACAACGATGTGCACTCTTTTTCACAAAATAATGTTTTTTTACATATCAATGAATATATTTGTTTTGAAAACGCATCGGAAACTTTAAACAGTTATTCAATTTTCAATCGATAAAAAATATATTCCAACTGTTGAGATATTCACAATTAGACTGATCATTGTGTAATGAGTTTTCAATTTCATGTTTGCAGTACGTTATAGTGATAGTCAAATTTTGATAGATCAATGACCGCTGGGTAGACAGACCAAAACATGGCACAAACCCATGAAGTCACTGACAAATGGACTGAATCATGTTGATAGATGTAGACTACCTGGTTGGGGTCCCCGAGACGATAGTAATCGATGGTTAAAGACCTTGAACGACATGGCTCAAAATAGTTTGCAATGGCGCAAGTGCATTCATTCTTTGTGTTCTCTCAAACTTCAATATTCTGAACTCCTCATCACCTTTATCTTTCTCTTTTTAGGTTTATTTCACTAGATTCTACTTCTTGAATAATATCCTCGAACCCTAATCTCTCAAGTTACTGCTAATACTTATACCACCTCTAATACTATGGGATTCGAAGTGACAATTGCGTCTCTGTGCTAATGTGGTATGGGAACCAGAACTGATGTATGTACGTACAAAGTTCAACAATGTAAGTGACTGACCGATCGATACTTTTAATAACTATATGTTTATTGAACACATTGGAATGTTGTTTGGCCTTTTCATTCGAGAAGTTCGATGTTCGGACGCAACGATTATCTTTTTGGTGGGTAATGGTAACTCGCTCATCTTAGTTTAGATGTAAGTGACCGTCTTTTGTAGATGTTTGAACACCGTGACGGTTTTTTAGCCTGCATCACGTTTTAGCATCATCAGTAACACAAAACTGTCTGGTATCTCTATCTGCAACTTTTTTTGTATCTCGACGTTCACATAGAGGTCAGTCATCGCTAATGCATTTATGTATTAGTTTACCACTGTCAGCTTCAACTTTATGTTGGGTTTTAGTGGCTGACGAACTTATCATCCTGAACGGATTGGTATGAGCTAACATGAATTAAGATCAAGGCTACCTATCAGTCACCTAAAATTGGTTGATAAACACTAACTACGCTTGGATAATGCTTTTTAAATGATAGAGCTTATCGCGTTGAGCTTCTCGAAACATTCCGTTTATAAACGCCAAGTTTCTATAGTCTCCTTCCTTGTTTAAGACACGCTTGTTAATTCTGGCCAACCCATAAATATGATGTTATATTGGTTTAATTAAATCCTTTGTCTCTAACTGTTATTTATTCCCTTTTAAGATGAATGCATAATCTTTCTCCTCTGTTGATCATATTAATTATACTTTTTTTCAGTGGATAGATTTCCTAATCTCTCAATTTGATTTAATTATATGCTTTCTATGTATTTGTTTCATCTATTTGAATCGGTCCATAAGAAGGGGCTATTTTCCACCACTTAGTCTATTCTGTCGAACACCTATATGTATGTAGCTTATTTCTATAAAATAATAATAATTATAATGATTAAAGAAAGTGTTGATTAATTGATATTTTGAATAGGTGAGAAAAACTTCATCATGATTATTATTCCGTGCATTTCATTTTTTAGTTGGAATATTTAATAATGTTTTATTTTCAGTTATATAGCTTAAAGCATCAGTTCTGTCTAGTTACTTTTTAGAAAAAATAATAACGCTCTTTCGCTTTAGTGATTCGTTCTCCTCTTTTTATATTTCTCAAATTCTTTTTAATTACAAATTAAACAATAGAGCCACAAGTCTAAAATATTTCAAGTGGGGATGTAGTAGTTTGATTCAATGATAATTTTTATAATGATCATTTGATTTCTGCCTATTCATGAAGATTTCTCATCATTAACATTATTGTTGTTTTTATCTTCTTTCGTTTTGGTACTGCCATCTTTCTTTTTCCATCACTAGTAATCAATGCAGGTTGTTACACATAGCCTGAATAAAATATTGGGTAATCCCTCATACTATAAAACTAGATGATATAGGTTCAAATTTCTTTGGAAGCCTTATTTTCCCTTCCGAATTCTTAGAGCCTATTGCTGAAAATTCTTAAATAGCACCAAAAGTAAGTCTCTTGTCGACAACCACTTGCAGCCATCACCAATTATTCCTATATAGTATACACGTTGTTAAGTCACATAGATTAGTGGTTATTGTTATGTCTTGTTGACCATTGACAGAAATCACGTTTACAGTTATTAGTCAGCGTCGTACTTCTAATTTGATCTTCTGTTTACTATATAGTTCAGTATCTTCGACTTAGCCAATTATATAGCTAGCTGACGAACACTATGAACCTTGAGCCGACAGCTAAGTTTCTATTAGTCACCTATTCTCTAACTTCTTTCTATGCTTTGTCCTAGATGGAAAAGTAACAATCATTCCATACTATCTTTATTTAAAACATATAGTTTACATACAAACATCCTAAAGCGCATCATATTATAGCGATTATACATAAAAAACAAGTGTTTGTGAATGTTGGAAACTGTAAGTAATCGACTGGTACTCAATTAGAAATAATAAATTGTATAACGGCTGTTAATGAATCAAGTGAATGCTCACGATAAATGAAATATGCAGCAAAAACATTCATATTCAGTCAGTCAGATACAAAGTAGAACTTTGTACGTACATACATCAGTTCCGGTTCCCATACCACATTAGCACAGAGACGCAATTGTCACTTCGAATCCCATAGTATTAGAGGTGGTATAAGTATTAGCAGTAACTTGAGAGATTAGGGTTCGAGGATATTATTCAAGAAGTAGAATCTAGTGAAATAAACCTAAAAAGAGAAAGATAAAGGTGATGAGGAGTTCAGAATATTGAAGTTTGAGAGAACACAAAGAATGAATGCACTTGCGCCATTGCAAACTATTTTGAGCCATGTCGTTCAAGGTCTTTAACCATCGATTACTATCGTCTCGGGGACCCCAACCAGGTAGTCTACATCTATCAACATGATTCAGTCCATTTGTCAGTGACTTCATGGGTTTGTGCTATGTTTTGGTTTGGCCGCCCCTAGCTTTTTTCCAACCCATTCCTACACCACAAACATCGTTCTTCGAGACAGTTGATGGCGTTTCTCATTCGTATATTAGGACGAAGGGAACTGCTGTGCATTACACTCGTCCCTTAGTTAGCAGACGGATATCTCGCCCTCACCACAAGTGACGCAGGTTTGCAAAAGCCAGTCGAAACAGCCTTCTGTATCCGTGCTGCGATTTCGTCAGTAACCAGGTCAATAGCACTGATGAGACTCTCGAAATAAGCGAAGCGGTCGACAGGCTCAACTACTTCACTTCTTATCACTAGTTCAGGTGCAGACGCAAGTCAATCTTGAAGCAACAGTTTGGGTTTCGACGGGGAAAACCGCACCTCGAACATGCTTGCATTGTTGCTTAGGGTGGTCAGAAGACTCTGCATTTTGTCAGTGTTCTCACCGAATAGGACTATGTCATCAGCATATTCTAAGTCGGCAAGCGTGTCTCCTGGTAGAAGGTCCACCCGTGAAAAGTCAGACGAAGATAATGGTAACTCCAAAAGCATGTCTCCGACAAAGTTGGACAAGAATGGAGAGAGTGGTCAGCCTTGATGGACACCACTTGAAGTAATCAATCCCGATGACAGTTCGCGCTAAGCTCTTACTCGACCGGTGGTGTTCGAGTAGAGAGCTTGTATAATGTTAATGTACCTCTCTGGTACATCGTTTAATGTCAGACACCGCCACAGAACCTCACGATCAACAGGGTCGAGTGCCGCTTTAAGGTCGAGAAATACTACTATTGTTGGGCGTCTGAACGTGTGTCTATGTTCTAGGACTTGACATAGTGTGAATATGTGGTCCAGTTTCGAAACCAGCCTTGTTTTCTCTAATCTGCTCTTCACTAGCTCTACTTAGGTGTCTAGGTATTATTGAGGCCAATATTTTAGATACTATATTAGTTAGACTGATTCCCTGGTGATTGTGACAAGAAGACTTTTGTCCTTTCTTATAAATTGGGACAATCAGGGATTGAGACTAGTTGGATGGTATTATGCCCAGTTCCCTAATTCAGCGCAAGAGCTCAGTTAATGTTACTGCTCAGACTGGACCATCACCCTGTTAGGCCCTGCTGCTCTTCCTTGCTTCAGATTTCCTATAGCTTTTTCAACTTCATCAACAGTCGGAGGAAATAAATTGATTTACCGTTCTGGTTGACTGGAGATTGTGGGCCAGTGAAGTGTGGCTGAAGGCCACCTGAAGTGCCCTGCCCATCGATCCAATCTCCTGGGTTGAGAATGAATGACACAGCCATCCTTTTCTGAGATAGTTTCGCTAATAGATGGATCTCTAAGACCAGTTTCCTTGATTAGAAGAAACAGTTGTCTACTGTTGCCCATCGCTACTGCCTTTTCCATCGCTCTTGCTTTTGCTACCCACCACTTTTCGCGATTATTGCGTAGGCACTCTATCGGCCTGCGTTTAAGCTGACTTTCCTCCTCGTCATGTTCAGAGCCAGGTGGAATGAAATTTCGAGGATCGGTCAGATCGGTCGATGCTCCTGAGATCCACAGCTTCTTCCTAACCTTATAGTTTACCTTACTAGTAGATATCACTACTGTTTACACACCTTTTCTTACATTCCAAGTTGTCCTTATCTTAATTATTCTTTACTGTCCCGTTTAAGTGGATAGCGCTCAAGCGACTGTCTAACTGGATCCAGTTTAAGTGATGTGGTTCTGTAGTGAATGAGAACACAGGTGGGGCAACCGAATTGTATTTAACGAAAATTACAGAGTTACTCAGTAAAATCGGAAAACCATATCGTAAATCGTTCATTTGCAAAAGATCAGTTCATCCTATGGAACTGGACTGTTCCTGTTGCCAAACATCAATCCATTGTCACTATTCATGCGTTTCATACAAATTCCATTGTTTTCTAACTCTTCCTTTCTTGATCTTCCCCCCATATTATGCTACCAGACTTTACGTTGACACTCACGTTATATACTACTTTTAAGTAGTTCGCACCACAGTTCTGCCCGAGAACCTAATACTATACCTACTCCAGCGAGGCTACGAGAACTAACAACAGGCTTCCAGATACACGAAGCGTCAACCGAGTTGATTGTTTATCTGCACAAGGTGAACTCAAATCAATGATTTTACTAGGATCCTGTTTTTGCGTTTCGGATATGCAACACGCATCGATGGCACGGGATTCGAAAGTCCTAGTTAATGAAGCCTGTTGCCCTATTTGACAAGAGATTCGAACATTAAAAGCTCCAACATGTATTTTAGTACGGGTTTTCAAGAGATCAGGAATAGCGTTTTGTGTACTTGAACCGTTTGCATCAGCGGTGCTGGGTGATAAAGGAATGTGAGAAGGGTGAGTCGTAGAGATAAGAGAGATGTTAGGGGGTGTAGGAAGGATTTGATTGTGACCAATTCGGTCTCATGTGCTTTTACGGTTATGATGATGGATGTCACTTAGCGGCTGCCCACACTGGAGAAGGGTGTTTCTTGAGGAACTTGAAAAGGAAGTTAGATTAGCGTTGGTCTTGGAGACCTGGATGGGTGACTGCACAGCCCAAGGGACAACTGCTTGAGGTCGGTCATGCACGGCATTTTTATGAGTTTTTTAAGTGTTGGCTCCGCTCTTGTTTAAAAGGCCTTACTGCTGGGGACGGAAATCCGTGGAGTAGGGTGAGGTGTGACATTTTCAGGGTCGACCTTTTCTAATTCACTCCTTCCTTGTGAGAAGGCAGTATCGCTCCAGATGCTGGTTGTATGAGGGAAACACCTTACTGCTGTCACAACCATCTGCAGTCAGCAGTACGACTTCGTCGTCAGACCTCGAGTTGCTGCTTTTACTCTCATCGTTCTCCGATCGACTTGCCTGGCATTGTAGAACCTACAGGAACATGTGTTCCAGTCAATATATCTCGGCTGTGTTATCATGATAGGTAAACCAGACCACCACATCAATGTAGCAGTTATGGTTGGGTGTAAAATGTTTCTCAGATAACATACTATAAATATCCGACTGTAGTAATTTGCTAGATGAATTAGGAAAAATATAGTTGAGACAAGGCGTTTGTGAGTAAAGGGAAGAAATAAACTATGTTATTGTACAGTAGGCATACAAGATCAATTGCTATAAACTCTGTAATAGTTAAACATCTTTCTAAGATTTCCACAATCAATTGAAAAGAAACCTGTTTATAGACTGAAAAAACAAAAGGGTTTATATTTTGTCTGTGATCATATACAATGACCGCAAATCCAATTCAAACATTGAGATTTAGAGAATTAAATGAGTTCTACAAGCATAAGTGAATATAGAATATTAGATTTTAAAAAGAGCTACTATTTAACAACACAACACTTATTATGACTATGATTGATAATATACAGCATGCAATTCATTCGATGAGATTCAGGATTTTTTTCACTCACATCATCTAAATCGAAAGCCTAAGAGATGGTCGTTTTTAGTTAGATAATTTCCAAAAGCATTTTATCTATTCTCAACATGGATGACCATCAAAGCCAAATATGTATTAAAAAAACAATAGCCAGAACGGAAAACAGGCCAGTAGTTTTGCACTGGCATCAAACAATTCATGTGAAACTGCGATCAGACAGACAATTGCGATACTAAATTTGAGCTAATAATGAATGAATTGATATAGTGGTTTATTTCATTAATTCGTAATAAAAAAAAAGAAACAATGTATGACGAAATTCTATTTAGCAAGTGACCGCTACACTCTGGATTTAGTTAGCTTGATTTATGACTTGAAATTATCTTATTGAATAGGGGAACACTGATAAATTTATGGCTGAAGCTATGAGTGAGAACATGATCTTCCTTCTTTCAAGTGATTTATCAAGAAATGTTAAATAGGAAAATAAATTACATAATACATTGGATACTAACAAAATTATAAACAATTTCAAGCTTGATATCCCTATCGAATAGTGAGGTACAACATTACACTGCGAACGCTAGAATACTGCGATTTGCAATCTGATTTGAATAATTCTTTGCTCTATGTTAGTCCATGATCAGAATTATTTTTCTAGGATTACTTTCAATATAAATATGCATTACTTTGTAGAATGCCAATTTTAACATATTTTAAGAAACTTACAGAGAATTGAGATCACACACATACTCATGAAGATTTCCGTTTTCTGTTCCTAATCGAACTTAATTTATCCCTGATAACAAAGCCTCTTTTTATATTTATCGACATTAGTCTCTTATTCAGGGCTTAAGAGGAAGGGATCTCTAAGTGACAAGACAAGAGGTTTTATTGAATTTCTCCAAGCGAATTAGACACAGTCTTTCTACAAATAACGTATATGTGACAGTAAGAGTCAAGATATTTTAGAGATAGAAAAACAATATTATGTTATTCGGTGTGTTTAGTGTTGATTGAATTTAGACAAATCGAATTACAGTTTGAAGTATCAATACAACATCAAAGCAACATAATGTAATTCTTCAGTTCTAATAAAACTGACCTGAATACAGCTAATGAAAGTCAGGACTTGGAATATTAAACTATACATTTGTATATATATATATATATATATATATATATATTGATTGATTGATTGTCGACTTCGATTCACTTCACTGAAATCACTCTTTAAAAGCACACATCAAAAGTTAAATTAACCAGGAAAATTGAAGGTAATGAATTGAAAAAATTTACATTGTTTATTCCTTTGTGGCTTAAAAATGCATTATACTAAATGCAAGAAAACGATTTCACTGCTTCTCATCTAACAGTACACATAGTTATATTTTAATATTAATATCCATTTATCTATGATTACTACCAACACCATTTTAATATCAATGTAAATGCAGTCAAGTGATTGAGCATGCGAATAAAAAAGCATTCACAAACACGTGAATAAAAGTGGAAAAAGATAACTATATATATTAGTGAATTAGACAGTCTAAAATCTTTCACTTAAAAGACTGAACACATATGCTTAGGGTATAACAATCGAAAACAAAAAGCTTTGGATATTGTTATAGAATAGTAAAAGTTAAACTATATGTTCGTTTCAGTGTACCAAATAAACAACTCAATAAACCAAATACAGGCAAAATATTGAATAGCTAATATAAAAGAGATACGCTGAAAAAATTTAAAAAAAACAAGCTTCCCTTCACATAAATACGTTTTATTTCTTTTGACTACAGGAGACAACACTAGCGAATTAAAATATACATTAAAGTATACATATCTACATGGAGAAAGAGACAGGGAGAGAGTGATACTAATAAATTTCAAAATCTCGTATCTCCAATAATTATACATCACGGAGATGCCCAAGAACAAAATCAATAACCAACAGGTTTTATACAAGAATACTACATCACTGACACAAGGAAATACAAACAATTCAATCAATTTAATTTTACATTCATATACATTCACATTTCTATGATCACCAATGCTTTAGCGTAATAAATTAGAAGAGCTAAGTGAGTGTCTGTGTGTAAAACATTATGCTTTGTGATACACTTAAGAATATACTATTTGAATCTGTGTTATATATATTAAATAAAAAAGTGTAATTCATCATAAATTCAATAGTTATCATAACTAAAAACATGCAAATCGATAAAAGCAGACTATTTAAAATAAAATAAAAAAAAACAAAGGCAAGACATTAAAAAAGAAAAGCGCAGTGAACTGTAGGAGTAATCATTTCTTACAATCATTGAGATAATAATAAAATAGCTAAAGAATGAAACTAATTGCCAACTATATAAGCTCAGGCATACATTAGAATTTAATTATGTTGGTAAGTTTAAGAGATTGGGAGCTTATTTATTATAACCCATTAACCGTAGAAAAAGTATCAGGAAGAAATTATCTTGACATTTTGACAACCGTTAAGTAATAATACTGCAAAATGAATAAACATTAAGTTGATAGGAGAGAGAGCATAGTCTGTGGACGAACCAATTACAATTAATTTATTAAATCTTGGATTGCGGCGTGAAATTCATCCATCTAAATGGTTAAGTAGTATTTTTATGTTGTAGATGATGTCAGTTCGTGATGAAAATCTCAACCTTAGTAAGTCGTTAGTTCCTCAAGGCTCATATTAGTGTCTCTTAAATGTTGTCTATAAATCATAATCAAACTGATAATCCTTTGAAACATGAACATAACAATATCGAAATGATTCTCACTTTAGTTTTAGGAGTGAATACAGTTTCAGTGATTCATAACTGGTTAGTGTACTCGATACGGTAACCTACTTAATACAACCATGAATTTGCGAAAATGTGAATGTTTGTGACCAATTAGATGATTGGTTGGCAAAAGAGAAGAAGGCCATGATCAAAACCTCAAGTATAGGAATTCAGTTCTAACTCGAAAAAGTACACTACACGACAAAGTTAGACCACAACGTACAACATATAAAAAATATAATAAGTGCCAGAACAGGACATTCATAGCATACAATTAGGATACCGAGCTCAAAATCAGATTACAATTCGAGAAAACCCATTACCCAAATCATCACAACTACGTATAAGAATGACAGAAAATTTAAATTGGATTGTCAGTTTTCCTTTGATCTTGTTCATCAAGCAACTCTTTAAAAAGCATGAAGTAGGTTAGATGTTTAGGAGCATAATTTGAGTCATAAGGGTAAAATGAAGCATATCTTCATTTAAAAAAGATAATTATAAATAAAATATTTAACATTTTAAATATCAATAAAGACAAAATACTGAAAACTTAAATGTTTTGTTATTAAGTGTCTATGCAAGTGAAACTCATAACGGAGCACAAAAATGCCAGTCACTGAAATTTTCATCTACAAGTTTAAGATGAATTTTTGTCGGTTATAAACAATGTATGAACTGGAAAACAAATTGAACATCAACATCAAGACGAGAGACTTCATATTTACAAGCAAAAGGAGAATCGTCACAAATCAAAATCAACATATTTTATCAGAAAATATAATCTCTAACAAAATAACTGAAAAATATAGGAAAACACTTACTTGAAAATTTGAGATATATTTTTTCGAGAAAAAAGTACTTGTAAACTGATTCAGACCTCTTTATTACAGTCTTATTATATATACCCAGCGCGTACTATTGAGTCGGTTAGTTACAGCGCCAACCGAGAATCGGACATATATAAACATCATATTAAGTGACTACCACAACACAATGAGAGGAAATAATCAAGACAAAATATCACAGTAGTGGAAGTGATAACTGTATCAGTCGTAGTAAAAGACATTAGATTGTCATTTGACTTGATAAATAAGAATGAATTCATGGAACAAAAAAGTATACGATAATTTTAAAGCTTACTGTTGTGAGGGACGGTTTATATAGAAGGTGAAGAACTTTAAAAGGTCTATTTTTCTAAGGTCTGATTTCTATACAATAATTGCATATTTATTAAGTAGCTAGACGACTATATATATACATACCCCCTATCATAAGTTTTTTTAGTAATCCATAAATTATTATCATACGATTTATTATTCTCATTTTTTTAGCAGTTAACTATTTACAGTCACCCCTTACTCACAGCCACTTTTGATGTATAGTTGATAATTTCCATTTATTGCTACGATGTAGTCTGGTTTTGTGTGTACATAAAAAAATTGTCTGAAACATAGTGGCGAATCTTGGAATGATGGTCTCTGTCGTTCGATCATAAAGTAGTCAAGTCTTCCGTCCTTATTGCACACTGGTTATTTAGAAGTCATTTGAGTAATGGTTAGTGAAAGGACATAATTCTTAGAATCTAAAGGAAGATAAAGAGAGCATACAACCTTACTATTGTGACTGATTCGGAACCTTGTCACTTAACATCTCCAATCGCCGATTGCGATCATCATGCAGGGTTCAAAAAAGTAACTTGTAATTACCAATACAGCTACATCTAACAAAAAATAACTACATGAACTAATGCCACGCTTTCGACTTGCCAGTTCTAGCCTAACATCATAATTACTTACCTAACAATCCTAAAACAAACGAGCAGTAAACTTGTGTTTTAGTTAATGAACAGACATCTTACTTCATTCAAAAGTTGTCAAAAGCCAAGTAATAGTTCTAGATTCGTGCTGAGATTTTATTTTCCACGAGCTGCACAGCTATATATATATATATATCCTACTGAGAACTTGTTCAGTTTATAATATGCTTTTATCATTCAGGTAAATTTATACATGGATTATTTACAGGAGGATCAATCCATATGTGTTAGATATTTTTTTAATAGATGTCACAAACATGCATCTAAAGATGTGAAAAATATTTTTATTTTGAGATGGTGGAGAAAACTTGTAGCTCAGGTGGATGATTTTTATTTTCTAGTAACAAAATCACTCTTTAAATTAAGGAAAATTCTATTCATGGTATTTATAAATATTAAGGTGTACTTACTATTAAAGATTATCCGCATTAAAATAATTACAGTTTAAATCTTGAGTTGAAAACCCAACAGAACTCGTTGGCCATTTTGTCCAAGTATTGGGATTATTAGGAGTGCGCACACACCTCGAGTGCGAACGCTTAACCTCTAGATTTCTAAATCAAGATCTAATGGTAAAGGTATCTAATTTCAAACAATTTACGATTTCGAGCACCCACATCCACTATCTGACCCACTGGTTACAACTTCTCACTAGAACTCCATAGGTTGCACGTTGAAGCTAGTCACTAGTGAGCACATGATCATTATCAGTTTCAGATTTGGAGAGAATTCAGGAAGACACGTATTGATAGTAAACAATTAACAATGAACAACGTTATGCATATACTACTCATTTTTCTCTTATAAATTGGACTTTATTCTACTTTCCATCAACAGTTTTTGCTAAGTGATAGAAGATATTTGATGAATTCATGTTACACATGCACGTAAACACGTCATTTGATATGCTTGAGTTATTACGAGTTTACCTTAGTCACTAAACGAGAGCGAGGATCCAGAATCCGTCGACACGACATGCTACTCAAATCCGATTATCCCAACCCCCATATTGAGTGAAAATAAGAAGACTTGAATGTGGAGTAGAACCTGTATTCAACAAGCATCCAGAAAGTACGAGGTCCGAGTCCAGAAGAGAATCAGAATCTCGGATTAACGATCAGGGACCGGATTCCGGTCCTGGTCATAAAACGTTACAGACAATGCGTATTTATATAGTTAGGTCGAATAGGAAATAGCATCGAAGTCTGTGACATTGACAGTTAAGGCAAACGATCGAAAACAACATTTTAAGTGATATTGATAGTCAGGACAACCAATAGGAAACAACATTGAAGTACGTGACAATGATATCTAGGACGACCATAATATGCACCAGTAGGAATTAAGCAATAGGAATTGACCGATTAAATTAGACTTACAAGTAATTCTCTCAGGATATTGGATGAATATTCTTACAATTAATTTCAGTAGATAAATTGAAACAATCTAATTATTATGTCTACTAATAAATCAGAAATTTTAAATTTAAGTTAGTCAACTTCAATCAAACTTATGTAGACCAATGGACAAAATGACAAAAGAAGAAAAACCAAATATCATTTACAAAATAAATTTTGAGATGGTGGAGAAGATTTGTGGCTCAGGTGGATGATTGTGGTAGTGGTGTTTGATTCTTTGAGCTGGATGTTTTGGTTGTGGAGCTTTCATTGTTCTTCTGAACAATATCATCAGCACAAACTTCACAACCAAAACATCCAGGTCCGAGAACCAAACACCACCACCACAATTTACAAAATAAATTGTTCAGACTGTGAAAAACACGACATAGGACAGAGTAGACGGCCACTTCAGCTTCTTTTACGTGAACAGCAATCGGCAGTTAAACGGCACGGACAATTAGGGACATACATTCGATTGGAACAATATGGAAATACTGGATAGGGGTAGCACAAACAACAATAGAGAATTTTTAGAAGCTTGGCACTTAGCGATTAACAAACATATCGACACTGACCCAATTTATCAACCAATCAGAAAAATCATAGGGATCAAGAAACAGATCAAAAGGGAGATACAATCCAAACAAAGCTGCAAACAACGACAGGTCAGACGCAACCAATCAAGATCGAGGTCAACAGAACAGGTTACAGGTCAAACGTGCAGAAATTCGAATATTTCACTTCTATCATCTGTAGTTTGTGCTGATGATGTTGTTCAGAAGAACAATGAAAGCTCCACAACCAAAATATTCAGCTCAGAGAACAAAACATCACCACAAGATAATCAACGTACGCATAATTTCTAATTTACCAGGGTTACCCTTTTAGAACATAAGTAAACATAGATTTATTTTTACAGTTCTTTTGTGTTCTTTTTATCAGTTAAAACATACATTTAAAATCATTATAAACGCAACATTAAACAATTTAATAAATACTATATTTTATCATAGGTGAAGTATTCTGATCTGGTGAGCAATGTTTAAATCGATTGTAATGCGAATGACATATGAAACCGATTTTCGTTTTTCCAATCGTTTGTTACATAATTACGTAATTTTGATAGAATTCCATGACTAAATACAGTTTATAGGTGTTGTCTTCTCACTATATGTCGTCGGATTTGAAGTTTCAGGACCGAGCAAAAGTCATTCCGCATACACAAGAAGTGAAAGATAGCATATTACAAATTCGATAACAATCTATTGTCTACTTACTACATGAACTTTGGACATGAAGTAGTGATAATTCGACTCAAAGCTAAATGCGCAAAGCTGAAAAACCGTAGTTTGAAATTTGCATACAAAATTCTACTTATGTTGTAAATAAAGTTTCAAGCAGTATTCGCATTTTCATGTTAGGACCAGAAAGTTGCTAACTCACTGAAAGGATAATAAACATCAATATGAAACTTCGGTTTTCTGATGAGCACAAATTTATGCACTGGAACATTCACTATCTGATACTTTGCAAACACAATACATAAAGTACAGTAATGTTATACAATTTCACAATAATTATTTCGCTAGTAATGAATGAATAAACAAGAAAAAAAATAAAGGCGATTACATCGACCGAGCGCTACTGTTACAATATCAAACTTTGAAACTCCCTGAAATCATGAATTGATCAATAACATATCGCCATTAGAAGTTAAACATTACCAAAATCGAATGCCGGCTCAGTGGTCTAAAGGTTAAGCGTCTGCGCCCGAGACCAAAGGACCTCAGTTCGACTCCCGCATACGAGATGGTGGAAGTGCACTGACACAGATGAGTCCCATTCGAAGACGAAACGGCAGTCTAATGTTTACGGGTTTTTAATAGTGGCCTAACGTTTATCGATTCATAAATTCAGCGAAATTCAATCATACCAAAAACTCATTATGACAATTTTGAAAATCAGTTTAAACCTAATTATCATATAAAATTATGTAAATGACACTAAACTAGATTTAAACATTTAATTTGTAATTTTACAAAATAACGAAAATAAGTTTGCTTGAATTTTTGAATAACTTAAAAAATTCATCAAATATGATCATAGTTGAAGCAGATGAAGTTTAGAAATATGCATTTTAGGCAATAAACTGAAACTGTATGCAAATCCTAATGCACAGAATCCTTTGTTAGGACTGGTAAATTTGAATCGATTCTGATCAGAATTCAGAAACACACATTAAATGAAATGATAAATTGTGAAATATATATATATATATATATATATATATATATATATATATATATACCACACAGTTAAATTGCATAGTGAAGAGGTATAGAAAGGAAGATGAGTATAATAAAAAAGGAGAATGAAAATAAATAGGAAAAATTAATGTATAAGAACGTAAAAGCATCATAATAATGGTAATAACAGTGAGAGAATTAATTAAGGAAAACATAACCAGAAAGAAATTCCTTCAATTAGAGAAGTTCCTACCGTTTATATGAGAAAAGTAAAAGAAAGTTACAACAGAGCCACCATTGGCTTATATTTTGAGCAATGTCTGACAACATCTCATTTTACTGTGTCGCACTATCTCTAGAACCGCAATCGGGAAGCTACAAAGGACAAATATACATCAGTCCTCCCTAACTTTTTTTCATACGGCGACACCAAGTCACACACTGACTACATTCCAACTTTTTCGAACGACAATGTGAAATTAGCTGTGACGACATTCGTTCAACAAGAATTCACTGAATTGATGTTTTTCTTTAATATGATTGAAGTTAGATAGGTAAACGATTAGATGCTCGACTTCATGGTTTAAAGTTTTTTTGAGCTTGCTGTGAGACCTGAGATTTCTAGGTTTGAGATAACTGATACTATATTGGGTTTTCCTTATCCAAGAGTAATGCTTCAGTGATTAAGGCGCTCGACTTCCAATTACTAAGCCTCCAGTTCCAGCCCCATCCAACCTATTTTAATTTGAGTAACCGGCTAGTATAACTAGCCCTTACATATAGTATGCCTTAAAGCCAAACATAAACTTTGAACTTGGTGAATAATCAGTTAATTCACATGGTGTTGAAAAATCTATAATACACAGTTGCTCATCAAATAAAGTCATTGCATCATTAATAAGAAATGTATCAAATTAGATGTTAAATTAATTTTGCGATAAAATTTTAGTACTTTAAACGTTTCGCCTCAGGAAACTAACCCGAGAAATTGAAAGTAATAAACTGTAAGACAATGGTTAATACAATTTAAATCTTCTTTCATAAACTCACAATTAAATTTTATTCAAAAGAAAAAAAAACTAAGTTAAGAACAATATAATCTACAAAATGAAAAAGAATTAATTCATTCTATTTTCCATGAGTCTCAATCGTAGTTAAAACATCTCAAAAAAATTAATTACATAATAATAAGCAGAGAGATTTGATATTAATTTTAGTCAGTCAGTTAGTCAGCTACAAACGTAGAACTTCATACATACGTACATCAGTTCAAGTTTCCATAGTACATTATTATCACAAAGAGATGAAATGGTCAATCCAAATTTCATAGTATTAGAGGTAGTAGAAATGTCCCAGCAGTAAATCTAGAAGATTAATGTTCGAAGATATGATTTGAGAAAATAATCCAAATGAAATAAATTTAAACAAAAGGAAAAAAGGTAATGAGAAATTTAGAAGATAAAATTAATTTTAGTTGGTAAAGATGAAATGAAATTTCTAATATGGAAATGAAATCATAGTAGAAGAAACAAGACCACAAATTATGACATCATTCATTCTTATTTCGTTGAAGCTTGCTTGTTACTCAATCTGATTTCACTAGACATCATTCATTGTTAGTTATATAATTTAAAAATTATATTATTATTCTGAGGTCATCTTATGTGGTATTTAATTATTTCCCTGTACTTACGTTATTAGCTGAATATATAATTATGCAACTGGAAGAGATACTGAATATTGTGTGAATATCGCTAAAGCAGTCAAATTATTCACATCCATTTTACCATGTCGAACTTTAATTCATAAGCATATATTCTTCCTAATAATTTTATGCTACTTCGACAAGGAATGATAAGTGTTTGAAAATCGAATAATGAATCAAATTTCGATTCTGAAAATTATGTCACTTTTCTATTGTTTAAATTTTTCAAAGGATTAATTTGAATGAAACAAATGACCAATTCGACAAGAGATTAAAGGTGGATGAGAGACGAGGAAGCGTTAAAAAATATATTTAAGAAACACTGACCAAATAAATTAGTATCAATGAGCCAGAATTTATATCAATTTATTTGAAAATAAGATAATCGATGTAATGTTGCTTACATATATATATATATATATATATATATACATGGAGATGGGAAGGATTAACAAATCAAAAGTTATTAAAAGTCATAAATCTTAGTTGTAAACAAAGAAAACTTTCCAAATCGCGTAGACTCTTTCATGAAGTGAAACGTTACTAGTAAACAGCCCGGATAAGTTAAGAGTAACGTCTTCCTGCTTTGCATTTCGATACAGTTTAAACAATTAGACTCTATTATACTAATGCTGACCACGATCGCCCGACAGAAGCTGCTACATTGATGTGGTGGTCTGGTTTACCTATCATGATAACACAGCCGAGATATATTGACTGGAACACATGTTCCTGTAGGTTCTACAATGCCAGGCAAGTCGATCGGAGAACGATGAGAGTAAAAGCAGCAACTCGAGGTCTGACGACGAAGTCGTACTGCTGACTGCAGATGGTTGTGACAGCAGTAAGGTGTTTCCCTCATACAACCAGCATCTGGAGCGATACTGCCTTCTCACAAGGAAGGAGTGAATTAGAAAAGGTCGACCCTGAAAAACTCCATGAATTACGAATCAAGATTATTCATTTGTAACCATATGATTATTGTCAATATAGAGAGTCACATACAAGAAAGAAACAGTCTGTCAGTGCTTTCAATAGTGGTTGAACTAAGGTGAATAAATTAAAATAAAACAAAGTACTCAATTAATAATTTGTACGACAATCCATGATACGACTCATTCGCTATGTACACTCAACTTTTGAATGATAGGATGGGAATCTCATCGCCCAAGGATCATCAAAGCATCCTTGAAAACAAAGAAAGAGGACATTACAATGAACGTCATTCAATGTTATGCACCTACCAATGACTACAATGACGACGTTAAAGATTAATTCTACGAAAGGCTGCAGTCAATCGTCGAGAAATGTTCACCAAACGATTTGACGATTCTTATGGGAGACCTGAATGCCAAGGTTGGCATGGACAACACTGGATATGAAGACATCATGGGACGACATGGACTGGGAGGAAGGAACGAAAACGGTGAGAGATTCGCAAACCTATGTGCCTTCAACAAACTGGTCATCGGTCGCACAATATTCCCGCACAAACGCATTCACAAAGCCACATGGATTTCACCGGACCACACTACTCAAAACCAAATTGACCATATCTATATCAACAAAACATTCAGAAGGACCATGGGGGATGTGAGAACCAAGAGCGGAGCTGATATAGCATCAGATCACCACTTGTTGGTCGCCAAAATGAAACTGAAACTAAAGAAACACTGGAAAACGGGGCAGACAACATCACAGAAGTCTAGTACGGCCTTTCTTCGGGATTTTGATAGAACAGTGAGAAGACGTAATTGATCTGCAAAATGTGATGTATTTGCTCAACCATACATTTCGAACAATCTGGTCACACATATTTACTTGTCAAGGCATTTTATATGAAGATGAATAAATAAATTAAATAAAAGTTCAAATAGATATAAGGTGATATTTGTAAATAAAGGAGAGAGAAAATTAACGTAATATGAAAAGAATAAGAAGGGGTAGGAAAATTGTCACATTACCCGAGGCTTAAAGATTACCAAGGTAAATTCAAGGTTATGACAAATTGTTTCTGCACACATAAAGGGGGTTTTAATTTTCTAATAGCCAAGGCCTCCATAAACCTCAAAATTCGTCCTTCAACATTTTTGTACAATGTTTTGAAGGCTGTCTTGATGTCAATCTTATGCCCTGTCTCAATTATGTGTTTGGCGATCGATGAACATGGTTTTCTATTTCCAACGTTAATCGGCTCATCTGACGATAACTGATTTTGAAGCCAGAAACAATTTGTCATAACCTTGAATTTACCTTGGTAATCTTTAAGCCTAGGGTAATGTGACAATTTTCCTACCCCTTCTTATTCTTTTCATATTACGTTAATTTTCTCTCTCCTTTATTTACAATTATCACCCTATGTCTATTTGAACTTTTATTTAATTGACCTTTTATTCATCTTCATATAAAATGCCTTGACAAGTAAATATGTGTGACCAGATTGTTCGAAATGTATAGCGCAAATACATCACATTTTTCAGATCAATTACGTCTTCTCACTGCTCTATCAAAATTTATAAAAGGGACTAACTGTTTTAAATTTCTTCGGGATACCGTAAAACTCAATGAATTCAAGATAGCCCTCACCAATAGGTTCCAGGCCTTTCAGGATCTACACAATGGAGAGGACGCAACGTTGGAGAACAAGTGGAAAGGGATCAAGGAGGCAATCACTTCAACATGTCACGAAGTTCTGGGTCACAAGAAGTACCATCACAAGGAATGGATGTCTGTTGGTACTCATGAAAAAATTGAAGAAAGGAGAAACAAGGCAGTAATCGATGTCAGCCGAACAAGAGCAGAGAACATTAAGGCTCAAACTGAATACACAGAACCAAACAGGGAAGTGAAGAAGAGCATCAGAGCTGACAAACGAAAATATGTGGAAGATCTAGCGATGACGGCGGAAAAGGCTGCAGGAGAAGGAAACTTGAGACAATTGTACGAAACAACAAAAATAGCTCGCCGGGAACTATCGTAAACCAGAACGACCAATGAAAAGCAAGGAAGGCAAAGTAATCAGCAACACTGAAGAACAGCGAAATAGGTGGGTAGAGCACTTTCAGGAACTCCTGAATCGACCAGCTCCACTCAACCCACCCAACATCGAAGCAGCATCTACGGACCTCCCAATCGGTGTTGGCGCACCTACAATTGAGGAGATCAGTATGGCCATCAGACAAATCAAGAGTGGCAAATCAGTAGGACCAGACAACATTCCAGCAGAGGCAATGAAATCAGATGTAGAAGCAACTGCGAAAATATTTCACATCCTCCTCAAAGAGATTTGGGATGAAGAACAAGTACTATCAGATTGGAAAGAAGGATACCTGATCAAAATACCAAAGAAAGGCGATCTCAGCAAGTGTGAGAACTACAGAGGCATCACTCTTCTTTCAATACTAGGCAAAGTCTTCAACAGGGTTTTGTTAAACAGAATGAAGGACTTCGTAGACGACCAACTTCGAGATCAACAGGCCGGATTTCGTAAGGATCGATCGTGTACTGACCAAATTGCTACATTACGGATCATTGTGGAACAATCAACTGAATGGAACTCACCACTCTACATCAACTTCATCGACTACGAGAAAGCATTTGATAGTGTGGATAGGAAAACACTGTGGAGGCTTCTTCGACACTACGGTGTGCCTGAGAAAATAGTCAACATCATACGGAATTCTTATGATGGATTCAACTGCAAAATCGTACGCGGAGGATAGGTAACAGACTCTTTCGAGGTGAAGACCGGTGTCAGTCAAGGTAATTTACTCTCACTCTTCCTCTTTCTCCTGGTCATCGACTGGATTATGAAGACGTCGACATCTGGAGTCAAGCACGGTATCAACTGGACAGTTAGGACGCAGCTGGACGATCTGGACTTCGCAGATGACCTGGCTCTTCTATCGCACACGCAACAACAAATGCAAGAGAAGACGACCAGTGTAGTAGCAGCAGCCTCTGCAGCACCAAGTCTCAACATACATAAAGGAAAAAGCGAAATTCTCCGATGCAACACAACATGCACCAACCAAATCACTCTTGATGGAGATGTCTAGTGTTGCCTATCGCCGCTGCCTTTTCCATCGCTTTTGCTTTCGCCACCCACCACTGTTCGCGGTCGTTACGCAGACTTTTTATAAGTCTGCGCCTAAGCTGACTACGCTCTTTATCATGCTCAGAGTCAGGTGGGATGCGTTTTCGAGCATCCATCAGTTCGGTGGATGCGACTGAAATCCACTGCTTCATCCTAGCCTTGTGGTTTACCTTACTAGCAGATATCACTGCTGTTTCCACAGCCTTTTTGATATCATACCAACCTGCTTCTGGATGGGAATCGCTTGCATGATTGCCAACTCTCTTTCTAGTTGCTCCTGAAATATTTTCTTGGTTTGATTATCATTAAGTAAAACCTTAAGAGGCTTTCTTACGGTCTTTCCTACGTCCAGTAAGCCTTAAACAGATACGCGCTCGCACTAGAGCATGATCTGAATCCAAACATGTGCCCCAGAACGAGCGACAGTCCTCTGTCGAACCCCTCCGTCGGTGGCTGATGGCGATGTGATCTAGTTGAGTCCAACGTTGAGACGACTTCGGGGGTCGCCACGTCAACAGATGCTTTTCCTTATGCCTAAAGCTGGTGTTCGCTAAGAATAGGCGGTTATCTGAGCATAGTTGCAACAGACGGCCGCCATTGTCTGTTCTCTCAGTCGCTACACCATAACATCCACCAAGATGTCTTTCCTTTTCACCTAGTCTACCTACTTGAGCATTAAAGTCACCAGGCATTATTACTATATCACAGCGCCTAGCTTTTTGGAGGAGGTCCGAAAGCTTTCTGTAAAACTCATCTTTAACCTCGTCTGCACTGCAGTCAGTGGGGGCATAGGCAGATATGACGAAGAGGCAACGGCGAGTGTCCCTATCTTTCCGAGTCCTTACTGTCCCGTTTAGTCGGACAGCGCACAAACGACTATCTACTGGGATCCAGTCTAGGAGAGATAATTCTGCCCTAGGACTCAACGCTATGCCTACGCCAGCAAGACCCCTGGAAGCAGCATCAGGGCTACCGGATACACGAAGAGTATATCGAGCTGCTTCTTTATTTTGACAAGGTGAAATCAGATTAATCATTTTACTAGGATACTGTATGCGCGTTTCCGAGACGCAGCATACATCGATGGCTCGAGTTTCTAAAGTCCTAGTTAATGATGCCTGTTGCGCTATTTGACACAATGTCCGTACATTAAAAGCTCCAACATGTAGTTTAGAACAGGGTTTCAAGAGACCAGGAACGACATTTCGTGATCTCGCTTCGTCTGCATTAGCGGTGCAGTGAGAAAAGGGAGTGTGAGTAGAGTTGGTCATAGAGATAAGAGAGACATTAGGGGGTGTAGGAAGGATTTGATTTTGAACAATTTGGTCTCGCATGCTGTTACGGGTTTGAGGGCGGTTGTCAATTCCCGGCTGCCCACACCGTGAAAGGTTGTTTCTTGAGGGACCTGAAAAGGAAGATGGATTAGTGTTGGTGCGTGACCGCAGAGCCCAAGGGACAACTGCTTGAGGCCGGTCACGCACGGCATTTTTATGAAATGTTTTTTGAGGATTAGCTCCGTTCTTAAAGGCCCTTAGTGGGCACCCTTACCCAAGGAAATCCATGAGGTAGGGGAGGTGTGACATTTCTAGGGTCGACTATTTCTAACCCTTCCTTCCTTGTGAGAAGGCAGCATCGCTGCAAATACTGGTTGTCCGAGGGAAACACCTTACTGCTGTCACACCCCTTTACAGTCAGCAGTACGACTTCGCCCTCAGACCTTGGGTAGCTGCTTTTAGTCTCATCGTTCTCCAATCGACCTGCCTGGCATGGTAGGACCTGCAGGAACATATGTTCCAGCCAGTATAGCTCGGTTGGGTCATCACGATAGGCAAGCCCAACCACCACGTCAAGGTAGCAGCTTCGGTCGGGTGTGATGTGATATGGTCTGATATGTTAGTAAATGAACCATATCTGCATGTAATGTAGCTAATTTTGTGGAGGCTTGAATATATAGGCAGGGTAGAAAGAAAAAAAGCAATAGAGTTATGAACTAATAAGGATATAGAGCTGATACAGGGTTTCTGATGCTAAACGTAATTCTAATTGGTGTTTGGATTTATGACGTGATATTAGTCAACAGTTACAGATACAACATTACCAACTGACATCAACTAATCAAAAACTACCAAGACGTTAACATGACGATCAACTCAAAGTAAACAGATATATCAACCCAAAATTAAATACACTACACTAGTATGAACCATACCCTAAATGCGAGAGCGCCCAAAGTATAAAGGAAGGAGTGCTGTTCGATTCATTGGTTTATTGGCTGATAGTCAAACGCTTAAACCACTAGGTAACCGTTTCATATAACGTCGGTTTTCAGATCTTGCATATAACTTTCCCTTAACTGTAACACTGTTGACTTAATGAACTCAATTTGTTCGAAGATAAATATCAAGGAAAATCTTCGGTAATCGACATTAAACAGCCATGCTGTACAACTACAAAGTTACACGCAGTATAGACCATTATTCATTAAACCGTTTTGGTACCATAACTGTTACATATTGATATTTTCTTCGTATCGAAATATTTCAACAGAGAATCATTTTTTCAAACTTATTCATAAAAAAATTGACAACCAAAAAGTAATTAATTTCTGAAAGCAACACTATCAACATATTTAAAAAACGTTTTTAGAATCATGTGTAACGGAAATGAACAATCAGTAAATAACTGATTAAATAAACGGTTGAAAAAGCTACTTACATTCAGTTTAGTTAATGAACCAGTGGAGCTCAACCCTGTCGAGTTTAGGCAGTTACCTACCAAAGAGAAATTAGAAGGTTGCGCAATACCTTCTATTGATTAAAGTTAGATACTAACATTATTAAATGCCGGCTTAGTAGTCTATCAGAGATTAAGTGTTTGTGTGCAAGACCAAGAATCCTAGGTCCGATTCCCACGAACCTAGGGTTCTTTTGGAAGCATACTGTTGATGATTCCAATGCTAGGACGAATCGGCCGTCTAGTACTTTCAGGTTTCTATTAGTTGTCTAACTATGATCGATTCATCATTTCAATAATTAAAAATTTTATGAATGATTAAATTAAAGGTTTACACGTAACATCATATGGTAAAAAGAAACAATCTACAGAAAATTATACACAATTAAATATAATGGAATTTCATATCTGAAAATATCGAGTTCGAGAAAATTTCCTCAAAAAACAAACGATCAAACAAATAATCTATCAGTTTACGTATTTATAACATTTTAACCTACCGAAAAACTTTTCTATCCACTTCACCCATAACATTTTCAACTGGATCTGTAAATAAATCTAAACTGCACAAATTTTTTTGTTTACTATTGATGAGACTAATAGCTTCAATGAATAAATCAAAGGGATTTGTAGTACTTGTACTTGTTTTCATGATAGATGTGTTCGCTGTCAGAGAATCATTATTAGACGATCGTATTCCATTCATGGTGATTAATTCCAATCTAGAACAGTAAATAAAAGAAGGAAACAATGAATAAATACAGAAAGATAATTTCACTCAATGAAAATACGTATGTAATCTCTGCGTATGAGCTTGTATTTCCCTGTTGTTTATATTTAGGAGTACAAGTTATCAGTTCTTATTGGCACACGTACGTATCATAAGTGGTTTTTCTAAATGTTAGCAAATAGTCACAACTTTCAGTTAGAGTTGGACAGAGCATAAGAGTGTAATCCAAGATTCACGATAGACATACTTTCATTCCATTATTAATTATAACACTGAGTGTCGAACCTAATTACTTTCTCAATCAATGCCAATCAGTGGCTTGCTGAGCTACTGAGCCCAGCTAGCTAGTAATTTTTGCAACGGATAACGCGTTGAGTCTCAAGAGAAAGGTACTGAACTTCAGCCTCACTCTGAATATCAACACTGATATACAGGTGAATTCAGTTTCGAAAAGGACGAAATTTGCATGTTGAAATCTACTACTAGCTATTACTCAACTTCAATTAATGTATATATAAGCAAAAAGATAATAGAAAATGCTGGAACAGCTATTTTAGGACTGTAAAATACTGTGACTTAAGTGTTAGATCTTATTTTCAAAACCGAACGATACTTTCATTTAAGACGTCAACCTATTGTTGTGCATATTTATTAATCTTCATGATTACTTAGATCTCCAAGTCACTAGGTCCACGCACTAATGGATCCAACTGATTTTAATCAGTACAATTACATGACTAAGCACGACCTTGTGTGATCAGCCTTGAGCCATACGTTGAGTAACATTTTGTTTTTGTAGGAAACAGAAATAAGATGCGTTATTCATTATTCAGTGATTGTTCTACATTAATATATAAAAACTAATATCAAATAATAATAGGCGAAAACCCTACCAAACTCTCAATTTATTCATAGTGCAGACGGTTGTAGATGTCATGTAGCAATAAGAGGAGATTTCAAAGTGTTTGTAACAAATTTGGCAGTTATGTCATTTTAATTATATTGAACAATAAATAGCCTGTTGGTTCAACAACTTGGTTTTCGAAAAAAAACTAAATTTAAGATTTAATTACACAAGCAAAATACTAAAGGCCAGCTATGGATGTAAACCCGTACTACCTGGTTACTGAGAGTTATACAAGATTTAAGCAATCATCCTTGAAACGAAATAAACAAAGATAACAATGGAACGGTTTTGTGATAGTGGGAAAGAATTGTAGCTAAGATGGATGATTTTGTCAAAATTGTGTTCTCCCAGCTGAGTCACGTTTAATTGTGAAATTATCTGGATCTTTTAAGATAACGTAACCAGCCCATAGTTCAGATAGAAGTCTTTAGCAGTCGAAATCAACGTGAAAACATTAACAGGATAAATGTTAACGACAGTGAGTCAACTGCACGATAAACAGAACAAGGTGAAAGTCAGCCACTTATGAAGGAATTCTAACGCCTCACTTTCTATCTGAAGTTTGTGCTGCTAACGCTATTGTTGTCCTTCAGAAAAAGACAACGAAAACTTGACCAATAAGCATCACTCAGTTCTGAGAATACAACCACAACCAAACAAGTTGAGTTAAATACAAATGAATATTGGATAGTGATTAACACATCAACTAGGCAAGATCATACTCATTCATGAATAATAGGAAAATCCCAACTAAAAAAATAGAATATTTAATTTAAAAACTTGTGAAACTGTTTATTTTCATTATCGAAATTAGATGACTAATAAAACGAAAATTGTTCATGATGAAATGTTAAGTGGAGTATTCTATAATGTGGATGGTAGCAGTTGTTATTGTAGTTAGCGATGAATAGACAAAATGAATTTAATAAAAGCGTAAAGTAAATAGGAAAAGCTGAAACAATTATAACAACAACAACAACAACGACAAACGTTAACTCATTTGTCAGTGTCTCGAGTGTCTACACACACTCTCTCTCTCCCTCTCTTTCGTACAGAGAAAAAAAAAAATATATATATATATATATATATATATATATATTAATAAAAGGAGGAAATAATGAGGCGTGAAACAAAAACACACAAAACATAATATAATTTGAGCGTTTTCTCTTCCTATAAGAACAACAACAATCACCAATATCACTTTATTCTATTTATTATTTATGATTATTAATGTTATTGGTAAACAAATAAGCATATGAATTGGTTGTCTATTCGACTATATAAATCAAGTCAATGTAAGTACATATATGCATATATATATATTAGTTATTAAATATAGCAGTGAATATCAAACATTTTATCTTTGGTAATAAATAAGCTGTTTTTATCAACTAGTGGTTACAAGAAAAAAAGAGTCACGCGAGAAGTGAAAAAATCCAGGATAACGAGATGAAGATATCAAGACAAATGTCAAAATAATAGAAGTAGTAACAATATCTAAGGCAATAGAAAATAAATAAGGTCAATATGATTGGAGAAAAAAATAGGTTGCGAAATAGAAAGCATAATGTAGTTTTGAAACTTAACATGCACCTAAAGAGTGAGTATATATGTGCCAGTGCAACGGATTTTGAACCATACTGTCCAACTTCTTGAATCAATAGTTATGACAATCGAGCGGGCCTCAGCTATGTAGCATGTAAATAGTTACAAGCGTCAGTTCAGCAATCAGTAGATTCATGAACTGATACTTCGGTTGGCATACCCTATCTCTTGTCCAACTTACTATGATACTAGACAACGTTGTGCGTTCAAGTAGGTACAGTTTGAGTATACCATAATATATGTGTCGACACCCGTCAGTAGATATTGAACCATAGATCACATCGCCATCAGCCACCGATGGAGGGGTTCGACAGAGGACTGTCGCTCGTTCTGGTGCACATGTTTAGATTCAGATCATGCGCTAGTGCGAGCGCGTATTTGTTTGAAGCTTACTGGGCGTAGGAAAGACACCGTAAGGAAGCCTCTTAGGGTTTAACTTAATGATAATAAGGCGAAGAATATACTTCAGGAACAATTAGAAAGACAGTTAGGCGATTCCCATCCAGAAGCAGCTTGGAATGATATCAAAAAGGCTGTGTAAACAGTAGTGATATCTACTAGTAAGGTAAACTATAAGGTTAGGAAGAAGCTGTGGATCTCAGGAGCATCGACTGATCTGATCGATCCTCGAAATTTCATTCCACCTGGCTCTGAACATGACGAAGAGGAAAGTCAGCTTAAACGCAGGCCGATAGAGTGCCTACGCAATAATCGCGAAAAGTGGTGGGTGGCGAAAGCAAAAGCGATGGAAAAGGCAGTAGCGATGGGCAACAGTAGACAACTGTTTCTTCTAATCAAGGAAACTGGTCTTAGAGATCCATCTATTAGCGAAACTATCTCAGAAAAGGATGGCTGTGTCATTCATTCTCAACCCAGGAGATTGGATCGATGGGCAGGGCACTTCAGGTGGCCTTCAGCCACACTTCACTGGCCCACAATCTCCAGTCAACCAGAACGGTAAATCAATTTATTTCCTCCGACTGTTGATGAAGTTGAAAAAGCTATAGGAAATCTGAAGCAAGGAAGAGCAGCAGGGCCTAACAGGGTGATGGTCCAGTCTGAGCAGTAACATTAACTGAGCTCTTGCGCTGAATTAGGGAACTGGGCATAATACCATCCAACTAGTCTCAATCCCTGATTGTCCCAATTTATAAGAAAGGACAAAAGTCTTCTTGTCACAATCACCAGGGAATCAGTCTAACTAATATAGTATCTAAAATATTGGCCTCAATAATACCTAGACACCTAAGTAGAGCTAGTGAAGAGCAGATTAGAGAAAACAAGGCTGGTTTCGAAACTGGACCACATATTCACACTATGTCAAGTCCTAGAACATAGACACACGTTCAGACGCCCAACAATAGTAGTATTTCTCGACCTTAAAGCGGCACTCGACCCTGTTGATCGTGAGGTTCTGTGGCGGTGTCTGACATTAAACGATGTACCAGAGAGGTACATTAACATTATACAAGCTCTCTACTCGAACACCACCGGTCGAGTAAGAGCTTAGCGCGAACTGTCATCGGGATTGATTACTTCAAGTGGTGTCCATCAAGGCTGACCACTCTCTCCATTCTTGTCCAACTTTGTCGGAGACATGCTTTTGGAGTTACCATTATCTTCGTCTGACTTTTCACGGGTGGACCTTCTACCAGGAGACACGCTTGCCGACTTAGAATATGCTGATGACATAGTCCTATTCGGTGAGAACACTGACAAAATGCAGAGTCTTCTGACCACCCTAAGCAACAATGCAAGCATGTTCGAGGTGCGGTTTTCCCCGTCGAAACCCAAACTGTTGCTTCAAGATTGACTTGCGTCTGCACCTGAACTAGTGATAAGAAGTGAAGTAGTTGAGCCTGTCGACCGCTTCGCTTATTTCGAGAGTCTCATCAGTGCTATTGACCTGGTTACTGACGAAATCGCAGCACGGATACAGAAGGCTGTTTCGACTGGCTTTTGCAAACCTGCGTCACTTGTGGTGAGGGCGAGATATCCGTCTGCTAACTAAGGGACGAGTGTAATGCACAGCAGTTCCCTTCGTCCTAATATACGAATGAGAAACGCCATCAACTGTCTCGAAGAACGATGTTTGTGGTGTAGGAATGGGTTGGAAAAAAGCTAGGGGCGGCCAAACCAAAACATAGCACAAACCCATGAAGTCACTGACAAATGGACTGAATCATGTTGATAGATGTAGACTACCTGGTTGGGGTCCCCGAGACGATAGTAATCGATGGTTAAAGACCTTGAACGACATGGCTCAAAATAGTTTGCAATGGCGCAAGTGCATTCATTCTTTGTGTTCTCTCAAACTTCAATATTCTGAACTCCTCATCACCTTTATCTTTCTCTTTTTAGGTTTATTTCACTAGATTCTACTTCTTGAATAATATCCTCGAACCCTAATCTCTCAAGTTACTGCTAATACTTATACCACCTCTAATACTATGGGATTCGAAGTGACAATTGCGTCTCTGTGCTAATGTGGTATGGGAACCGGAACTGATGTATGTACGTACAAAGTTCTACTTCGTAACTGACTGATTACTGATTCACTTTTCCGTTCTTCATTTAATTAGAAAAAGACGTTTCGTTTGGTTGATTGATATAAATTCTAATTGATTATCTCACTAAATTATCAGTACTGAAGAAACGTCAAAAAAGTTAATATGAGTTACGAATAAATTAAGAAACTACACTGAATTTTGTACCGGAAGAGAAAAATAAGTAACTGATTGACAATTATATTTAGATCAATTTAGAATCATACTACAATCGATTCCATTCGATCAAATTATATATAAGGATGAAACATCTTCAAAATAAAACAAATATTTCCACCTACCGTCTTGGCATAATCAGATGTAAACGTCTCCATAATAATTCTACCGAATGTACAAATTTACGATTTACGCCTACAAATCCATCATTTCCTTGTAGTAATAATAATCTTGGACATTGTTCAGCTAAGATTGGACCAAAATTCAATAAACAATCTAAACCGAATACCTCAATCGATTGTATCAATTGATTAATCATATAAATAAGATCCTTCCATAATGGACATGTTTCAAACAAATTGTTCCATATCGACGGCTCTTTGATTGATAATGATAAATTGGAAATTACTTTTTGAAATGCTAATATTGTTTATGAAAACACAAAATAACGATGTTATGGTTAAAATAAAAGTCAAATATTACAGGTATGAAGTCTCAAAGAGAATGAAATAGGTCTCTTGAATTCTACTGATGATTAGGCACTTAGTATATTAATGAATAAAATGATTTCAAAATTTATAAATGCCAACTAGTCAATCCAAATATGGTCATTTATTTACGATGTTGAAGTGAACAGCTATAATTATATTTGGTGACTGATTTGACAAGAACTTCAAGTAATTTGAAATCAGTGTCTATATCATGGACTGATGTCAACTAAATAGTTATTAATGTAAATGATGGACAATTATTTAATCCTAATTTGAAGCACTCCAAAGGTGCGTAACAGTGATTTTCAATAGTTCAGTTAATCAGTTACACGCAACACAGAACTTATCAAAAAAGCATCGATTCGAGTTGCCATATCATATCAGCACAGGTAGATGAAATCGCTGTGAATGAATGCTAGATTAACAGAAATATTAACAGTATCAATGATAACAAAAGATTAGATACAAATAATATGATTCAATAAAAGTGAATTTGAGAAATAAAGAGTATAAGATGATTTAAAACTAAAAATTTATGAGAAAGACAAAGAGTAGATGCATTCACAATATTGTGAAACAGTTGGAACCATGCTACCTAATGTCTCCATCCACTGATTATGATAATCACGCAGATCCAAACAACATGATTTAGACTAAGACTCAATAACATTGTGAACAAATGATAAGTATTAGTTTGTTTGCATTTAACTTTCTTCTAACCTACAACAGCAGAGATCATCCGCTGAGTTGAGGAGTGGTTGAGCATACATCATACATGTTCTACTAGTTGACCAGTTGATATCAGCTATTGATTTGAACTGCTTTTTAATTAAGCGAACTCTCATTACACAACTACTTAACTTATCTCACTACAATAACTGAAAGCTAAATGAATCAACAGCCGATAATTCTTATACTAGAATTGTATATGTCAACTAAGATGTCACAAGAAAAGAGCAGAAAACAATAAACAATAATCATAAATATAATTATTATGCTAAAAAAAATAATTAATCAAATAGATTTGAGGGCATGATTTTAATTCCTCCCAAGATATTAACCATATGTTATACTGAGTTTTGCAGCACATTTATTTTATGTGAATGACAGAATGAAGGATATATTAGTCCAGATCATACAATTGGAGACCAAAAGATTCTAGTTAGAAAAAACAAAACTAGCAACAACATGAACGTGGTGATCAGGTTTGAGTACTATAATGATTCGATTAAGCTATACTGGTTGGAACACTGGTCTTATTAAACTAGACAGATCGATTGGGAATAAATAAGATAAAGAGCAGGCACTTATGACTTGAGCGCGAAATTATAGTGGTGACTGTACAGGGGTGCGGTGGTAGAACGGCGTTTCTTTCTCACGACCAACATCCCTAGAAATCCTGACACTTGAGAACGGACGGAAGAGGTCAGGAAGGGTTCATCTTAAAAATAACAAACCTCACCTAATTTCATGGATTTTCATCTTCGATGATGAGGTTTTAAAAGAACAGGATTAACACACTTAGCACTACTCATAAAATGACCATGCTTGACTAACTTCAAGAAATTGTACTTTGAGGTATGCGATTATACTGCTGAGTTTTCAAGACTACTCCTAACCTAGTTTCCTTCTCAATTACTTCAAAAGGAAGTACCTTTTGAACAGTATAATCAACTGACAAAACGATAGATAACTGAATACCTTTAACAACATTCAAGATTAAATTGGAAAACAATGACAAAAAAATCTTAACCTTGATTTAATTGTTCTTCATTGAACGATAGATGAGAAATCAATGGTTGATAAATAACATTCATTGGATTTGTCATTATTCGTGATGTAACAATAGTTGTTATATTCTCTGATGACGATGACGATGAACTCATTTCGGCTTTATTCATACAAGGAACAAGAATAGGTTCATGCTCAGATCGCCATATTGAATCGAGTAATAATTCATCTTGTATCATCATTTCACCCATAGTTAATTGTGGAAAATGATTTGTCACTAACCTAGACAAAAACATATATATATATATATATATATATATATATATAGTGAAATATATCACGACAACGTTTTGGTTGAAAAACAAAAGTGATAAAAAAAATAAATAGTTGATAAAAATCTTTATAGAAAGAAAATAACAATAAGTCATAATGTAAAGAATTTGTTGAAATCGTTGATAAATCTTGGTTAAACAAACTATTGAAAGCTAGAAAGCATTGGTTTACCTTAACAGGAGACGCCCATAGTCACCACCGTATCAATAGGAAGAACTTGAACACAGAAATCATTATCTGTTTTAGCATTACTACTTCCACAACCCATTTGTCATTTAAATGAATAATAAACAAAATGATTTCTTCATGAGTTTACTTTAAACAAACAGAATTGACACAACAAAAAATCCTAGGCAAAAACTAGTGCACTTTTATCTCAGCTATGTATTAGCTCAAGCCCATACTAATACGCTTCCAAATAGTTTAAAGAAAAATGGAAATTAATTCTAAATTTAGAAAAAAAACAATTTCACATGAAAGTAATCATTTATAAAATTAACTAGGAATTTATAAAACTACATAACACAATAAATAGGAAAGTAGAATGTGCACATAGCTAGATCATTTGTGATAAGTACATAATTGAAGATATATATATATATTATAAAGTTGCAACTTCACAAGAATTCAAGTTTAAATCTAACCATAGTAAATAAGTGTAGATTTTGAATCTTCATACTTAAATATTATTCATTGTGCATACGAGTAAATGTGACTGAGTGTTAAAAAGTCATATTGACAAAAACAAATAATTGATATTGTTTAGATTGAATAATGTGAAGGAAAATAGCTACTTTAACTTAGAAATCATAATATTTTTACTAAAATAATCAATAGATACAATTTGACATATTTGAAGAAACTACCAATAACACTGTCATCTATCAAGAGAGTTTCAGTCAGTCAGTCAATTACAACGCAGAACTTCGTACATAGGTACGTCAGTTCAGGTTGTCATACCGTATTAGCACAGAGAAGAATTTCAGAGAACACGAAGAAGTGATGCACCTGAGCCATTGCAAACGATTTTGAGTCATGTCGTTCAAGGTCTCTAACAATCCGTTAGTACCGCCTCGCGGACCCCAACCAGGTAGCCTGCAACTACCAACATGACTCAGTCCACTTGTTAGTGACTTCATGGACTTAACAAGTCGACTGAGTTTAGTCAAGAATCAGTCATTTTTTTCATTTTTCTCATTGACTTCTTTCAGTAAGTCATGTGAAATCGAATTATTGATAAGAAAGAGGAAAAACGTTTAATAGACAATAAGTAACTTACTGTAGTAACTTCGGATATAGAGAGCGATAATCTGATAAATAGGAACGAGCATATTGTAAAAGGTATGTTATAGGTATAATATCCCATAATTTATTGGAATAAACACAAGATGGTTCATTAGGTAAGCGATCTGTATTATTAAAAAAACAAATAAATAAGCAAAGAGAATAGACAGAGAAAACGAGTGAAAATAAGTGAATTTATGGAAACTGCTGAGTACTGGAAATCTGTTTCTCTCCCATGTAGGACTCTTCGGCAATGCATTCGTGTGACCTCATTAGAAAACGAACCAAGAAGCTTCAAATATCAGTGCATAAACTCCCACTGCTTCGGCAACCAACGGTTAACATATCTGACTTCAATCGATTAGCGATAGTGAAAAACTATTGTCTTATGCTATTAGTAAGAGGATGCCTCACACTCCATATGTTTGAGTCCCACTGAGCACTATTTAACTTAAAAACTCCATGAATTACGAATCAAGATTATTCATTTGTAACCATATGATTATTGTCAATATAGAGAGTCACATACAAGAAAGAAACAGTCTGTCAGTGCTTTCAATAGTGGTTGAACTAAGGTGAATAAATTAAAATAAAACAAAGTACTCAATTAATAATTTGTACGACAATCCATGATACGACTCATTCGCTATGTACACTCAACTTTTGAATGATAGGATGGGAATCTCATCGCCCAAGGATCATCAAAGCATCCTTGAAAACAAAGAAAGAGGACATTACAATGAACGTCATTCAATGTTATGCACCTACCAATGACTACAATGACGACGTTAAAGATTAATTCTACGAAAGGCTGCAGTCAATCGTCGAGAAATGTTCACCAAACGATTTGACGATTCTTATGGGAGACCTGAATGCCAAGGTTGGCATGGACAACACTGGATATGAAGACATCATGGGACGACATGGACTGGGAGGAAGGAACGAAAACGGTGAGAGATTCGCAAACCTATGTGCCTTCAACAAACTGGTCATCGGTCGCACAATATTCCCGCACAAACGCATTCACAAAGCCACATGGATTTCACCGGACCACACTACTCAAAACCAAATTGACCATATCTATATCAACAAAACATTCAGAAGGACCATGGGGGATGTGAGAACCAAGAGCGGAGCTGATATAGCATCAGATCACCACTTGTTGGTCGCCAAAATGAAACTGAAACTAAAGAAACACTGGAAAACGGGGCAGACAACATCACAGAAGTCTAGTACGGCCTTTCTTCGGGATACCGTAAAGCTCAATGAATTCAAGATAGCCCTCACCAATAGGTTCCAGGCCTTTCAGGATCTACACAATGGAGAGGACGCAACGTTGGAGAACAATTGGAAAGGGATCAAGGAGGCAATCACTTCAACATGTCACGAAGTTCTGGGTCACAAGAAGTACCATCACAAGGAATGGATGTCTGTTGGTACTCATGAAAAAATTGAAGAAAGGAGAAACAAGGCAGTAATCGATGTCAGCCGAACAAGAGCAAAGAACATTAAGGCTCAAACTGAATACACAGAACCAAACAGGGAAGTGAAGAAGAGCATCAGAGCTGACAAACGAAAATATGTGGAAGATCTAGCGATGACGGCGGAAAAGGCTGCAGGAGAAGGAAACTTGAGACAATTGTACGAGACAACAAAGAAGCTCGCCGGAAACTATCGTAAACCAGAACGACCAGTGAAAAGCAAGGAAGGCAAAGTAATCAGCAACACTGAAGAACAGCGAAATAGGTGGGTAGAGCACTTTCAGGAACTCCTGAATCGACCAGCTCCACTCAACCCACCCAACATCGAAGCAGCATCTACGGACCTCCCAATCGGTGTTGGCGCACCTACAATTGAGGAGATCAGTATGGCCATCAGACAAATCAAGAGTGGCAAATCAGTAGGACCAGACAACATTCCAGCAGAGGCAATGAAATCAGATGTAGAAGCAACTGCGAAAATATTTCACATCCTCTTCAACAAGATTTGGGATGAAGAACAAGTACTATCAGATTGGAAAGAAGGATACCTGATCAAAATACCAAAGAAAGGCGATCTCAGCAAGTGTGAGAACTACAGAGGCATCACTCTTCTTTCAATACCAGGCAAAGTCTTCAACAGGGTATTGTTAAACAGAATGAAGGACTTCGTAGACGCCCAACTTCGAGATCAACAGGCCGGTTTTCGTAAGGACCGACTACCTTTAACGGCCATGTTTCAAAGCCACACAGTAGGACGGAGCGAACTGCTGCACGGTACACTCGTCCTTTGGTTATAAATGGTCATAAAATGAGTGTTTCACATACACTATACATATGTAAATCATATTTTGTGTAGATAATATGAAAATATCAACAATAAAAAAAAACACAACAACAATCGATACCGACAGTAAAGTCATAATAATGCATGATTTAATCCAACTTACGTCGATTAGCTGATAAACGTAAATTGAATTGATAATCAAAAACAAATAATGCATAATATAAAAATAATAATTGTGGAGTAAAATCATGTTCTTTAGTTGAATGATACAAATGATGATGATGAATCTTTGAATTTAAATTAATGCCTGGAGCATAAAATTGAATAAAACTAGATGATTTAGAATTTGTAAATTCATTGATTAATTCTTGTTCAGAAATTAATGATAAATTAATATAAGCTGTTGAAGGAGTATTAGTAGTGGTTGGAGTGATACTAGGAACATCATTATTCATTGACAATGAACTGTTGGAAATGGAACCAAATGAATGTGTAACATGGGCTTCTAATAATTCCGGTAATAATGGATGAATTGGACGCACACTTTCACGTATCTGTCCAATAATCCATTTCTATGGTAAAAAATGAATAGATTAAATGATTTAGCTTTTTAAACTCAAATTATAACAGAGATTCTCATATTAAGAAAAATCAACCACCTTAAATTATTGTTGGAACAGTAAAACAAACATAATCAATGACTAGTAAAAACATATTAATGTGATAATATACAAATATCTTGAATACTGAAATGACTTGGTAATTTAAGTGAAAGTGAGTACACCGTTGATCAGATATAGGCTGGACTAAAGATTACAGTGAATTTTCATGAGGACTGACAACCTCAAGTACTTCTGTCCAAGCTGCCCACAGTGCTCATTTTTATTCAACTTTATCATAGGGATGCTTTTAGAAAAAATATACTTTCCTCACTTTTGAACGGTTGAACTTTTATCGACATACAATACGCGCAAATATAATAGACTAAAAATGTAGACTAACAATAGCATTGGTCAACAACCTAATGCGTTTATCTCACCCAACTTCGAGATCAACAGGCCGGATTTCCTAACCACCTCAACTGATGAAGCTTCACTACTTCATATACCGAGAACTCGTTTCCTAACAACAGCATTGCTTATACGGTTGTCCCAGGATACACGAGCTATGCTTCGGAGACACCCATGATCGAAGACTAGTAACCTACGAAAGTCCTCTACCTCTAACGGCCATGTTTCAAAGCCACACAGTAGGACGGAGCGAACTGCTGCACGGTACACTCGTCCTTTGGTTAGCAGACGGATATCTCACCTACGCCATAGTTGACGCAGGTTGGCAAAAGACAATCGAGCCTTCCGTATCCGAGCTGAGATTTTGTCAGTCACCAGGCCATCAGTACTGATGAAACTCCCCAGATAAGTGAAGCGGTCAACACGTTCGACTACTTCACTCCCTATCACTAGTTCAGGTGCCGATGCAACCCAATCTTGAAGCAACATTTTGCATTTCGAGTGTGAGAACCGCATCCCGAACATGCTTGTATTGTTGCTTAGGGTAGTCAGAAGACTCTGCACCTTGACAGCGTCTTCACCAAGTAGGACTATGTCATCGGCATATATTAAGGCAGCAAGCGTGACTCCTGGTAGAAAGTCGACTCCTGAAAATTCAGACGAGGATAAGGTTGTATCTAGGAGCATGTCTATGATAAAAATTTAATAGGAATGGAGAAAGTGGACATCACTGACGGACACCATTTGAAGTAAAGAATTCCAATGACAGTTCGCCATAAGCTCTCACTCGACGAGTGGTTTTCGAGTAGAGAGCTTTTATATTAGGGTAATGTTCTTCTTTGGTACGCCTTTTAATGACAGACACTGCCACAGAACCTCACGATCCACAAAGTCAAATGACGCCTTAAGGTCCAGGAAGACAACTATTGTCGGACGCTCAAATGTGTGTCTATGTTCCAGGACCTGTCGTAGTGTGAAGATGTGGTCTATGTAGCCACATCCAGTTCTGAAACCACCCTGGTTTACTCTAGTCTGCTCTTCACGTGCTCTAGTTAGGCGTCTAGGTATAATCGAGGCTAACAATTTAGAAACTATATTAGTTAGACTGATTCCCCTGTAATTGTCACAAGAAGACTTTTGTCCTTCCCTATAAATTGGGACAATCAGGGATTGAGACCAGTCGGATGGGATTGTGTCCAGTCCTCAAATTCTACCTAAGATTGCAGTCAATCTAGCTGCTAAAGCTGGACCACCATCCTTAAAAATCTCAGGAGTCAACCTATCAGGACCTGCTGCTCTCTCTTGCTTCAGAGAGAGAGCAGATCGAAATTTATTCATAAATTATACGAGCTATTCATTATATCACGTAAGTTCACCATTATCCATATTCAATGAACCTAAGTATAATCAGTCGATCTGTAAAAAAATGAAAAAAAACAAAACAATTATCAATTTTCATCAACATCAATTTCATACAGACATTACGAATGCCCTAATTGTCTTGCTTTTTTGTTTTGTTTTGTTTAAGAAAATATATTACAAAATAGAAACATAAATGTACAAAAACGATATATAAGTCTATCTTACTTTAGTATGTAGTTTATTTTTGGCAAATGCATGTGATTTTAGTAGTTGTAGCATACATTGAGTCGGCAAATGACCAACTAGATGTCGACTTAATTTTGGCGTAATTGGAATTCGTGCAACTTGATTGGCAATCATCTGTAATTGTTTTTTTTTCGAAAACATAAGAATGGAGTATCATTTAAAAAACTACTAAACAAAATCATATATCATCGATAAGCCATCATGCAAGTGATTTATTACATTAGTTTATATATATATATATATATATATATATATGTATATATATATATATATATATATATATATATAATGGTCAATTACAGGTCACATAGCTCAGTGGTAAGATACTTGAATGAGGGACTTTGGAGATGCAAAAATAGATATTTCTCTAGTCAGTTTTTCTCAAGTGTAGATACTTCTTAATGATTCGTGTAAACCAGAAAAAATAAAATAAAACTTTCTTTGATTTTACTAGCCGACTAAATAAAAGATCTGAAATTATCAGCTAGTGAATTTTTTAATTATGTAAAAGCAAAAATTCAAAATGACTAAAATCAGTGGGGTGAATTTGGTAGGACGATGAAATTAGGTCCTTCAGAAAATGGTGTTAAGGAGATTATGAAAATTTCTTAGTTGGACAACAACCGCCACTAAATAGCTGTCTCTAATCACAGTCAATGTTGACTTAAAATTGGATTTAAATTGCATTAATAATCATCAGATCAAATTATGTTTCTCATATTGATGACAATATCTATTTTATATATATTAACTATTTTAATCACTATAGTAAATAACTGTGCATAATCAATAGTTTGATACAGATGACAAATATTTTTCGCCACAATATATTCTTAGACATATTATAATCTAGTGATTTACAGTTTCCAGATCAAAAAATAAATAAAACAAGAAACATAGTCATGTGTTAAGACGTAAGTTTTGCAATAACTATACACTTATTTTAATGTTATTCATATTTATTTTTGTAAGCTAGTTAAGTATCAACGAATAACCACCTAGTGTATTGAATAAATAAATAGTTTCTTTATACAACAATATGTATAAATTGTTGACACATTATCATTATTATTATTCAGGCAAAACTTACATTCTCTGTAAAAACAGTTTGAAAAAATAATTTACGCCATCCATTGATAGTTCGTCCAAGCGATGGAATACGTAGACCAAGTAAATTTGATATTAATTCAGTGATTGGTCCAGGTTGATTTGTATGAAATAAAATGACTAAAAGTAGTAAAGGTTCAATGTAGGATGATGTTTTTGGAAATTGGTTAAAACTACGCAGATAAGATAACGATGATGATGACGACTGAGCTAATGAATTGAAAATATCTTGTTCATCTATTAAACGTTGAAGCCAATCAACAATCGTATGTTCGATATCTGTTGTAGTTACAGGAATACAACTGTTGTTATGCATAACACCGTTGGTATCTGAAGGTATTCTATAAGCAATAAGATAAAGTCATTTAAAGGTTAAGGTTAGATTGAATATGACAACAAAATTAATATTTCTAAGTAGAATCAAAGAAAACGAACACGTTATCATTAAAAATAAGATATATTGTGTTTTGATATGATAAATATATATATATATATATATATATATATATATATATATATATATATATATATATATATATATGACATTGTTTAGGTCAATATTTTTCGTATTGAATTCATCATAAAAATTTCAGTCACGTTAATAAATCCGAACACTTTCGTTCTGCGTGGTGTTTTAAGGTTAGTACTTCTTCCACAAATGTTAATTTTTTGTTCATTATGACAACTATACTCCTTGTATTAATGCAAGTGAACTATAATTAGAGTGTGTTTTTACAGGAATTCTACGTACTTTTTCTATTCATGACATTATTAGATAACTAAAAATTAGTATATAAATGATTGTATTTCGGTCTAATAACGACGTGATTTTGGGACTTGTTTGGAGACATGATTTTCGACAGTCAATAAATCCTAATTTTTACTAGGCTTTGCGTTTTTGGTTTGCAACATAAGAATTAAAGTTCTTCCCATTCCCATTCAAAAACACTAGGAGCACGGATATTACAGCTTGTTAATATGTAACCTACTGTCCAACATAAGTAATGTAGAACCTAGCATAGATATACATTGCCAAGTTGTTAAACCGATATTAGCACAGTGAGATGACATTTTTGATGCGAATCTCAGATTAACAGAAGTAGTTATAGTACCAATAAAGGTAGAAAAGATTATATATCGACAAATTGATTTGATAAGAATTAATTCATGGTACCAAGTTTATGATAGTTTTAAAACAAACAAATTAAGGGGAGCCAAAACGAGAATGCATCTGGCTATTGAGATCGATTTTAAGCCACATTACCCAACGCATTCAATCATTCATCACGAAAGTCGGGTGGATCCCAACTAGAAAGTCAACCTGCTCACACCTACACAACTCAAAGCAGGATTCAATGACACTATGAATCATCCTGACTCTCTTACAATCTAATCCTAAACTCCTAGACATCACCCAGATGTAGAGCTACAGTTCAATATGAAAATTTCCATTAGCGATGCAAGTCTTCGAATGAACCAAAATCAACTACTCAGAATAAAAGATAACAGTCTAATAAAAAGTTATCATTTGTTGCATGATGTTCAGTTAAATGACCGTTCTCCTAGTGACATGATTTGTTTGAAATCGTTATTATAACGAGACGAGAATTCGTATTAAATTATAAATAAATAACATACACTGTTGCCAGACTTGAACGTAATCCAATCATGAATGCAAGCGAATAACTAATATATTGTAAACCACGTTCAGAAACAATCGTTCGATGTGTAAGAAGAACCAATAGCTTTTGTGACAGTTCTGGTGGAAAACTGTAATAAATTTACAGAAAGAAAAAGTACTTCGGATAATGACAATTTATTTATTATGACAAATAAAATGTATTCAAATCAATTTCAGCATGAAATCAATTTCGAAGTTTTTAGAAATTGAAAATGCGAGGAAGTTTACAACACTCAAAAAAATAATTTTTAAAGTTCCCTTTGTTATGCTTAAAATCATGTCTATCAAGATTGATTGATTGTGTTCAATACCATGACTTGGTAATGAGACCATTTTATCAATGGTTCAAATATATCTAACATTTAATCTGCCGACTAGTACTATCAGCTCTTTTACAACAGCTGGGAACATAAAATGGGGTATACACGGAATATAGATTAAAAGTTACAACGGTGTAACTATTTCGATAAATCACATAAGAATATCAAGTTTTTCGACCCAGCTAACTATTGATTAATTGACTTCAGATGAAATAATGAGTGATATTCAACATGAAAAGAGTTCATTTTGGAAAAAGTTCAATGTTATTGCAAACACTAACATACGTCAGTATTTGTATATAAGAAAACACGTTCTATAGTAAAATTTACTCTGTTCTTATCCATTCTAATTTGATTTATTAAAACCTCCAAGATGTTCCGTAATAAACTGACAGAAACAAAATTTATGAATATATTCCGCAAACATTATACTTAACAAAGTACATTAGCAGAATTACAGAACTAAATAAAATTATTAATTTTACTCTTAGGTCAAAGTCATGGTACAGACAAAGATCAAACACTTCTTTTGAACACATGTTAGGCTTCGTTTCATAGATGAAAAAAGCTTCTTAAGGTGCTGCATACGACCAGATATTGGTAAATTCTCACAGATTATATATGTAATCTTAAAATCAGCATGTGAGTTAGCTGAGTAATTCAAGTCGACCGATTACTCAAAGATAAAGATTCTAACCCCATTTCATTCACCTTTGTACAACCAAACTGGAAGATACCCTCTTATCCACATTGAAAGGGTGTTTTCGACTATGGTTCAAATACCTTGCTCTATAATTAAACTAGTAGGTACACATGGAGGAGCTTACATATCACAGATACGGAAAATAGGCTTTTGGTTATTAAAGTTAATCACAGATTTTTAGTACAAGGTGTTCTCTTAATTACTGAGAGTACAAAATGCTACAAATATATTGAATGTTTGATCAGTTTTAAAGTCCAGATTCGTGTGAAGATATTGCTCCTTCGACTTATTAACGAATAGTTACTTTAAATGTTACAAATACCACATGCCCCCCTATTTTAATTACTTGAACAAATACTCAACACCATTTTGATAACCGTTATATAACATTATCACTTGACTAGTTTCAAGTTCATTTATATATATATATATATATATATATATGCATATTTCAGTGTAAGAACATGATCCAACGCTAATTAAAATAAAATATTTATTTGCTGTAATTATTTTGTTCTGAAAACTGTAATAGTATTAACGGCTTTTCAGTAAGAAGCAACTTGTATCGGAACAGAATATAGCTCATCGAAGAACCAAGCATATCCAAAGTATGGAAGGTTTTTCAAATGAATATTAGAAAACAATGTACGTATCAAAAACTATTTATCAGCAAAAGCACTTCAAAAACTATTGCGCGAACCAAAAACGAAACTTGGGTTTTTAACAAACAAAGTTATACTACTAGGAACCATTAGGTAGTATGTTTGTTTTATCTAAATAAATAGCCTATGGAAAATGTATTAGTAAAACCCATCAAGTGTGCCTGAACCAAACAAACATTTATTCCTTATCAAATCAATCAAGCCATGAATCATAAACGATAACAGCAGAAAGGGAGAAATATCTTACTTGTAATTTACAAATCCACGAAATGCAGCTAACACACGAAGTAATGTTAATGCAGTAAGAATCATGCTATCGTCCAAAGGAATTGTAGAATCACGTGGTGTAAGACTTGAAGTGACGTTTATAAAATGATGACTTAGCTTATCCAAGTACCATGAAGAAGACTAAAAAGGATTATTGCAAGACACCATGTTTAAATCTACGGATACATAGACAGGTTGCATAGTAAAAGACCGTCAAATAAATACAATATGGAGAGTTTCAGAAATGAATACACTTACATTCGTTACGCCTGCATGCAGGCACGTCAACTTGTTATGCTTGAACTATTACGAGTTTGCCTAGTAGGAATACGAGAGCGAGGATCCGGCGACACAACATGCTACTCAAATCCGATTTTCCCAACAGCAATATTGAGTGAAAATAAGAAGACTTGAATGTGGAGTAGAACCTGTATTCTACAAGCATCCAGAAAGTACGATGTCCGATTCCAGAAGGTAATCAGAATCTCGGACTAGGGATACGGGTCTAGGTTCTGGTCCTGGTCATAAAATGTTACAGACAAAGCGTACCTATACATTTCGGTCGAATAGGAACAGCATTGAACTCTGTGACATTGACAGTTGAGACGACCAACAAGAAGCAACATTTGAAGTGACATTGATAGTCAGGACAACCAATAAGGAACAACATCGGAGCACATGACATTGATATATAGGACGACCATAAAATTAACCAGTAGGAATTAACCAATAGGAATTGACCAATAATTCTCTTAGGATATAGGATGAATATCCTAACACATTGCACTAAAACTGCCTTATAATGACTTCTTTTTCTACCAAAATGATATATTATTCATAAGCCTTTACCCAATTTCATTAAAGTAGCTTTAATTCTATCCTATTAACCAATCCTTCTGTTAAATTTGACGGTGAAAACATTTATCCCTAAATGGACTTTAAAACCAAACCATTCAAGTTCATTTGCGATATTCTTATCTAATGCAATCATCTATTTTGCTTGGAATTTCGAGACTGAAAATCTTCTAGTCACTAAAAAACAAATCAGCTGCATCAACAAGAAATCCTTTCCCCGACCTTGACGTGGTGGTCGAGCTTGCCTATCGTGATGACCCAACCGAGCTATATTGGCTGGAACATATGTTCCTGAAGGTTTTATCATGCCAAGCAGGTCGATTGGAGAACGACGAGACTAAAAGCAGCTACTCAAGGTCTGAGGGCGAAGTCGCACTGCTGACTATGATGGGGGGGTGTGACAGCAGTGAGGTGCTTCCCTCGGACGACCAGCATCTGCAGCGATGCTGCCTTCTCACAAGGAAGGAAGGAAGGATTAGAAATAGTCGACCCGAGAAATGTCACACCTCATCTTACCCCACGGATTTCCGTCTTCGTCGGTAAGAGTGCCCACTAAGGGCTTTCAAGAGC
Source organism: Schistosoma turkestanicum (assembly GCA_944470395.2). Taxonomy (NCBI): domain Eukaryota; kingdom Metazoa; phylum Platyhelminthes; class Trematoda; order Strigeidida; family Schistosomatidae; genus Schistosoma; species Schistosoma turkestanicum. The sequence goes on along the minus strand of OX103974.1, from coordinate 8,555,713 downwards.
GGAGCTAATACTCAAAAATTCTTTCATAAAAAGGCCGTGCGTTGTCCCATGGGCTCTGCCGTCACGCTCCCAGGCCCCTAAGACCGTCACTAATCTACCTTCTTTTCCAGGTTCCTCAAGAAACAACCTTCCACGGTGTGGGCAGCCGGGAAGTGACAACCGCCCCCATACCTGTAACGGCACATGAGACCGAATTGGTCAAAATCAAATCCTTTTTACACCCCCAAATACCTCTCTTATCTCCATGACTAACTTTCCTCACATTCCTTTATCTCACTGCACCACTAATGCAAACGATGCGAGTTCACGAAATGTCATTCCTGGTCTCTTAAAACCCCGTTCTAAACTATATAATGGGGCTTTTAATGTAAGGACACTGTCAAATAGGGCAACAGGCTTCCTTAGCAAGGACATTAGAATCTAGCTCAATCGTTGTATGCTCAGTCTCGGAAACGCGCATACAAGATCCGAATAAAGTCATTAATTTGATTTCTCCTTGTCAAAACAATGAAGCTTCCCGATTTACTCCTCGTGTATCTGGAAGCCCCAACGCTGCTTCCAGAGGTCTTGCTGGTGTAGGTATAGCATTGAGTCGTAGGGTAGAACTATCTCTCCCAGACTGAATCCCTGTAGACAGTCGCTTGTGTGCTGTCCGACTGAACGGGACAGTAAGGACTTGTAAAGATAGGGACACTCGTTGTTGCCTCTTCATCGTATCTGCCTATGTCCCCACTGACTGCAGTTCAGACGAGGTGAAAAATAAGTTCTACAGAAAGCTTTCGAACCTCCTCCAAAAAGCTAGGCGCTCCGATGTAGTAATAATGCCTGGTGACTTTAATGCTCAAGTAGGTAGACTGAGTTAGCAGGAGAGACACCTTGGTGGATGTTATGGTGTCGCGGCTCAGAGAACAGACAATGGCGACCGTCTGTTGCAACTATGCTCAGATAACCGCCTATTTCTAGCAAACACTAACTTTAGGCATAAGGAAGAACATCTTTTGACCTGGCGACCCCCGAAGTCGTCCAACGTTGGACCCAACAAGATCACATTGCCATCAGCCACCGACGGAGGGGTTCGACAGAGGACTGTCGCTCGTTCTGGGGCACATGTTTAGATTCAGATCATGCCCTAGTGCGAGCGCGTATTTGTTTGAGGCTTACTGGACGTAGGAAAGATACCTTAAGGAAGCCTGTTAGGGTTTTACTTAATGATAATAAAGCTAAGAATATATTTCAGGGGCAACTAGAAAGAGTTAGGCAATCATGTAAGCGATTCCCATCCGGAAGCAGCTTGGAATGATATCAAAAAGGCTGTGGAAACAGCAGTGATATCTGCTAGTAAGGTTAACCATAAGGCTAGAATGAAGCCGTGGATCTCAGTAGCATCCACCGATCTGATGGGTGCCCGAAAACTCATCCCACCTGGCTCTGAACACGATGAAGAACGAAGTCAGCTTAGGCGCAGGCTGATAAAAAGCCTACGCAATGACCGTGAACAGTGGTGGGTGGCGAAAGCAAAAGCGATAGGAAAGGCAGCGGCAATAGGCAACAGTAGACAACTTTTCCGACTTATCAAGGAAACTGGTATTAGGAATCCTACTGTAAGTGCGACTATCTCGGAAAAGGATGGGACTATTATTTATTCTCAATCCAGGAGACTGGACCGATGGGCAGAACACTTTAAAGATCAGTTCGACTGGCCTTCTGTTACACTTCGGTTGCCCACGATCTCTAGTCATCCTGAATGGCAAGTCGACGTAGGCACCCTAGTCTTTATGAAGTTGAGAAAGCGTTAGGAAATCTGAAGCGAGGCCGAACTTCAGGTCTTGATAGACTGACCCCTGAGATATTTAAGGATGGTGACCCAGCTTTAGCAGCTAGGTTGACTGAGATCTTAGGTAGTTCTATTCGGTGAAGACGCTGACAAGATGCAGAGTCTTCTGACTACCCTAAGCAACAATACAAGCATGTTCGGGATGCGGTTCTCACACTCGAAATGCAAAATGTTGCTTCAAGATTGGGTTGCATCGGCACCTGAACTAGTGATAGGGAGTGAAGTAGTCGAACGTGTTGACCGCTTCACTTATCTGGGGAGTTTCATCAGTACTGATGGCCTGGTGACTGACAAAATCTCAGCTCGGATACGGAAGGCTCGATTGTCTTTTGCCAACCTGCGTCAACTATGGCGTAGGTGAGATATCCGTCTGCTAACCAAAGGACGAGTGTACCGTGCAGCAGTTCGCTCCGTCCTACTGTGTGGCTTTGAAACATGGCCGTTAGAGGTAGAGGACTTTCGTAGGTTACTAGTCTTCGATCATGGGTGTCTCCGAAGCATAGCTCGTGTATCCTGGGACAACCGTATAAGCAATGCTGTTGTTAGGAAACGAGTTCTCGGTATATGAAGTAGTGAAGCTTCATCAGTTGAGGTGGTTAGGACATGTGTTACGTGTGCCTAACCACCGACTGCCGCGACGAGCTTGGTTTTGTAGTGTAGGAGTAGGTTGGAAGAAAGGTATGGGCGGTCAAATCAAAATATGGCAGAAATCCATGAAGTCACTGTTAAGTGGACTGAGTCATGTTGATAGATGTAGGCTACCTGGTTGGGGTCCGCGACACGATAGTCACCAATGGTTAGAGACGTTGAACGACATGGTTCAGAATCCTTTGCAATGGCTCAGGTGCATCCACTCTTTGTGTTCTCTCAAATTCTAACCTTCTGAATTCCTCATCATCTCTACCTTACTCCTTCTAAATTTATCTCACTGAATTATACTTATCGAATCATATCTTTGAACTATAATCTTTTCCATTACTGCCAATACTTCTACTATCGCTATCACTCTTGGATTTGAACAGACAGTTGCGTCTCTGTGCTGATGTGGTATGGCGACCTGAACTGATGTACTTACGTATAAAGCTCTGCGTTGTATCTGTCAGTCAGTCTATCTGAAATCCTTTCACTGATGGACGTTACTTGAATGCACCAGTACAACTCAAAATGAGCATTTTCCTCAATGATGAACTGTATATAAACCTAAAAATTATCAATTAATGTTTCGTTTTTATATGAAAATTATTGTTTCGTACAAATTCTGATCGGTGCAAACTCTTCCAACAACTTCATACGAACAAAAGACAACTAATTTTGTCTGGACTAAACTCTACTTCAAAATCAACAAAATATTAACAACTAAAGAGTTCGTCTTCACTTTAATGATTCATCAAATGCAAGAACAATTAACCACATATGGTAGCACGACGAAATATGTGTAATGCGAAGAATATAGAGTAAGAACATCAGAGAAACTCACTGGCAATTTCAGAAAGCTGCTCATCCAAAATCGGATGTCCCGTCCACTATCTAGCAAAATCCTTCTCAGAAAATTTAAGATATAACCATCCTCATTGATCAGCCCGAAAAGTAAGTCTAGAACTAAGCCTGGAAACTGACGGGTAGCAATCTGAAAATAAAAAGTATATGCAATCACATAAGTTTCTTGTAAATATTTTTCTACAAAGATGCAAAAGTAATGAGACTCGATGCAAAGTCAACAATAAATATCAACTTACAATGTATTGAACGGCGCATTAAAAGTTGAGGGGGGGGGGTAATTTTATATCAAATGCTAGCGAAGACATAGCTAATACATTTGCAGAGATATAAATGTCTTAGGCCAGGTACTAGATGAACAGTATGAAATTAGGTTCCGAAACCATGATCAAAAATCGAAATCGCAGTGACGCATAAAGTTTCCGAAATTGTATGATAATGCTAGTCGCTAAAAAATACATTATATATAAAACAACACAAGTCACATTGTGATAGATACTAAGCAGTAAGGAAGTCAGTCAGTCAGCCAGACAATTACAATGTAGAACTTCGTACGTACGTACATAAGTTCAGGTTGGCATACCACATTAGAACAGAAACGCCATTGTCAGTTCAATTGCCATGGTGGTACATGTAATAGGGGTAATAAAGATTAGGGTCAACCAGATGTCAACTACCTGGTCGGGGTCCTCAAGACGATACTAACTGATGGTTAGAGACCTTGAAAGACGGCTCAAAATCATTTGCAATATCTCAGGTGAATCCACTCTTTGGGTTCTCTGAAATTCTAGTCTTTTGAATTGTTCATCACCTACATCTCTTTCTTTCTAAATTTATTTCACTGAATCGTACTTCTCCAATAATATCTTTGAGCCCTAATCTTCTCTATTACCGCTCATACTCCTACTACCTGTACCACCATGGCAATTGAACTGACAATGGCGTTTCTGTTCTAATGTGGTATGCCAACCTGAACTTATGTACGTACGTACGAAGTTCTGCAATGTAACTGACTGGCTGACTGACTGATGGGTCAATGAGCTATGTTTTTAATAAGCTGGAAAGATGCGTTTGAGATATGACATTCTTTACTGGCTTTGCTTAGACAATGCTGCCTCTTGTGTAATTTGAGTTTTAACACTTATTTTGTAATCACAAACTAGATTCATCATAATGTCCTAGTTTTTATTTCATAAATGATGGACTGTACGCTAAATAACATAAAAACTCACACAATTCTCGATCACTGTAATGGCATCGCGTGGATTTAATTTCACTAGGTAAAATAAAACCATTTGAACACGACATGACAATGAAAATGGGTCTAAATTAGCCCCAACATCCGAGTCGGAATCCAGAAGTCGCTGACTCCATTCTTTATTTTGCGAGTCCCCACTATGATTACAAGATCTATAATATGGTGAAGAGCAGTTTAACGACATACTTGGAAGTAATAGACTTCCCCAGCTTCCATAATTCGTGAACTATAGGCCACCAATCAGAGGGTAAGTTAACTGCCAGCCTCATCAAAATAGTGTGATTGGGATTATTGCAATGAGCCAAATAACCACAGAAAAACTTTCCAAGTAAATGATAATTTGAAAGTCCTTGAAGTTAAATTTGATACCCACATAAACTAACCATGAAATATGAAGCACAATATGATAGAAACCTCAGTTTCAAGAGCTTCAGTTTCTATGAGTTCACAACAGCCTTCTGACGTGCACTTTGAGTCCGGCTTCTGGAAAACTAGGACCAATATACTTAAATAAACTTACGTCCTTGCATAAATGAACGATGAGTAGCATGAGCGTTTTTAACCTCCCTAATGCATTTTGTGACTCGTAATTTAGTGTTAACGAGGGAAAAGACGTGTAGCTACATGTCAAGATTTGGTAAAAAAAATTCGCTTACGACAGTGAATATTCAGAGCATGTTTCTTCCCACAGAACAGATAATCTTAGACTTCTGAAGGAATCTAAAATGTTGATTAGATTGCTTATTATATGATATCGATCAGGTGTCATTGAAAGTTCTGAAACGCATTGCCTTAAGTCACCAGACTGATACAAAATAGGAGAAAGGACAAGAACCTCTTCAGACTTAATATCATCAAAGTCACATGTTAATGACTTTTGGAAAAGCATTTTGTAACGGACAAAGTTGAGGGAGATACCGGCAATCCAATATCCAATATCCAATATCTTTTGCACGAGCTAGTGTAAACCAATTTGATTTCTTCGCGCTCGATTCTTGTTCTTTCGGTACGGTTCCAGGTGTTCGGTAATATCCAATGGATGGAGGTCTAGCCACTTGACTGTCTAATTCTAGTCAGTTGGCAGTTGGTTGTGAGTTTGTATGTCTCGGGATTTGAATGAAAACGTTTGTTTCAGGGCAGTAGGGTTTCTGGATATCAGCAGCCGTCACATTACCAAACCGGAGATCAGTTAGTTGCAATGTGGAGAGTAATAAGGGTAAATTAAAATGATAATATGAGTAAAATTTCAGAACTGAGTAATATATAGATGAATTTAGTTTATTAATTGGTAGTGAAGTTTGTGAGAGAGGACTGAAGTGTAAGCAAGGGAGAGGAAGCAAAGATAATAGACGAGATAGATTAAGTAAGTGATCTGAATAGATGGCAATGATAACAACTAGTAGGTCTCAAGATATACATCATGAACAGCTTGTCCAAGAGGGAGATGATAATCGATATGTGAGTACGTGATTATCAAGTCTCTTCTTAAAGCAGTCTACGGAGGTGGCTGTGGTCACCTCGGCTGGGAGAGCATTCCAAGTTGCGACGACTCGCAATGAGAAAAAGTGTGCACGAATCTGAGTATTCGCCCTTTAGCGTGCGATCTTTCGAGGATTGCCTCGAGGGGAGTGGTGGTGATGCATCGGTAAGATGCTGACATTGGGATGGTTTGGCGTGGTAAATATAGGGTACGCCATAATCAGATCGCCTCTGATTCTCCTGTAGCTCACTGGAAATAATCCCAAGAGCTGGAGTCTATCGTCATAGGGTTTATTTTTTAACCCAATCACCCATTTGGTTGTTCGTCTCTGCACTCGACCCAAGAGATTTACGCCTCTTTTAAACAGAGAGGGTGCGATGACGTTGTGAACCTCCAAGTGTGGGCGCGCGTACGTCTTAAACAGGGTTAAAAATAATTTCGGGGTTATAGCACCAAGCTGTCTTTGCATAAAGTGAAGAGTCGTATTTGCCTTGGCTGCATCCCCTACATAGTTCGGACTCGTGTGGAGGCTTTCTGTGGTTATTAAACCAAGATCGCGCTCTGAGGAGACATTAGGGAGCGGACTTCCATTGAGAGTGTAGGTGGTTTGCGTCATATGAGGCAGGAAATGCATGACGTGGCACTTCGGTTGGTTGAGTTTTAAACCGTTTTTCACTGCCCATTTCTCAATGGATGTAAGGTCCTTTTGAAGCTCAGTCGAATCCTCTTTGCTTCTAATGGACCTCCAGATCTTCGCATCGTCTGCGTAGATCAATGCCGGTGAGCTAACTAAGCGTAGCAGGTGGTTAATAAATATCAGGAAGAGGAGTGGGCCTAGGATGGTCCCCTGTGAAACTCCTAAAGTGGATACTCTCCAACTCGCCTGCACCCTGTTTACCTTGGTGCGAAACTTTCTATTCTGAAGGTAGTTTCTGAGCCAACATCTTTTGCACGGGCTAGTATAAACCAATTGATTTCTCTGCGCTCGATTCTTGTTCTTTCAGTACGGTTTCACGTGTTTGGTTGTGTCCAATGGATGGAGGTCCAGCCACGAGACTGTCTATTTCTTGTCAGTTGGCAGGTGGTTGTGAGTTTGCATGTCTCGGGATTTGAATGAAAACGTTTGTTTCAGGGCAGTAGGGTTTCTGGATATCAGCAGCCGTCACATTAACAGACCGGGTATCAGTTAGTTGCAATGTGGAGAGTAATAAGGGTAAATTAAAATGATAATATGAGTAAAATTTCAGAACTGAGTAATATATAGATGAATTTAGTTTATTAATTGGTAGTGAAGTTTGTGAGAGAGGACTGAAGTGTAAGCAAGGGAGAGGAAGCAAAGATAATAGACGAGATAGATTAAGTAAGTGATCTGAATAGATGGCAATGATAACAACTAGTAGGTCTCAAGATATACATCATGAACAGCTTGTCCAAGAGGGAGATGATAATCGATATGTGAGTACGTGATTATCAAGTCTCTTCTTAAAGCAGTCTACGGAGGTGGCTGTGGTCACCTCGGCTGGGAGAGCATTCCAAGTTGCGACGACTCGCAATGAGAAAAAGTGTGCACGAATCTGAGTATTCGCCCTTTAGCGTGCGATCTTTCGAGGATTGCCTCGAGGGGAGTGGTGGTGATGCATCGGTAAGATGCTGACATTGGGATGGTTTGGCGTGGTAAATATAGGGTACGCCATAATCAGATCGCCTCTGATTCTCCTGTAGCTCACTGGAAATAATCCCAAGAGCTGGAGTCTATCGTCATAGGGTTTATTTTTTAACCCAATCACCCATTTGGTTGTTCGTCTCTGCACTCGACCCAAGAGATTTACGTCTCTTTTAAGCAGAGGGGGTGCGATGACGTTGTGAACCTCCAAGTGTGGGCGCGCGTATATCTTAAACAGGGTTAAAAATAATTTCGGGGTTATAGCACCAAGCTGTCTTCGCATAAAGTGAAGAGTCTCATTTGCCGTGGCTGCATCCCCTACATAGTTCGGACTGGTGTGGAGGCATTCTATGGTTATTAAACCAAGATCGCGCTCTGAGGAGAAATTAGGGAACGGACTTCCATTGAGAGTGTAGGTGGTTTGCGTCATATGAGGCACTAAGTGCATGGCGTGGCACTTCGGTTGTTTGAGTTTTAAACCGTTTTTCACTGCCCATTTCTCAATGGATGTAAGGTCCTTTTGAAGCTCAGTCGAATCCTCTTTGCTTCTAATGGACCTCCAGATCTTCGCATCGTCTGCGTAGATCAATGCCGGTGAGCTAACTAAGCCTAGCAGGTCGTTAATAAATATCAGGAAGAGGAGTGGGCCTAGGATGGTCCCCTGTGAAACTCCTGAAGTGGATACTCTCCAACTCGCGTGCACCCTGTTTACCTTGGTGCGAAACTTTCTATTCTGAAGGTAGTTTCTGAGCCAAGATCTTTTGCACGGGCTAGTATAAACCAATTGATTTCTCTGCGCTCGATTCTTGTTCTTTCGGTACGGTTTCACGTGTTTGGTTGTGTCCAATGGATGGACGTCCAGCCACGAGACTGTCTATTTCTTGTCAGTTGGCAGGTGGTTGTGAGTTTGCATGTCTCGGGATTTGAATGAAAACGTTTGTTTCAGGGCAGTAGGGTTTCTGGATATCAGCAGCCGTCACATTAACAGACCGGGTATCAGTTAGTTGCAATGTGGAGAGTAATAAGGGTAAATTAAAATGATAATATGAGTAAAATTTCAGAACTGAGTAATATATAGATGAATTTAGTTTATTAATTGGTAGTGAAGTTTGTGAGAGAGGACTGAAGTGTAAGCAAGGGAGAGGAAGCAAAGATAATAGACGAGATAGATTAAGTAAGTGATCTGAATAGATGGCAATGATAACAACTAGTAGGTCTCAAGATATACATCATGAACAGCTTGTCCAAGAGGGAGATGATAATCGATATGTGAGTACGTGATTATCAAGTCTCTTCTTAAAGCAGTCTACGGAGGTGGCTGTGGTCACCTCGGCTGGGAGAGCATTCCAAGTTGCGACGACTCGCAATGAGAAAAAGTGTGCACGAATCTGAGTATTCGCCCTTTAGCGTGCGATCTTTCGAGGATTGCCTCGAGGGGAGTGGTGGTGATGCATCGGTAAGATGCTGACATTGGGATGGTTTGGCGTGGTAAATATAGGGTACGCCATAATCAGATCGCCTCTGATTCTCCTGTAGCTCACTGGAAATAATCCCAAGAGCTGGAGTCTATCGTCATAGGGTTTATTTTTTAACCCAATCACCCATTTGGTTGTTCGTCTCTGCACTCGACCCAAGAGATTTACGCCTCTTTTAAACAGAGGGGGTGCGATGACGTTGTGAACCTCCAAGTGTGGGCGCGCGTACGTCTTAAACAGGGTTAAAAATAATTTCGGGGTTATAGCACCAAGCTGTCTTCGCATAAAGTGAAGAGTCGCATTTGCCTTGGCTGCATCCCCTACATAGTTCGGACTCGTGTGGAGGCATTCTATGGTTATTAAACCAAGATCGCGCTCTGAGGAGACATTAGGGAGCGGACTTCCATTGAGAGTGTAGGTGGTTTGCGTCATATGAGGCAGGAAATGCATGACGTGGCACTTCGGTTGGTTGAGTTTTAAACCGTTTTTCACTGCCCATTTCTCAATGGATGTAAGGTCCTTTTGAAGCTCAGTCGAATCCTCTTTGCTTCTAATGGACCTCCAGATCTTCGCATCGTCTGCGTAGATCAATACCGGTGAGCTAACTGAGCCTAGCAGGTCGTTAATGAATATCAGGAAGAGGGATGGGCCTAAGATGGTCCCCAAAGTGGATACTCTCCAACTCGCCTGCACCCTGTTTACCTTGGTGCGAAACTTTCTATTCTGAAGGTAGTTTCTGAGCCAACATCTTTTGCACGGGCTAGTATAAACCAATTGATTTCTCTGCGCTCGATTCTTGTTCTTTCGGTACGGTTTCACGTGTTTGGTTGTGTCCAATGGATGGAGGTCCAGCCACGAGACTGTCTATTTCTTGTCAGTTGGCAGGTGGTTGTGAGTTTGCATGTCTCGGGATTTGAATGAAAACGTTTGTTTCAGGGCAGTAGGGTTTCTGGATATCAGCAGCCGTCACATTAACAGACCGGGGATCAGTTAGTTGCAATGTGGAGAGTAATAAGGGTAAATTAAAATGATAATATGAGTAAAATTTCAGAACTGAGTAATATATAGATGAATTTAGTTTATTAATTGGTAGTGAAGTTTGTGAGAGAGGACTGAAGTGTAAGCAAGGGAGAGGAAGCAAAGATAATAGACGAGATAGATTAAGTAAGTGATCTGAATAGATGGCAATGATAACAACTAGTAGGTCTCAAGATATACATCATGAACAGCTTGTCCAAGAGGGAGATGATAATCGATATGTGAGTACGTGATTATCAAGTCTCTTCTTAAAGCAGTCTACGGAGGTGGCTGTGGTCACCTCGGCTGGGAGAGCATTCCAAGTTGCGACGACTCGCAATGAGAAAAAGTGTGCACGAATCTGAGTATTCGCCCTTTAGCGTGCGATCTTTCGAGGATTGCCTCGAGGGGAGTGGTGGTGATGCATCGGTAAGATGCTGACATTGGGATGGTTTGGCGTGGTAAATATAGGGTACGCCATAATCAGATCGCCTCTGATTCTCCTGTAGCTCACTGGAAATAATCCCAAGAGCTGGAGTCTATCGTCATAGGGTTTATTTTTTAACCCAATCACCCATTTGGTTGTTCGTCTCTGCACTCGACCCAAGAGATTTACGCCTCTTTTAAACAGAGGGGGTGCGATGACGTTGTGAACCTCCAAGTGTGGGCGCGCGTACGTCTTAAACAGGGTTAAAAATAATTTCGGGGTTATAGCACCAAGCTGTCTTCGCATAAAGTGAAGAGTCGCATTTGCCTTGGCTGCATCCCCTACATAGTTCGGACTCGTTTGGAGGCTTTCTATGGTTATTAAACCGAGACGGCGTTCTGAGTAAACATTAGGGAGCGGACTTCCATTGAGGGTTCACTTATAGCATCTTCAACTTGTGGCCTGATTGAAGTAGAAGCTTACTGCGTTGTAACGACTAGCCGCAAAAGTTATTGTAAAGAATGTACCTCTAAACAACCCTACAACTCCATAACTAATCCTGAAAGTCATCGTGTGGAAAATGTAGTTTCGCGAGTCCTAAGCAACCCCGGAAGATGGTATGTCAGTCGTTTTATTTCATTTATGTATATATTTTTGCGCCCTCCACATGCTGTATAAATAAGATGCGAATATCACAATGAAAACGAAGAGATTTCCTACTAAATTTAATATCCAATTGCTAGTATGAACAGTTTGATTTCTTTGCTCCCGATTATCATTCTTTCGATGCGGTTCCAGGTACTTGGTAGTGTCCAACAAATGTGGGTCAAGTCACTCGACTGTCAAATTCTAGTCAGTTGTTACTCATTTGTATGTCCCATTATATGAATGCATATGTTTGGTGCGAAACGTTTTATTCGTAATGTGGTTTCCAAGGCAAGATAGGGATGGGTCCGTGAAGCCTATTTCCGCAACCTCCGCAATCGGGAGTGCGTGAAGTATTGTGTCGAAGGCTTTTGCAAAGTCGAGAAATATTATGCGCACTGGTTCTTTTCGGTTCCAGTAGGATCTCCAACTGTCCCATGATATGAGAAGATTGCATGCGCTCGATCTGCCTTTCTGAAACTCGTGTTGAGCTATATGGAGGACTTTGTTCTTATTCATTTACTCCTTCATCTGCTCGTTCACTAGTCCCCCCACTATCACCTTATATAGTATTGGTATCAATGCGACTGGTCTGAAATCAGCTGGGTCCTTCGTATCTACTTTATGCTATGCAATAACCATATAGCTGCGTAAATGAATCATTTGACGCACAGAGCCAAAACAGTTATAAAAAATTCCGAATGTAGTAAAGATGATCGATCTTATAAAATGGCTCACCAAAATCGGAAGCTTTTGCAGTCAGTATGGAAAGGAAAACTGCGTGCACCACATGACAATGCAGAATGAACACCAATTCTTTGATGGGAATATAATAATGAGGTAAAACATTACGGCAAAGAAATGGAACAAACTGGCTGTAAACAAGAAATTCGTTTGCACCATCGAATAAGACTAAATAGTTCACTAAGTTGTGAATTTCGTACGTGAATATATTATTTTTTGTGTCATGATTCGTCGAGCGATTATTATAATTGTGTAATTGTCGTAATTTAGTGCCACTGTGAATCGGGGTTACAGATCCACCGCAGTAATATAATTTTTGTTTTCTGTACTTGAGTAACGCCAAACCACTGTACAAATGGCAACACCGAACGTTAGACTCCAACCGTTCAAAATAAGAAGACGAAAGACGTTGGAGTGCACTTATTAACGGAATCAAAAATTATACAATAAAACATGCGTATTTATACAATTATATATATGATCGATATTGTCGGTAAAATAATTATAATCATGATAACGATCATGAGATGAGTCGCAAAAGAACTTTGAGACTGGTTGACACATGGACAAACTGATGATAACAACACGATTTTTCTATGTGCATATTCCCTTTGAAGCGGGTTTGCTACAAGTATAGGATTCGAGATTGAGTCATCTGCGTTCTTTGTGAAGCCTGCTACTTTAAATATGTTTGTCAAATGCATGTAGTTCGACAGTTCATTTATCAAAGTAGTTTGGCAGTTTATGTTAGGTCCAAATTAAGGTTTATCACATTCACAGCCGGGGATGTGACTTCAGTTTATGTGACTAGTTAGTACGCTATGCAACGAACCTTTCATCTAATTTCCGTATATCATTCTCTTGTTGGCCGTTTTGTAGGACGGAGGTAATAAGAAGCTCAGTTCGGCTTATTCTTGGTGAATTTAGTTTGCATATTCGCGTAAGCAGACGGATAATATAAAGTGGCTTAAAAAGCGAAGCCAAGTTGAGAAGGGGTAAGTTGGCCTACTCACTTCTCTTTTTCGATTTTTATCTTCACAGCTGTCTGATGAACGATTACAATAAATAAACTCATACAACTCAATCTGCGTTTGGCTTCTTGTTCTCGACATCGGAAAAAAGGAGCTTACGTAATTGTTATGTACATGATTAAAGAAAAGATTTACTTCATAGCATGTTGTTCGTACAAACTGGTCATTGAACTAGGTTTTGGATACTCCATTAGGAGAGTGTTAAAGACGGCAGATATCCGTGAAAACTGTAGTTCTTTTTGCGGCTTCAGTAAATGGTTTGCATTTCTCATGGACATTCATCTCACGTATCCAAATCTTTAATGAAATCGATATCCTTCAGCTACAGCAGATTTCCCAGCCGTCCAAGTGGAATAAATGGTCACCGACATTTAAGATTGTACAGCGATGGTAGCACACTGAATAAATTTCAACATTCCTTGTGAATTCAGAAGTAGTGTGTGTAGAATCTTTTTTGAATGTTTTGTTTTTTGGAAAATCCCTCCATGTTTATATATTTTTGTCATGACATGACGGACTCTTTCCGTTGACATTTTGGTATTTTATTTGATTCCAATTTGAGATTTTATCATGGTATGTTGTTATTATTTCTATATTTTGTACTTATATTGAAGTTTTTATGTTTGCTTCTGAACTGTACATATGTTGTTTAAATTTGATATAATATGGCTACAGCCACATTTTTGGATTTGATATCGTTGCGGTATACGAGTTCACCTAGTCTCCGGAACCTGGATACTCATTCAGAGTAATTTTGAATTGGAAGACGTAAAATTCGTTAGGTAACGTTTGTATTTCCATTTATTCTCTATAAATAGACCACTTTCTCCTAGAATTATTGTGTTTTGATATTCGAATAACGGAGGGTGCGTATAACATACGTCTATTGGAATCGAATTGAACTGCTACGGTAGAAAATCCAACTACAGTCTAACGAATTTGAAGAACAAGCCTACTACAGTCTGATTATTAAGAAGAATAAGGAAACATTTGGAATTTTAATCGTTTATAATATTAAACTTCTTGGAAGAAGAACTTTGGATTACTTACGGTTTTTTTCGTGATCGAACTGTATTTTGGAAAACGATTTTGGATTTTTATTGAGAATTTTCCCGGTGGAATTTCTATATTTTGTATTTGTTATTTATCTTCCGTTGAACTTCACTTAAACATGAGCAGCCGCAAGAAAACAAACACGAAGAGGGTGGAAGAGCATGAAGAATCCCGAAATGCTAGGCAAGTCGTTAATGATTCTTGTTTAATGGGTTCCCTCTCTACTCGTGATGATGTTATGTTTGATACTTATTATTGTAAGTCACCCTTAGAAGGCATTAAGGAACAAAATTTGGGTGAGAATTCTAAGGTACCAGAGAAGGATCAGATGCTTAGGACACCGATAGTAGGCTTAGAATTACCTAAGGTTGAACTTTCATTCTTTGACGGCAAACCTCGCGACTACTTTAGATTCATTAAGCAAATTGAAACGTTTATAGAACCTAGAGTAAAGGATGATAATTTGCGTTTATTATATTTAATTCACTACTGTAAAGGAAAAGCAAGAAATGCGATTGAAGGTTGTCTTATAATGGATCCACAAGTGGGATATAAGAGAGCTAAGGCTATTTTAAAACAGCTCTTTGGACAGTCGCATGTGATAGCCCGTGAAACCTTGGAGGACTTGTTTAGAACCGGGAATGCAGATTATAATGATCCTGAACAATTGACGAATTTGGCGATTAAAATGAAGAATGTTGCTTTAAACTTAGAACAGTTAAATTCTACAACGGAACTCAATTCCCTGGTTACTTTAGAACGAATAGTTAGGCTCTTACCTCATCGAATGTAATCCCAGTGGGCAGAGCTGGGAATCAAGTGGGGAGAAGAGGAAAGAGAACCTAATTTCATTGAATTAACGGATTTTATTATGCCTCGTGCTAAGATAGCTAGTAGTAGTTTCGGAAGACTAGCTAATCGTGCTAAAACAGGACATGGTACGGACGCTATTAGTGATCTGCGTGCGTGACAAGAGGATTCTTCATTTACACCGAACTCAGACCTGGAATATAAGAGAGTTGTCAATTGTATCAGAAAAGTATACGCTGTTGAAAGCCGAGTATGTGACCGCGATGATTTAAAACCCCTTGATGCGTATCCCAGTAAGAAGCCGGTTTGTGTAACAGATAAGATGGCTTTTTTAAGTATGGAAAAGAAAGAAAAAGGCGAAAAGGGTAGGCATCAAGATGGATCCGAGGTGTGTGATGATAAAAGCCTCTTAACTGCTCGAAAAGCAAGGAATGGTTATTTGGATTCGAGCAAACAGAGGTTAGTGAGTTCAGTAAATATGAATAAGGACAAAACAGGATTGGCTGGATGGAATAAAGCCTATGTTCGGAACCCTTCACGTAGGGTAAATTATAGAACGGGACCTAGAGTTGATTCTAGGACAACAAGTGTAAATAGTGACACGGCACTTCATGTTGCTGAGCAATCAGGATGTCTGCAGGCTACTATATCTAGTTCTATAGAGCATCATGATATTAAAGCGGAAGATATTAGCAGCTCAGCGCGTCCTGCTGATGTTTGTTTACGGTCAACGGATGGACAGTTGTATACTGGTCCAAGTAGTCATAGCAACATTGATAGTGTTAGTGAAAGTAGTAGCATAGCTTTTAAGCCGGCACGTCAACTATCTTGCAACTCGTCATTAACTATGAATAGTCGGAACATCATTGTGGACAATAATAAACGTGACGGTAACGAGAGTGGAATCACTACAGGTAGTGCAGTTTCTTCGGTTGATGTTGCTAATATAGCTTCCTTGTGTACTTGGGATCAAGACGAAATTGGATGTTTGAGCGTGGAGAATATAAGCGTCGGTGGCAATAGCTTAAGCCACAGTGATGGCAGTACTATGAGGGCTAACATTCGGTATCCTAGGTGCAATGAGGAGTCATCTAGGTTTCATGGACATGCTGTTGTGTTGAATATGCAGCATGAGGAAAAGAGCACGGAATTGTCCACCTGTCGCACTCCACCATCATTGACTTGTACTACAAGTATCGGGATGAGCACTACCAACAGTGATAAGATAGATAAGGCTAAGAGCATTCCTAGTAAGGAAAGCAATGTTGATCGAGCAGAGTTAGCCACTGTGCATGAGTCGACTGGATGTCATGAGAAGTGTACTGATGCTTGTACAGCTGCGGCTACTAATGATAATAGCATTGATGATACTCCTGCGAGTAATAGTGATCGATGGAAGTTGAAAGACACTCATCGTCGTCGAAATGATCGTACGTTACGCTCACATGCTGCTACCCAAGCTAAGAAGCATAGGAAACAACATGATGCTACTATTATTAAGAAGCGTAAACTTCGTTCTCTTTCGGATGCTATGACTAGCAATGGAAATAGTAGTCATCAGAATCTTAGTAGTGACAGCGATAGTAAGGAGACAGAAAGTGTGAGCAGTCCACCTATAGTGACTAGTCGATCAACTTCATCGAACGAACCTTCTAGTGTTTTGACGTCATCGGACCTTGTCGCGAATGTTAAGTTGATTGAGGATACACAAGGTTGTGTAACTGTAAGTGTTCCTACTTCGGTTGACTGTCAGTCAAGTGATGATGAGAAGGAAGCGTCTGATGGTAACAGCCAGTCTACAGTGTTGCATGATAACGATGCTATTGATGTGCATATGTCTTGTGTCTCTGAAACGGAACATGAAGAACAACAAGTGAGTTTATCGGTTTCGGATTGTGACACTAATGCTGTTCTTTCATGTAGAGAGATGAGTTATACAACAATGGAAGAGTTCCACTCTACGGATGCTAGTGCAGACCGAAACGACGCGACTTGTCTGACGCAATGGAATCATGATGACGATGATAATAATCTGGAAGTCACTGATGTGACAAATGAGTTATCGACGATGATGAATGCTGTTCAAACCTCCTCTGTATCAGGAGATGGAGAGATAAATATTGGTCCCATGTTATGCCACTTAAAGTCTTCGGGAGACGAGGAAATATCAAAATTGGAGATCCCACCCTTGCATATTATCTATGGGTCAAGAACTTCTGTTGATAAGTCAGCATCACGGACTTCATTGTATCTGCTGTCCGGAGCAAGTGGTGATGGAATGACGACTCATCCCCATGTTATGGAATGTAGTTCCCGGATAGGATATGACCAGCTTTACGACGTGTTGTACATGTTCGTGTGGGTTAATTGGGTAAGGTTTATACTACCGTTAGGTCATGCTACGATAGATAGGGGAATCAAGGGCCTGATGGGAAGGTACAGGTACCTAGTTAGCTTGATAGGTCATATCCATGTTGGAGGGCGGGTAGGCGTACTGCTGTAAGTCCTACTCGTTCTTCCGGTGTGGATTAGGGGATGAGAGGGAACCCTAAATTGAAGTGTAAGTAAACGCTTGCCATTTTGCATGGAGGGATTTTGCGGGCCGGTGTAGAATCTTTTTTGAATGTTTTGTTTTTTGGAAAATCCCTCCATGTTTATATATTTTTGTCATGACATGACGGACTCTTTCTGTTGACATTTTGGTATTTTATTTGATTCCAATTTGAGATTTTATCATGGTATATTGTTATTATTTCTATATTTTGTACTTATATTGAAGTTTTTATGTTTGCTTCTGAACTGTACATATGTTGTTTAAATTTGATATAATATGGCTACAGCCACATCTTTTTGGATTTGATATCGTTGCGGTATACGAGTTTCACCTAGTCTCCGGAACCTGGATACTCATTCAGAGTAATTTTGAATTGGAAGACGTGAAATTCGTTAGACCACTTTCTCCTAGAATTATTGTGTTTTGATATTCTAATAACGGAGGGTGCGTATAACACACGTCTATTGGAATCGAATTGAACTGCTACGGTAGAAAATCCAAATACAGTGTGGAGGTTAGGATATTTTGTGCCCGACGCAGCTTTCAACTTGACATGGGGTCAGGCTTGCCCATAGTGATGACGCAACCAAGCTATATATGCCTGAAGATATGTTCGTTTAGGCAGGTTGAAACGAGGACAATAACACTGAAGGCAGCTACTCAAGTTTTCAGGGCGAATTCGTACTGCTGACTGTAGAGATCTGTGACAGCAGTAAGGTGTTTCCCTCGGAAAACCATCATCTGCAGCGAAGTCGCCTTCTCATAAGGAAGGAAGGGGTTAGTGAAGGTCGACCCTAAAATTGTCGCACCTCACCTTACCTCACGGATTTCCGTCTCCGGTAGTATGGCCTTTAAGAAAATAGCGAAGCTGACACTTTAAAAAGTTCTCATAAAATGCTCTATGTGACTGGCCACAAGCAGCCGTCCTTTAGGCTCTGCTGTCACGCTCCCAGGTACCTAAGACCATCACTAATCTACCTTCCTTTTCAGGTTCTTTAAAATATACACTTCCAAAGTGTGGGTAGCCGGAAAATGACATCCTCCCTCCTACCTGTAACAGCACACGAGACCGAATTGTTCAGAATCAAATCCTTCCCACGCTTTCCAATAATCCTCTCACAAGCATCACATTAATACCTAGCGCCGCTAAACTAGTGATATTAAGGGAAGTGGTTGAGCGTATTGATCGCTTCACTTCAGTGTAGGTCGAGTGGTGACTGACAAAATCTGAACATGAATATAGAAGCCTCGAATAGCTTCAGTCAACTTGCGTCACTCATAGTATAGACGAGATATCCGTCTACCAAATAAATAACGGGTGTACTAGGCAGCAGTTCGCCCAGATCGACTGTATGGCTGTGAAATATGGTCAGCCGGAATAAAGGATATTCGGAGGTAATTCGTTTTCGATCACGGTCATCTCCGAGGCATTTCTCGTGTATCCTGTGAAAACCGATGCCGCCGTTAGGAAACGAGTACTAGGTAGGGATGGCAGATCGATTGATGGAGTATTGAAACTTCATCAGTTGATGTGGTTAGAAAATGTGTTACGCATGCCTAAATCCGTGAAGTCACTTACAACTGGACTAAGTTATGTTGATAGGTGTCGACTACCTGGTCGGGGTCCTCAAGACGATACTAACTGATGGTTAGAGACCTTGAAAGACGGCTCAAAATCATTTGCAATATCTCAGGTGAATCCACTCTTTGGGTTCTCTGAAATTCTAGTCTTTTGAATTGTTCATCACCTACATCTCTTTCTTTCTAAATTTATTTCACTGAATCGTACTTCTCCAATAATATCTTTGAGCCCTAATCTTCTCTATTACCGCTCATACTCCTACTACCTGTACCACCATGGCAATTGAACTGACAATGGCGTTTCTGTTCTAATGTGGTATGCCAACCTGAACTTATGTACGTACGTACGAAGTTCTACATTGTAATTGTCTGGCTGACTGACTGACTTCCTTACTGCTTAGTATCTATCACAATGTGACTTGTGTTGTTTTATATATAATGTATTTTTTAGCGACTAGCATTATCATACAATTTCGGAAACTTTATGCGTCACTGCGATTTCGATTTTTGATCATGGTTTCGGAACCTAATTTCATACTGTTCATCTAGTACCTGGCCTAAGACATTTATATCTCTGCAAATGTATTAGCTATGTCTTCGCTAGCATTTGATATAAAATTACCCCCCCCCCTCAACTTCTAATGCGCCTTTCAATGGTCGATCGCTTCCCTGTCCAGTACTTCAGGTGCGCTTTACAATTATGCAAGCTAAAATGGGTAGCTCTACTTAAAATATAGTACTTAGACTTTGGGTAATTTAACTCGACTATGATTTCACTAGAAGAAAGACTGGACAATTGTGAACATATTTGAGAGCTCTGAGTTTGGTTTTAAAGTGCATTTTAGGGATAAATGTTTTCAATGTCCAAATTTAATAGAAAGATTGGTTAATAGGATAGAATTAAATGCTACTTTATTGAAGCTGTGTATAGGACCATGAATAGTGTTGCGATGTTAGATCCTCAGAACTCGCTCGGTAAAAATCTTCATTTGGATTTATTTCATCCACCGATCAGTTGACCTTGAGATCACATTTCCCAGCGGGAATATCACTGCCTGTGATTGGTTACTGTATCGTTTTAGTGTGCTATTTATGTGACTGTCCCAAGGACGTTTCTTTACGAAAAGTAAACTTGTAAAACCAAGCGATAGCAATTGGAAAATTTATTGCATGAGTAAAACCAACTATTCAGCTACAACGCACAACCTGTTGGGTTCGAACGTACATCAGTTCAAGTCTCCATACCACATAAGCACAAAGAGATCCAGTTGTCAATGCGCATCCCATGGTAGTAGAGTTAGTAGAGGTTTTAGCAGTAATCGGAAAGATTAGAGTGCGAAGCGAGGGTTCAAGAAGCATAACCCACTGAAATAGATTTTAAAAATTTCATGAGGAATTCAGACAATTGGAATTTGAGAGAACATTAAGAATGGATATACCTGAACTATTGCAAACGATCTTCAGACATGTCATTCAAGGTCTCTAACCATAGGCAACTCCCGTCTCGCGGATCCCGACTAGGTAGTCTACACCCAGCAACATGGCTCAGTCCACTTGTGCGTCACTTCACGGATTTGTAACATGTTTTGCTTTGGCCGCCCCCAGAATTCTTCCAAACTACTCCTACATTTCAAAACATAGCTCAACGAGGCAGTCGGTGAATGGGCATCTTTAACTAGTAACCGTTTCCTAACAATATCACTGCTTCCTTGACGATCCCACGCTAGACAAACACTGTTTCTAAGACAGATACGACAGAATACTGGTGTTTGGAATGTTAAATTCCCAGAACTAGCTTGATAAATATCTTCATTTTGGAGTTATTTCATGGACCGATCAGTGTTTTTAGAATACAATTTCTACTCTGAATCAAGAATTCTTGCTGGCACAGTTCGGTCAAGGGTTCACCGTAGCCTACCTGGACATTGGTTCATTGTTTTGTTCTCGTTATTCTACTAAGGCGAACTCTTTATAGTTTAAGCAAACCTAGAGTCGAGACAGGACGACTGTGAACATGTTTGAGAGCTCTGAGTTTGGTTTTAAAGTCCATTTAGGGATAAATGTTTTCACCGTCAAATTTAACAGAAGGATTGGTTAATAGGATAGAATTAAAGCTACTTTAATGAAATTGGGTAAAGGCTTATGAATAATATATCATTTTGGTAGAAAAAGAAGTCATTATAAGGCAGTTTTAGTGCAATGTGTTAGGATATTCATCCTATATCCTAAGAGAATTATTGGTCAATTCCTATTGGTTAATTCCTACTGGTTAATTTTATGGTCGTCCTATATATCAATGTCATGTGCTCCGATGTTGTTCCTTATTGGTTGTCCTGACTATCAATGTCACTTCAAATGTTGCTTCTTGTTGGTCGTCTCAACTGTCAATGTCACAGAGTTCAATGCTGTTCCTATTCGACCGAAATGTATAGGTACGCTTTGTCTGTAACATTTTATGACCAGGACCAGAACCTAGACCCGTATCCCTAGTCCGAGATTCTGATTACCTTCTGGAATCGGACATCGTACTTTCTGGATGCTTGTAGAATACAGGTTCTACTCCACATTCAAGTCTTCTTATTTTCACTCAATATTGCGGTTGGGAAAATCGGATTTGAGTAGCATGTTGTGTCGCCGGATCCTCGCTCTCGTATTCCTACTAGGCAAACTCGTAATAGTTCAAGCATAACAAGTTGACGTGCCTGCATGCAGGCGTAACGAATGTAAGTGTATTCATTTCTGAAACTCTCCATATTGTATTTATTTGACGGTCTTTTACTATGCAACCTGTCTATGTATCCGTAGATTAAACATGGTGTCTTGCAATAATCCTTTTTAGTCTTCTTCATGGTACTTGGATAAGCTAAGTCATCATTTTATAAACGTCACTTCCAGTCTTACACCACGTGATTCTACAATTCCTTTGGACGATAGCATGATTCTTACTGCATTAACATTACTTCGTGTGTTAGCTGCATTTCGTGGATTTGTAAATTACAAGTAAGATATTTCTCCCTTTCTGCTGTTATCGTTTATGATTCATGGCTTGATTGATTTGATAAGGAATAAATGTTTGTTTGGTTCAGGCACACTTGATGGGTTTTACTAATACATTTTCCATAGGCTATTTATTTAGATAAAACAAACATACTACCTAATGGTTCCTAGTAGTATAACTTTGTTTGTTAAAAACCCAAGTTTCGTTTTTGGTTCGCGCAATAGTTTTTGAAGTGCTTTTGCTGATAAATAGTTTTTGATACGTACATTGTTTTCTAATATTCATTTGAAAAACCTTCCATACTTTGGATATGCTTGGTTCTTCGATGAGCTATATTCTGTTCCGATACAAGTTGCTTCTTACTGAAAAGCCGTTAATACTATTACAGTTTTCAGAACAAAATAATTACAGCAAATAAATATTTTATTTTAATTAGCGTTGGATCATGTTCTTACACTGAAATATGCATATATATATATATATATATATAAATGAACTTGAAACTAGTCAAGTGATAATGTTATATAACGGTTATCAAAATGGTGTTGAGTATTTGTTCAAGTAATTAAAATAGGGGGGCATGTGGTATTTGTAACATTTAAAGTAACTATTCGTTAATAAGTCGAAGGAGCAATATCTTCACACGAATCTGGACTTTAAAACTGATCAAACATTCAATATATTTGTAGCATTTTGTACTCTCAGTAATTAAGAGAACACCTTGTACTAAAAATCTGTGATTAACTTTAATAACCAAAAGCCTATTTTCCGTATCTGTGATATGTAAGCTCCTCCATGTGTACCTACTAGTTTAATTATAGAGCAAGGTATTTGAACCATAGTCGAAAACACCCTTTCAATGTGGATAAGAGGGTATCTTCCAGTTTGGTTGTACAAAGGTGAATGAAATGGGGTTAGAATCTTTATCTTTGAGTAATCGGTCGACTTGAATTACTCAGCTAACTCACATGCTGATTTTAAGATTACATATATAATCTGTGAGAATTTACCAATATCTGGTCGTATGCAGCACCTTAAGAAGCTTTTTTCATCTATGAAACGAAGCCTAACATGTGTTCAAAAGAAGTGTTTGATCTTTGTCTGTACCATGACTTTGACCTAAGAGTAAAATTAATAATTTTATTTAGTTCTGTAATTCTGCTAATGTACTTTGTTAAGTATAATGTTTGCGGAATATATTCATAAATTTTGTTTCTGTCAGTTTATTACGGAACATCTTGGAGGTTTTAATAAATCAAATTAGAATGGATAAGAACAGAGTAAATTTTACTATAGAACGTGTTTTCTTATATACATATACTGACGTATGTTAGTGTTTGCAATAACATTGAACTTTTTCCAAAATGAACTCTTTTCATGTTGAATATCACTCATTATTTCATCTGAAGTCAATTAATCAATAGTTAGCTGGTTCGAAAAACTTGATATTCTTATGTGATTTATCGAAATAGTTACACCGTTGTAACTTTTAATCTGTATTCCGTGTATACCCCATTTTATGTTCCCAGCTGTTGTAAAAGAGCTGATAGTACTAGTCGGCAGATTAAATGTTAGATATATTTGAACCATTGATAAAATGGTCTCATTACCAAGTCATGGTATTGAACACAATCAATCAATCTTGATAGACATGATTTTAAGCATAACAAAGGGAACTTTAAAAATTATTTTTTTGAGTGTTGTAAACTTCCTCGCATTTTCAATTTCTAAAAACTTCGAAATTGATTTCATGCTGAAATTGATTTGAATACATTTTATTTGTCATAATAAATAAATTGTCATTATCCGAAGTACTTTTTCTTTCTGTAAATTTATTACAGTTTTCCACCAGAACTGTCACAAAAGCTATTGGTTCTTCTTACACATGGAACGATTGTTTCTGAACATATGGCAATAGATTCACTTTTTGATGAAAGATAAGATGTTGGTTTGAAAGTGCGGATAGTTGCTTGTTTAATATTGAATCATTCAGAGATCTTGTAAATCATATATTTAGTAATAATAATAATAATAATATTTATTCTCAAATAACTACGTTACATGGGTCATGCCAGTTTATAGGCTTGATCAAATTGTCACAAATACTTTCACATTTACTGTAAGGTTTTAGCAGTTACATTAAGTATAAGAGTCAGTTTCTGATAGCACATTTACACAATGTCACTGACAGAAACCGCATAAAACAGCCACATTTTAAATAGTTGAGTAAAAATCTTGTTGTTGAAAAATAAGAGTAGAATATTATTCAAAGCCCATGTTATATATGAGTGAGAGTAAAAGTGTTGTGTTTGTGCAATATATACAATGACCTTGATGATCGCTAATCACTGTACAGACACGTCAGCCTCTCAATTACCAGCCCCACGGAATAGAGGAAAAACAATTACTTACGAGTCAGACAGACAGATCAGATCAGATCGTTCTTTATTATTTCAATCATGCCTTTATATACATGCAAAAACAGACTGCATCGTAAACCAACTAGAAAACTGACATCAATACAAAATAACAGTAATAGTGAGTGTGAACTGGGGTAACGCATAGCAGTCAATTAACTATAGTTCATAAATGAGAAAACTCCGCCAGTAGAACCTTAGGGGCTACTGCCGGTCCCAAGCCCGGATAAAGGAGGAAAGTTGGACACGGGGTTGGCGACCCCATTCCGTTGAAATCTCACTTGCCAAAAAAACGCTAACCAGAAAAAATAATTCAAACTATTTTAACTCTGCCCTGGGAGTTGGAGGAAGAATTATGACGTCGCGTGATGAAAGCCGAGTTCCCTCGGAAGTCACGGGGCCGATGCCTCTTCTGACAACCAGAGAAACCATTTTTTTAGGTACATGGAACGTTCGTACATTGTGGGAAACTGGAAGACTATTTCAAGTTGCGGCAGAAATGAAAAGATACAACCTGGAGGTGCTCGGCATCAGTGAAACGCATTGGACACAGGTAGGACAACTGAGACTAGCTTCAGGGGAACTGCTGTTATACTCTGGTCATGAAGAGGAAAATGCTTCACATACACAAGGAATTGCACTGATGCTGTCCAAACATGCACAAAAGGCACTGATAGGATGGGAATCTCGTGGACCTAGGATCATCAAAGCATCCTTCAAAACAAAGAAAGAAGACATTACAATGAACGTCATTCAATGTTATGCACCTACCAATGACTACAATGACGACGTTAAAGATCAATTCTACGAAAGGCTGCAGTCAATCGTCGAGAAATGTTCACCAAACGATTTAACGATTCTTATGGGAGACCTGAATGCCAAGGTTGGCATGGACAACACTGGATATGAAGACATCATGGGACGACATGGACTGGGAGAAAGGAACGAAAACGGTGAGAGATTTGCAAACCTATGTGCCTTCAACAAACTGGTCATCGGTCGCACAATATTCCCGCACAAACGCATTCACAAAGCCACATGGATTTCACCAGATCACACTACTCAAAACCAAATTGATCATATCTGTATCAACAAAAAGTTCAGAAGGACCATGGAGGATGTGAGAACCAAGAGAGGAGCTGATATAGCTTCAGATCACCACTTGCTGATCGCCAAAATGAAACTGAAACTCAAGAAGCACTGGACAACTGGACAGACGACATCACACAAGTTTAATACGGCCTTTCTTCGGGATACTGTAAAGCTCAACGAATTCAGGATAGCCCTCACCAATAGGTTCCAGGCCTTTCAGGATCTACTCAATGGAGAGGACGCAACATTGGAGAACAATTGGAAAGGGATTAAGGAGGCAATCACTTCAACATGTCAGAAGGTCCTTGGTCGCAAGAAGCACCATCACAAGGAATGGATCTCTGTTGATACTCTTGCAAAAATTGAAGAAAGGAGGAACAAGAAGGCAGCAGTGAATGTCAGCCGAACAAGAGCAGAGAAAGTTACCGCACAAGCTGCATACACAGAAGCAAACAGGGAAGTGAAGAAGAGCATCAGAGCTGACAAACGAAAATATGTGGAAGATCTAGCAATGACGGCGGAAAAGGCTGCAGGAGAAGGAAACTTGAGACAATTGTACGACACAACAAAGAAGCTCGCCGGAAACTATCGTAAACCAGAACGACCAGTGAAAAGCAAGGAAGGCAAAGTAATCAGCAACACTGAAGAACAGCGAAATAGGTGGGTAGAGCACTTTCAGGAACTCCTGAATCGACCAGCTCCACTCAACCCACCCAACATCGAAGCAGCATCTACGGACCTCCCAATTAATATTGGCGCACCTACGATTGAGGAGATCAGTATGGCCATCAGACAAATCAAGAGCGGCAAAGCAGCAGGACCAGACAACATTCCAGCAGAGGTAATGAAAGCAGATGTAGAAGCAACTGCGAAAATATTTCACATCCTCTTCAAGAAGATTTGGGATGAGGAACAAGTACCATCAGATTGGAAAGAAGGATACCTGATCAAAATACCAAAGAAAGGCGATCTCAGCAAGTGTGAGAACTACAGAGGCATCACTCTTCTTTCAATACCAGGCAAAGTCTTCAACAGGGTATTGTTAAACAGAATGAAGAACTTCGTAGACGACCAACTTCGAGATCAACAGGCCGGATTTCGTAAGGATCGATCGTGTACTGACCAAATTGCTACATTACGGATCATTGTGGAACAATCAATTGAATGGAACTTACCACTCTACATCAACTTCATCGACTACGAGAAAGCATTTGATAGCGTGGATAGGAAAACACTGTGGAGGCTTCTTCGACACTACGGTGTGCCTGAGAAAATAGTCAACATCATACGGAATTCTTATGATGGATTCAACTGCAAAATCGTACACGAAGGATAGCTAACAGACTCTTTCGAGGTGGAGACCGGTGTGAGGCAAGGTTGCTTACTCTCACCCTTTCTCTTTCTCCTGGTCATCGACTGGATTATGAAGACGTCGACATCTGGAGTGAAGCACGGTATCAACTGGACAGTTAGGACGCAGCTGGACGATCTGGACTTCGCAGATGACCTGGCTCTTCTATCGCACACGCAACAACAAATGCAAGAGAAGACGACCAGTGTAGCAGCAGCCTCTGCAGCAGTAGGTCTCAACATACATAAAGGAAAAAGCGAAATTCTCCGATGCAAGACAACATGCACCAACGAAATCACGCTTGATGGAGATGCCTTGGAGGACGTTAACAACTTTACATATCTTGGCAGCATCATCGACGATAAAGGTGGATCCGATGCAGATGTGAGGGCGCGGATTGGCAAAGCAAGGGCTGCATTTCTACAGTTGAAAAATATCTGGAACTCCAAACAACTTTCATTTTTCAATACAAATGTCAAGACAGTTCTACTGTATGGAGCGGAAACATGGAGAACTACCAAAGCCATCATCCAGAAGATACAAGTGTTTATTAACAGTTGTCTACGCAAAATACTTCGTATTCGTTGGCCAGACACCATCAGCAACAACGAACTGTGGGAGAGAACAAGTCAGATTCCAGTGGAGGAGGAAATCAGGAAGAAGCGGTGGAAGTGGATAGGACACACATTACGAAAAGCACCGAACTGCGTCACGAGACAAGCCCTTACATGGAACCCTCAAGGCAAAAGGAAAAGAGGAAGGCCAAGGAACATACTACGCCGAGAAATAGAGAAAGATATGAGAGGAATGAACAAACATTGGACAGAATTGGAGAGAGAAGCCCAGGACAGAGTTGGTTGGAGAAAACTGGTGAGCGGCCTATGCTCCATTGGGGGTAACAGGCTTAAGTAAGTAAGTAAGTCATAAATGAGAAATGATATAACAACAGTTAATGCCTCAAACAAGAGTATAGGATAAGAGCAACGTCACAATAATAGGAATAAAATGCTTACTTTGTATACAACCAAAAATAATGAATCTTAAGCAGAAAAAACAGTTCTAGAAGATAGTCAATCTTCTTTAAGTGCCCGCCATAACACCTCACTTTTTTTTTTGAAAAGAAAAATAAATATCATCGGTAAGATTTATCATAGGGGTTCACTTTGATCCTGTTTGGTTTCCGTCGAATTCTTTGTGATTTCCTTAGAAATGATGCTGTTCTTGTCTCCACTGCTTTCGTTTTCTGATTGCTTCTGTCAGTCAAATCAAGTAACATGTTTAACGTCATCGGAGTACTCAGCTTAACTTCATTCCCGTCATCGCATCTGGACGGTCGGATGTGGTTAGCATGTCTTAGCCATTTCATATTGCTTACTCCGACCTCATAGATAACTCTTCCTCTGTTCCTTAGGATAATTCCAGTAACCCACTCCATTGTTTTACGATGAAAATCACGTACCCAAACCTTTTGTCCGGGTAAGAATCTTCTGGGCTTCGCTCCATGCTTCTTGTTGTATTGTATTTCCATTCTGGAATTACGTTCGATAGTCATTGCAAAATTTGGCTTCAAACTATCTAATGGCGTTCTGATTTTTCTTCTAAGCATAGCATCCGCAGGGGACACTTCACCGACCGTCTCACGATTCGGTGTTGAACGATAAGCA
The DNA here is from genome assembly GCA_944470395.2 of Schistosoma turkestanicum. Classification (NCBI taxonomy): domain Eukaryota; kingdom Metazoa; phylum Platyhelminthes; class Trematoda; order Strigeidida; family Schistosomatidae; genus Schistosoma; species Schistosoma turkestanicum. The sequence continues at coordinate 8,527,122 of OX103974.1, read as the reverse complement.
AACAGGAACTTATACAATATCTCTTCTAATCTTCCTTCCCCCTGGGCTTTGAGTAACGCTCTCTTAAAGGTGTCGACGAATCTCTCGACTTGCCCATTTGATTGTGGGTGATACGGAGGGGTTCTGATATGCTTAATGCTGTTAAGAGCGCAAAACTTCTGGAATTCTGCAGACACGAATTGTGGGCCATTATCGGAGACAAGTACTTCTGGGACTCCGAAACAGCTGAATATTTGACGCAGTTTGTCTAGTGTAGCCATGGTTGATGTAGGCCTCATACAATGTACTTCCGGCCACTTAGAAAAAGCATCGATGATAATTAAGTAGTGTTTGCCCTTTAGGGGACCAGCGAAGTCTACATGAACTCTCGACCATGGATGTGTCGCTGGTTTCCAGCAGCAAAGTTCGGTTTTTCTAGGGGCTTTCGCAGCTTGTGCACATTTTGAACATCTCAATACATAATTCATAACATCAGTATCAATGTTTGGCCAGTATACGTAACTGCGGGCCAATGCTTTCATTCGGACGACACCTGGATGTGCAGAATGTAATTGTGACAGGACTTTGTGGCGCAAAGATTTGGGAATAACTACACGGTCACCAAACATAATACAATCGTCAACAACAGCAAGGGCGTCTCGTCGATGAAAATATTGTCGTTCTGTTTCGTTGAGGTGTGGGGGCCAACCACACAAAAGACAGCGAATAATTGTCTGAAGCTCTTCATCCGTCCTAGTTGTAGATTTTACGTCCATTGCTGACAAAGGTGTAGCCTGAATAGAAGTGTGCAGTATGTGATGAATATCATCTTCCAGTGACACCGTAGCAATAATAACATCTTCGTTCTCAAACTTTTGAGTCGCAATTAATCTGGAGAGGACGTCAGCGTGACCAAAAGTCATTGTTGATTTATAGCGAATCATAAAGTCATAAGCTAACAACATAATTGCCCAACGCTGTAAACGATTGGCAGTATGTACTGGAATGCCGGACTTTGCCCCAAAAATAGAGAGGAGAGGTTTGTGGTCTGTCAGCAACGTAAATGGTCGACCATAAATCATTTTATGAAACTTCTTTATTGCAAAATCAGTGCCAATCCTTCTTTTTCTACTTGACTGTATCTCCTCTCAGTAGCATTTAGAGATCTAGACGCATGAGCTATCGGTTTCTCTTTACCATCAGGGAAACGATGACTAATAACAGCACCAATACCGTAGTTAGAAGCATCGGCAGCCATAACTATCTCTAATTTTGGATTATAGTGGGTTAGTAGTAAATCAGAGGATAAGATTTTCTTGATTTCTTCGAAGGAATTCTGGCATGCTTCTGACCAATTCCATGTTGCATTCGCTTTTAGAAGTTGATTCAAGGGATGGCGTAACCTTTGCATAGATGGAACAAAAACACTATAATATCCAATCATACCTAAGAATGATCTTAAAGTCACCACATCGGTAGGTGCAGGCATTTGTGTGATAGCATGTATATTATCTGGATCTGGACGGCGCCCATGTTTATCAAATATAAATCCAAGGTATTTAACAGATTGAAGGAAAAATTCACATTTATGTTTCTGCAGTTGGAAACCAGATTGTGATATTCGTGTAAGTACTTTATCCAAACGCAATAATAACTCATCTTTAGAGGAACCCACAACAATAATATCATCAAGATAAGCGGCAACACCATCAAGATTTGATATCATAATGTCCATTAACTGTTGGAAAATAGCAGGCGCTGGCTTTACACCAAAAGGTAGTCTGTTGTACTGGTAAAGTCCACGATGAGTATTTATTGTTAGATAAGGCTTAGAATCATCATCAAGTTCTACTTGTGAATAGGCATCAGATAAATCCAGTTTTGCAAAATAACGTCCACCATTGACTTTAATGAATAGATCTTCGGGCAATGGCAATGGATATGAATGATTTTGCAGAGCATTATTTAATCCAGTAGAGAAATCAGCACATAGACGAACAGTACCGTTAGCTTTTTGAACGACAACAATCGGAGCTGCCCATGATGAGAAAGTAATAGGTTGTATAACCCCAAGCTTTTCTAATCGGTCAAGTTCTTTATCAACTCTATCGATAGAGGCGTAGGGTACCTGCCGTTTTGGACGAAAAACTGGTGTAGCTCCTTGACGTAAATATAATTTGGCTTTACCAATATTGCAACATCCCAAAATATCTTGAAATACATTCGAATGCTTTTCAAAAAGATGAGCTGTAGTCAAGACGTTGTTGTTTGATGTAACATTTAATACAGGTAGATTTTTAGGAATATGTGGATCTTTCAATGTACACACTGCGTCTAGTGGCACCTTCCAAAAATTTAATTTGTCAATCCAATCAATACCAATAAGATCTAAATCATGTCTGTTTGTTAAATAACAAGTTCCAGTAAAAGAATGTACTCCGAATTTAACAGCACAATTTATCATCCCAACGAGTTTTAGAATATCTCCAGATGCATTTCGCGCTGTATGTTCAGTAGGCAGTAATGGGGGGCAACCCATCAATTCCCAAGTTTTCTTAGAAATAAGTGTGATATCAGATGCTGTATCCAACTGCAAACGAATCTGAACATCATTAACTAATAGATCTACATATCTTGTTTTGTCAGCAAGATTACACGTGAATGTCGAATATATACTACGTATGGAACTCTTATGATTCCGGGGAAACTTTATGCGTCATCCAGATTTCAAATAATTCTGTTGTCGGCAGACTGTTTCTTTATGACCAACTTTATAGCAAATGTTGCACTTATGACGTTTATAACGGCAAAATCTCGCGAAATGCCAAGATCCACAAAACCAGCACTTCGAAGACGGTTTGAATAATTTAGTTTGACGTTGATCATTCATTGGAACACTCTTACTTTTGTTGGATTTGACAGCATGGATATTGCAATTTAGTGAAGCATTACCTTTGGTCTCTACAAGCTTCTTATCATTTTTGAGGTTGACCAGTCGTTGACATTCTGACGTTATGTGGTGTTTGAATGAACTAGTAACTTCTTGTTGTTGTGAAATGCTTGATTTCGAATTCTAAATACAATACATTCGTTTGTGA